>LPNX010029814.1:784968-926067 GCA_001517045.1 Pseudotsuga menziesii
CTTTCTTTCAGTGATCCTGCTTTATATGCTTTTATTATGAAAAATGAAATGATATACTGATGTCTTAGTAAAGCATATGAAAAATTAACAACATTGTGGTAGCAGTAAAGCTCTTCTTGTGTGTATTCTTCACGTTCTGCGAGTGTTTTTCCTTGGAAAAGACTATGATTGTTGTGTTGCAGCATTGTACTAAACTATAGAGTGTATGAGACCCTGTTACTCATGTTCTAGAGTAAAGCCGGTGTTGTGGAGTCTCCCTGTGGTTGTTGTGTTGTGCACCCTGGTTCGGGTCTGAGCTATGAACAAGACTTAGGAATGGGAGAGATGTAGAATTTGCTTGATAAACCTAGTGTGGAATCTTAGGATAAGATAAGATTGGCTATTGAACTTGCTATGCACATCTTGAAGAGCACTCGAAGGGAAGGTGTAGCTTGAGGGACTGTGGAGCAGAGAGGGGGACACTTCCTTGTGTTGGGTGTGTAGGAAGTGGGGGAGCCAAGCCAGATAGGTCTTGTGAAGGTGTTCTTAGCTCTATAGATGAGCTCACTAGCTTAGCAGTTCTTCCTTCCCATTGCCTTGGAAGCCTGATAAACCCAACGGGAAAGATGGCTTGGCTGGTAGCCTGATAAACCCATCTGTTGGCTTGGATGTGTCTTGTTGTGTTTGCCCTTGTGAGTAACCTTTGGTTGGATAGTATGATAAACCCAATTGCGAATGCTGGCTTGGCTAGTTAGCCTGATAAACCCAACAGTGAGATGGCTTGACTGTGTACAGTCTGATAAACCCATATGTTGCTTGACTGGTCCTTAAAGGAGAATGTTGGCTTGACTGTGTTCAGTCTGTGATACCCAACTGTGAGATGGCTTAACTGAGTGGCTTGTGAAACCCATCTATTGGAATGTTTTACCCTGCAGCCTGATAAACCCAACTGTATTGGCTTGGATGAGTGTTACTGCACCTTAGCTATGTATGAGTCTGTTAGTGTTCCCTTATTCCTTGAGGAGATCATGCCCAGGTCGAGGGTGGCGGTGTCGCTGAGAGATTGATGAGCGCACTGCCCTATGGTTGGGGAGAACATTGCAGCGACATAGCTGGTTGTGGGACAAGTTTTGTACAAGATAAGTCTTCTTGTCTATGTTATTCTCTGCAATTGTATTTCTTGTATTGTAAATTTATTAATGGAAGATGATGAACATGTTGATGTGTTGAATTGATGAATTGTTCCTTTGAATAACTGTAATTATAGGAATCTATGTATGTTTTTCCCTCAATGCATTTTGAACTAAGTTGCGGGGTAGATTGCTCGGATTGTTAATGGCTTGAATGATCAGATCGATTCAAGACTTTAGTTAAAAAGTTGAGTTTCCTACTAGAAATCTCCATTTATGTAGTCTGTGGGATGCAGGATGTCGGTTCGCAGATTGTGGTTTTCGCAATTTTCCCTTTTGCAACTTCCTTTCCACAACTTGTGGGATGTCTTTTTGGAGAAATTCGGCTTTCCACAGTTTTCGTTCCACAACCGTCCTTTCTGATGCGGGATGCAGGATGTGGGGCGTGGGATCGCGGTGTCACGATTTCCAATTCCCAATCTCGCAAGTCAAAGTTTCTACACCGTTGATCTTCGCAGGATGATTGTCTGCCATTGATCTATCTCTGATGTGGGATGCGGGTTGCAGGAAGTGAGATGGTAATTTTTGTAAATTTTTGATCCCGCAACTCGGGCTTTCCGCACTGTTGATTTTTACGGGTGGATTCTGAACAGTCGATTTGGTTCCAGTCTGTGGGACTGTTTGGGATCATTGATTTACATTGTGTTTTCTCTCCATCGTCCGATCTCCTCTGAGATATTTCCTTGTAGATCATCGAACTGATCAATGGAATATGGGAGGGAGCATGACAGTGTTAGAAATGTCGAGAAGTGGTTCGTGACCATGCCCTGTGTTTCAATGAACAGTAAAGGTTCACGATGAAATTTTTAATTCCACATGATAATGGGGTATGGGTACATGACATTGTGGTATCAGAGTTGGGGGATTCAACATTGGGCCTGGATGGGCTGGGAAGCAGTCAAGAGTACCCTTTGATACCAACTTGTAGTACACTATATTGTGGTATCAGAGCTGTGGGTTGTAACATTGGGCCTGGATGGCAGAAAATCAGTTCGCAAAGCTGTTGGTTACAACATTGGGCCTAGGTAGGCAAGGTGACAGTAAGTAAAATGGTTTTGATTTTGAATTACTGGGTATCTAACAAATGGTGTTGGTAACACATTTTGCAGAGTCATAGTACATTTTGGAAAAGTGGGTTGTTGCCTCAGCCATGAGAACCTATGACATATATGAGGCATGGGATTCCTACGAGCGTGCGCAAGATGCTATGGGGGAAAAAGTCTGAGCCAAAAATTATGATATATAATATAATGGAAGTATATTTCAAGAGACGTTGTCGGACATTGCAGCCACCATGAGAATCCTGATTAAAGCTCAGGAAGAGCAGCATCGGTTGAATGCTACCATGCTGTAAAGTTTGACAACCATCCAGTGATGGATGAGCTCGGGACGACGTCCATAAAATCCAGAAGGTAGTAAGAGTAGTACCAAAAGCAGGAAGAGGTCTCCTAGTGAGTCATATGAATCCAAAGGATCCACTGAGGATTCTATCTCTTTGTTTCATGGGGAAAAGAGAAGGAGAATTTACAGGAACAACTCATGGGATGAGTTTAAGAAGGCAAGGCCGCTTACCTTCAATGGCGAGATAAAGAATAGTCAAGAAGCTGAGGCTTGGCTTCTTGGGATAAGGAAGTATTTCCAATTCCAGGACTATTCAGGAAATATGAAGGCTAGAGTAGCCATCTTCAGTTTGACTGGAAGGGAATCCATATGGTGGGAGCATTGCAGGAAAGTGAAGAAGATTAATGAAAGGAAAATTATGTGGAAACAATTCCAGAAGTACTTCAAGAAGAAATACCTCTCTGATAGGTACTACGATGAAAAGATTAAAGAATTCCATGAGTTGAGATTGGGACAATAGACCATGGAAGAGTATGCGAACAGTTTCCTAGAACTGTTGAGATATGATAGGTATATCAAAGATGAGAAGGTGAAAATCCATCGTTTCTTGAGTTGATTGGCTCAGTCTTAAAAAGACAGAATTGAGTTTTATGAGCCTAGAACTCTGGAAAAAACAATAAGGAAAGCTAATTATTGCTATGAGAAAAGCAGAGGAAAACCTGACTATCAGAAGACTTTGAAGGACAAGAAGAATGAGAAGTTCGACTGAAGGAAGAAAGGTTTTAAACCTTCTAACTTCATAAATTAGCAGAAGAGGCCATCCCAAGCTGAAAAGCAGCCAGATAGAGTGGTGGGAGAAAAGCCTAGCGATCCAAAACATATCAGAGAACCACTCCAATTTTGTAGATGTGGAGGACCCCACATGCGCAGGAATTTCCCACTCGAGAATGAGAGTGAAAGGTCAGCTTAGAACCTTTGAGAGGCAGAAACAATGGGTCAAGTAACGAGGGTTGTCTCTAGGATTTACGCAGCATTGGAGGACCACCAGGAAGATCACCAGTCAAATTTGGTTGAAGTTGTAGGTAAGATTGCTGAGCAATTTGTTTATGTTTTGATTGACCCTGGTTCTACCCACAGTTACATTGCTCCTAGAGTAGTGGAGATTTGTGCTTTCAAGAAAGTGAGGCATAGAAAATCATGGTTAGTTCAGCTAGCCACTGGAACTAAGAGAAAGGTTAGTGAAGTGGTAGAGAAGTGTCCATTAGTGATGAATGGATTGGTCACCTGTGTAGATATGAATGTTCTACCCCTTAGTTCCTATGATGTTCTCATTGGAATGGATTGGTTATAAGCTCACAGGGTAAAGCTTGAATGTTACCATAAGACTTTTGATTGCATGGATGAAGGAGGGAACCCGAGAGTGGTAAGAGGCATTCCAAAGGTGATTTCTGTGAGGTAGATTTCAGCAATGCAATTGAAGAAGTTCTGTAGGAAAGGTTTCCAGTTGCATGCAGCTCATATTTTGGAGGCAACAGAGAATGAAACTCTTAGAATGGAGGAGTTCTATGTATTGCAGGAATTCAGGGATGTTTTTCCTGATGAGATTCCAGGGCTTCCTCTAAAGAGGGACATTGATTTCACGATTGAACTTATGCTAGGAGCAGCACTAGTTTCCAAGACACCCTACAGAATGAGTATGCCAGAAATGTTAGAGCTAAAGATGCAGCTGCAAGAGCTGTTGGAGAAAAAGTATATCTGGCCAAGTGTGTCCCCTTGGGGAGCACCAGTTCTGTTTGTAAAGAAGAAATATAGTACACTTATATTGTGTATTGATTACAGATAGCTGAACAAAGTCACAGTAAAGAACAAGTATACCTTTCCTAGGATTGATGACCTCTTTGATCAAATGAGAGGAGAAAAGGTTTTTTCCAAGATTGACTTGAGGTCGGGTTACCATCAGGTGAGAATCAAGGATGAAGACATTCATAAGACAACCTCCAGAACAAGGTATGGGCATTATGAATTTGTAGTGGTACCATTTGGTCTCAAAAATGCACCAACTACATTTATGTGCCTTATGAATAGTGTCTTCAGCAGGTATTTGGACAAGTTTGTTCTTGTTTTCCTTGATGACATTCTTGTTTATTCTACGAATGAGGAAGAACATGAAGAGAATTTGAGATTGACATTACAATTTCTTAGGGAGCATCAATTGTATGAAAAGTTGAGCAAGTGTGACTTCTATAGAGATAGAATTCCGTACTTGGGTCACATTATCTCAGAATAGGGTATATCTATGGACCTTGACAAGATTGAAGCCATTATGAATTGTCCTACTCCAAGAAATGTGACAGATGTGAAATATTTTATGGGACTTGCAGGAGACTATAGGTGATTCATTGAAGGATTCTCCAAGGTTGCACATGCCATTACTTATTTGCTAAAGAAGGGCATAAAGTTTGAATGGATAGTGAGGTGTGAAGAAAGCTTCCAGCGGTTGAAGAATCTTTTGACAAGTGAACCGATTTTGAAATTTGCAGACCCAATGAAAGATTTTGTGATGTGTACTGATGCATGTGGTCGAGGGATTGGAGGAGTCCTTATGCAAGACAACCATGTGATATGTTATGAGTCCAGAAAATTGAAGGAGCATGAGAAGAACTATGCTACTCATTATCTGGAACTTGCAGCCATAGAACATGCTCTCAAGATGTGGAGGAATTACTTGACGGGCAGAAGATTTGAGATAAGGACAGATCATTGTGGTATGAAGTATTTGTTTGATCAGCCTACTCTGAATGCTAGGCAAGCTAGATGGATATTTTTTTTATGTGAGTTTGATTTTGAGATCAAGCACATCAAGGGGAAAGAGAATAAGGTATCTGATGTGCTCAACAGGAAGGTGCAGGAAATGCATGTGGCATCCATTAGTGTTTTCCAATCGGAGTTTAGGTAGCAGATTGTTAATCATGTTTCTGAAGATGGATTTTATGTGCAGGTTAAGGACAAATTGTAGCAGCAAAGCCTTGAAAAGAGGTATGAGGGATATGTCTTGGAAGAAGATGGACTTATTATTTACAAGAACCGAATTTACATTCCAAATGTAGTATATTTGAGGAGAGTTGTTATGGATGAGATCCATCAAGCTCCATATTCTCCTCACCCAGGATATCAAAAGACAATTGCTACAGCTAGAAAGCAATACTTATGGCCAGGAATGAAAAAGGACATGGCTAAATACATTTCTAGGTGCATGAAATGTCAGCAAGTGAAGGTTGAGCATCAACACCCAACAGTTTTGTTGCATCCTTTGCCAGTTCCCGAATGGAAATGGGAAGTTATTTCCATGGATTTCATTACAGGATTGCGAATGACTTGGAGACAGCATGATTCCATCATGGTTGTGGTGGACAAGTTGACAAAGAAAGCACATTTTATACTAGTTAAGTCTACACATAAGACTGATGACATTGCAAAGATCTTCATGAAGGAGCTTTTCAAATTGCATGGATTTCCAAAGGCACTAGTCTTTGACAGAGATGTCAAGTTCACTTCCAATTTTTGGAAGGGGTTGTTTCCATATTTGGGTACAAAGCTGAACTTCAGCACTGCCTACCATCCTTAGACGGATGGGTAGACATAGAGGGTAAATCAAGTGCTTAAAGACATGCTTCGTATGTACGTGATGGACAAACCAACCAAGTGGGAATATTATTTACACCTGGTAGAGTTTGCTTATAAAAATGGACAACAAGCATCCTTGTGGATGAGTCCATATGAAGCTTTGTATTGCGGGAGGTGTAGGACACCAGTGACTTGGGATAATCCAGTGAAAAAGGTTGTGATTGGTCCAAAATTGCTCAAGGAGATGGAGCAAGAGGTTGTAAAGATCAGGCAGAATCTGAAGGAATCCAAGGATAGACAAAAAAGCTGTCACATGCCCCAATTTGCAAAACATTTTCATGTTTTTGAGGAACATTATGTTATATTTTATGTTAAAGTTTGTAATTAATGACCAAGTGGGGTGAAGGATAATTTAATGTAATTGTAGAATATTTTATTAATAAATAAATGAAAGATGAGACAACAACTTAGGGAAGTTATTAAATGAGTGCTTTACTGGTCACTTGGTGGCGGAGGCTGGGTTGAGAGCAGATTGACATGTGGCAGCATCCTCAAACTACTTCTAGCTGTTGCAGGTGGCAACTTCCCTATGTTTTTGGTCATGATTCCCCAAGAAAGTGGAATGATAGCAGGTGGCTCATTAAGTAAAAAAAATGACCCAAAAGACCTACGCATGCTAATAAAACTTCCCATTGAAGACAGTTGAGGCTGCTCATTCTGGATTTTGTGATCATTCTGAGTGAATGAAGTGCACAAGAGAATTCGATGGAGGGGACTACCTGAAGTAAGTTTGAGTGGATACATGTTGAAGACTTGAACTAGTGCATCTATTCTAAGCTGAGTTCATACTATTGTAAATAGAACTGAGTTACTGCTGAACACTCAGTGGAGTTGCAGAGTATATCTAGACTACATCTCTCACCCAATACTTCTACTAGGTGGACCAGGAGACAAGCTCGGGAGTCTTGAGAACTGCAATCTAGCTCTTCTCCAGGAATTGGTTGGGAGGAATAGGTTCATTAAGCTGTTGTCACCTCATCTATACTTCCAGGTTTTGCTTAGTTCAGTCATTTAAATTATTTAATGTATCTAGAAAGTTTAAGAGTTTTCAATGATATAGTATATTTCTGTTTTATTTCTGTTAGGGATAAATAGGAGAATTAAACGTGACGTGAAAGTTAGTAACTAGATAGATTAGGGTAAATTAGTAGAGAAATTTGTGAGTTAATTGATAGATAGAAAGAAAATACCTAAACTGTATTTTCCCACACCTTTTGCAAGGCAATACTCTAGTATAGTAGGTTGGTTTATTTTCAAATTCAATAAAGTATATATGCAGATGCAAATGGTTATTTTTCTACAGGATGTTTGTACAAATTGTTTATAGGATTTCTTTTGTATTTTTATTTACTCAAAGGATTTGAACAGATTAAATAGAGACAGAGGCAAGAGCCTAAGTATTACACACTAATCTGTGCAATATTTTAAAACAATAAAACTAGAAAAAATATATACTATAATACCTAATATGTAATCCTAAACACTTATTATAGAAACAGTAAATTATCTAGAATTACTTAGAAAAACAGTAAACTGGGTTCAATATTTCCCCAGTTAGCTCACCTATGTGAAAAATGCAAACTAGTGTTAACTAAAACAAATTACTAGCTATGTAAACTTAAAAGAAGAATTAGGGTTTGTAAAAGAACTGTTCTTTATAACAAAATAAAATCATAATTTATAATTATAAAAAATCTAGCAGTATAATCCAAAAAGTACAGAAGATACATAAATTTATTCAATAATATTGTTTCCTTGTTCTATTTCCAGAATTCATTTCTGCATTAATAATTATGCTATTAACGAAGTATTCCACTGTCAAAGGTACTCAATCATAATTCTTGAAGAGGAAACAAAATTTATTAATAATCTACTTAACCCTAAACCATCGAAGGGTAAATAACAATAAAAAATATAAAATTGAATCAATATACATAAACATTAACCAAACAGAGATACTATTAAATCAGCCTTAAGCTGTGAGAATCCTTTTAATATCAAAACAAAACTGAACATACATAGTCTCGGCCTACGGCCTTTTACAGTCAAGGCTTAAAATCCTGAATAAAAGTATTTAAAAAATATATAAATGGAGTACACTTAAACAAAACATCTGTTTCGGCTATGAAAGCCCTTCTAAAAAGAAGTATGGCAAGAACAACCATTAGGGCTTTTTAAAAACCTAACTAAATTCTCACGTAATGGCCCAATGGTCTGTTCAAATAAAAGTCATAGTTTTAAACCAGTATAAAATAACATCATTATAATTCAACCATGGCCGAAAAGGCTCAAAAATTAAATTCATTAAGTCACGGCTGTGAAAGCCCGATTCTTCCATTACAAAACAACCACTAGGGCTTTTAAAATAAAAACAAAGAAACAAACAGAGCATCTAACAACCACGGCCGAACAAGTAACTAACAACACACGACAGTATCATCATAATCCACCATACAACTTGTGCAGGAGAACCCCAGGTGAAACCGAGGTTTACTGGGGTGGACGCCCTTATGGAAGCTCTATTGGTGGAGTTTAACAAAAATTGAGCCATCGTTAAAGAGCCTACACAAAATCAAAAGAAACACGATTGTTAATTCATGATTTTCACAAATTATAAACTTATATTTGTAAAGAAGAGTTTTAAACAAATTCAATTCTTACCCAAAGGAACAGTGCAGCTGTTTGGAAGTTGCAATCTCACCCTAGCCTCTGTCGTGAGTTCCACGAGCTGAAATGGAGCACTTCCAAAAAGACAATGCATTTCGCAGTGTTCGAGAGTGAAGTCCCAGGCCACGACGAGGTAAGGACCAAACCCTCGATAAGAAAACAAGCAGTAAACAAAGAACTCAACTCATTCTTTCAACAACCCTCTTCAAACTTTTTACATTTAAAAAACACTGACAGAGTACAAACTCACACAGTAAAAACAAAGGCGAAGACAACCCAACCTGCAACACTCTTTTCTACAGTCAAAACCACCTCATGACAACAGCAAGCTTCATGATCACTTCTACTACACCAGAACTTGAAAAACAAACTTGCAGAGGAGCTCGTTATGGCTCACGAAGACCTATGTGCAAACAATGGAAGGATTGGAAACAAGTTTGGTGGCCATGAGCTCATAGCTCGACCGCCCCATAGCAAAGACAAACAAAATGCGATTTTAGTTTTAGTACAAGCCTTTTCTTTGCCTCCAAAGTCAACTAAACCCTAAGCTTTGAACACCAACCATGTGTCCTCCGAAATTATTTGCAAATTATGGGTTTCATGCTATAGTTTGAAAGTCTCGTTTAAACCTACACAAATCATTGTTTCCAAAGTCAAAACCTTAGGATATTATTGCTTGTATCATTATCCTCGTTTTATTTTCTTTTATAAACCAAAGACCTTGTGATTAAGAGGTATTCACATTCACTAGGGTCTTATGCATAACTTTAACTATAACCTTTGCATATCTATGTTCTCCTCATTTTACATAATGTCTACTATTGGTATTAGTAAGATACAAATCAATGGAGGATGAACCAACTTTACATGGAAATACTTAACCATAGAAATCCTAGAGCTAGGATTTAGTATAATAATGGATTTAAAAATTGTTAGTTTTTCATCATTCAAGCTAGCATTATGATCTTAGGATCTTTTCACTGAGAGAATAACAAGCATAGTAATAAAAAATAAGCACAACACAAGAGACAAGAGACACAAAGAGTTTTCCTCGGGGAAACCATAAAGGAGAAAACCCCGCAACTTTCTCAGAAATAGAATCAACACAAAAGGTAAAACCGGAAAACAATAAGCTGATCTCCCGACAGCGGCAAACTCTCTCTCTCTCACACTGAGAGAGCTTCTCCTCTCTCACTCATGTGCCCCAATGAGTGAGTGTGAGTATTGCAAGTGATAAATAGAGAGGCTCTCACTCTCTATTTATATTCTTCCGTTCACTTGGAACCCACTCCATCATGTCGGCCTCACTTAATAATTACTTACTAGAGATGACATCTCTAGGAGTGTCTAATAACCCTAGTGCCCCACCAGTTGTGGGGACTTTGCCTCCTCTGACCAATAGGAGGGTAACACAATAGTGGGGACTATTTCCCCGACTTACAATGACTCACCTAGGGTCGACTTCACTAGGATAGTCTAATAACCCAAGGGCCCCACAACTATGGGGACTTTAACCCTTGACCAATAAGAGGGTTACCCACAATGACTTGACATGACTTTCTCATTATAGAAACTTCCCGATCGGAACATCGGGGCATGCCATGACTAAAATACATCCTGGAATAAACATTGGGTTACAATACATAAGAAATACAGATGAATACATTCCGAAGTTACAAATACATCAACAAAAATTACAATATATGCATTGTAATCGAAAACTCATATAAAACGAGATTTTATATACAAGAAAATTAAATACAAATATTTGATTAAGGAGAATCATTAACATAGAATGATTAAAGTTTAGAAAGAACTCAACCAAATATAAACAATACCTTATACCAAACACTAACGATAAATATGTAGTTTTGGTCGCAAGTATGTTTAACATATCTTTTAGTTTATAGAATTCTTAGGATACTATGCTCTTAATGGCAGAAGTAGATCTGTCCATAAGATGCACCATCTAAAAATGAAATACAAGTCTATAACTAAAAACACAAGGAGGAAGATTAATGGAACAAGTACTGTGACAGTAAGCATAATTGAACTAAACCCATTCTTTTACAATAGTGTTATTACAAACATTTATGCAGGTTTCTAACAATAGAGTTACCAACAATACCTCTTACGTGGTCAAGCTGCAAAACAAACAATTTAACTAGCATTTTATCCTATGCTAATTGAGTGTTATTCTCGATCTGGAATTTACTAGTAACAAAACTGCTTACCTGTTTAGAAACTGTAAAAGAAGCATCACTTCACTGCGTTAGCTATAAGCTAAGTAAGCCCCGATCTCATCTAAGGTTCTTTCCTAATTGACATAAGATAGTAATAACACACTTAGCATCAGATTTAGATGTAGTTTCCTTTCCTGCCCTTTTTTTTAAAACATAAATTGCTAAATTTGAACATTCGTAACACAATACTTCAAAGATAAGTAAATAATTGATATAGAACTAAAAAAAAACTACAATGCTCATTTCTAAATACTACTGTTTGAGTGACCGCTAGCAGTTTGTGGTTCTTAGACAATGACATATTTGAACATCTTATGTTACATGAAAATTTTTAAATTCTTATGAATTTTTGGTTTATTACAAAAGCTATGCTGATAAGAATATGGTGAATAGAGAGTTCACTATTGGGGATCATGTTTACCTCAGAGTGAGGGCAAAGAAGAGTTCCTTGAAGCTTGGGAGTTGTGCCAAGCTGTGACCCAGATACTGTGGGCCGTTCGAAGTGCTTGAAAGAATAGGGCCAGTTGTATATAGACTGCATTTCCTACTAGCACTAGGGCTCATAATGTTTTCATGTTTCTTTGCTTAAGAAATATATACATGAACCTAAACATGTGATAAATTGGGATGTGATTCAGGTGGAACTCGAGGGAGAGTTCCGAATTGAGCCAATGCGCATCTTCAACAAGAAGGTCACCATGCTCTGGAACCAAGACGTAGGACAGGTAAAGGTGTAGTGGGAACACTACGGTCCTGAAGGGGCTAGATGGGACCTAGAGGATGCCATGCGATTGGCACATCCATTTTTTTTCAAATCTGCGGAGCACTGAGGTGATGCCAGTGTAGCATTTTTTTCAATTTTGTAAGCACTGAGGACAGTGATATTGAAGGGGGAGGGGAATGTAACACCCTGGTTTTGACCTTGTTGTATTAATGTATATGATGTAAATATTATATCGAATCATGACAAGGAGCTCATGGCCAAGGCCTTGTCATTGATTAATGTCTGGTATATAGGAAATTATGGTTGATGCCTATGGTTTCTATGCTAAGTCAAGCACGTTTGTAAACATCATATAAATATGAAAATTAATGAAAAACCCACAACCAGCTATGTCAATGCAACAAATAATGAGATGGGGGCATGATTTTCCTAAGGATAAGGGGGTGGGAATGTTAACCTTGAGCCAGTTTGGGGAAAATCCATGTGTCATGGGGAGAACCCATCAGAACTGTCAACTACCCTATTTATTGTCTTCTCTTCCCAACCATTTATTCTACTAGAAGGTGGTTGAGGTAGTTATTGCTTGGAAAGGGAAGAGTATGGGAAAATTCGAATTGGGAAGAGCACCCAGTTTTGGAATGTCGTGTTTTGCTTGTATGGACAAGAAAACACCAGAACCATATGCCATTTTTGACCCATGCGTTCATGTTTTGGATTTACTCTCATGTTTTAAGAGCTATGGGACGTTCTGGTTCACTCAGTTATTCACCACCATCTTCGTTTTCCCATGGGAGTGACATTGCGGTAGTAGCGGAGCTCTTCCTGTGTGTATCCTTCACATCTTGCAAGTGTTTTTCCCTGGAAAAGACCATGATTTCTATGTTGCAGCGTTGTCCTAAACTACAGAGTGTATGAGATCGAGTTACTCGTGTTCCAGAGTAAAGCCAGTGTTGTGGAGTCTCCCTGTGGTTGTTGTGTTATGTACTCTGGTTCAGGTCTGAGCTATGAACAAGACTTAGGAATGGGAGAGATGTAGAACGTGCTTGATAAAACTAGTGTGGAACCTGACGATAAGATAAGAGTGGCTGGTAAACCTACTATGCACATCCTAAAGAGCACTGGAAGGGAAGGTGTAGCATGAGGGACTGTGAAGCAGAGAAGGGGACACTTCCTTGTGTTGGGTGTGTAGGAAGTGGGGGAGGCGGGCTAGATAGGTCTTGTGAAGGTGTTCTTAGCTCTGTAGATGAGCTCACTAGTTTAGCAGTTCTTCTTGCTGATTGCCTTGGAAGCTTGATAAACCCAACGGGAAAGATGGCTTGGCTGGTAGCCTGATAAACCCATCTCTTGGCTTGGATGTGTCTTGTTGTGTTTTCCCTTATGAGTAACCTTTGGTTGGACAGTCTGATAAACCCAATTGTGAATGTTGGCTTGGTTAGTTAGCCTAATAAACCCAGTAGTGAGATGGTTTGACTCTGTACATTATGATAAACGCATATGTTGGCTTGACTGGTCCTTAAAGGTGAATGTTGGATTGACTGTGTTCAGTCTGCGATACCCAACTGTGAGATGGCTTGGCTGAGTGGCTTGTGAAACCCATCTATTGGAATGTTTTATCGTGCAACCTGATAAACCCAACTATGTTGGCTTGACTGAGTGTTATTTCACCTTGTTAATGTATGAGTCTGCTAGTGTTCCCTTATTCCTTGAGGAGATCATGCCCAACTCAAGGGTGGTGGTGTCGCTGAGAGATTGATGAGTGCACTGGCCTATGGTTGGGTGGAACGTTGCAGTGACATAGCTAGTTGTGGGACAAGTTCTGTTCAATATAAGTGTTCTTGTCTATGTTATTCTCTGCAATTGTATTTCTTGTATTGTAAATTGCTTGATGGAAGGTGATGAACATGTTGCTGTGTTGAATTGATGCATTGTTCCTTTGAATAACTGCAATTATAGGCATTTGTGTATGTTTTTCCCTCAATGCATTTTTAACTAATTTGCAGGGTAGATTGGATGGATTGGTAATGGCTTGAATGATCAGATTGATTCAAGACTTCAGTTAAAAAGTTGAGTTTCCTGCTAGAAATATTCATTTACGTAGTCTAGGGGATGCAGGATTCCGGTTCGCAAATCGTGGTTTCCGCAATTTTTCCTTCCACAACTTCCTTTCCGCAACTTGCAGGATGCGGGATGTCTTTTTGGAGAATTTTAGCTTTCCACACTTTTCATTCCGCAACGGTCCTTTTCGATGCGAGATGTGGGATGCGGGGTGAGGGATCGCAGTGTCGTGATTTCTAATTTCCAATCCCACAAGTCAAAGTTTCTACACCGTTGATCTTTGCGGGATGATTTTCCATTGTTGATCTGTCTCCGATGCGGGATGTCAGAAGTGATATGAAATTTTTCATAACTTTTCGATCCCGCAACTCAGGATTTTTACACCATTGATTTTTATGGGTGGATTCTGAACCGTCGATTTGGTTCTAGTCTATGGGACCATTTGGGATCGTTTATTTTTGTCACTTTTTATCTCCGTCGTCATATCTCCTCTGAGATATTTCCTTGCAGATCATCAAACTAATCAATGGAAGACAGGAGGGAGCGTGATAATGATAGGGCGCGTGATAATGTGGTATGGGTACGTGACACAACCCACCCAGCAACTTCCCACGTCAAAAAATCAACCAAAAGGGAAGATGTACGCGACTGTTCAAAGGACAGTGGGGTATGTATGTGACTAGGTGGAGGACATCCTGTGTACATATGTGACTATACATACTTTGACCTGCATATAGAGAGAAGCAGGTGGTAAAATGTAGGCCAAGGGTCAAACCACTAAAGGGTAGTGTCAACGGATGAATGTACTACTAAATGTGACACAAAAATGAGGAGAAACAGAGAGAAAATTGAGTGAAAAAGTGCACCCACAACCCCATCGAAAAGGAAATCCCTAGTGGAGTCACCAATTCTGTTATGGAGAGAAACTCCCTACAGGTTGAGGTAGACCACAACAGATTGAATGAACCCAGAAATCAATCCACTTCAATATGCAAGAGAGATAAATGATTCTAATAATAAGGGATACAAAACATAACTTATTCTGTATGGTTGTAGTAGATTCCGTTGAGCGTTTCAACCACGCTTGTACCTACAATTCATCCTAAACAACATCAAACAAAGCAAGCATGATATATGTTAAAGTGTTAGGCCTACTCTAGCATACTATAAATCCAACATGTACAATCAAATACAACTACATCCATGGATAAGAATATTCATAGTCATACACATGTAATGGATGACAAATGGATATTCTATTAATACTGAACATAGATAAAAGTGACAAACTCTATCGGCACCTCATCGAAACAAAGAAACTGAGTCCTCCACCTGGGCCTCCACCACTTCAATCCTCCATCTCAATGGCAAGATTATGAGACAATGGAAATCTTGGGAAGAGCAGCAATGTGTGCTCAAAAGGACAAAGGCATATAGACTCAATATTTTATGAATGGGGCAACAATACAATATAGTTTCCTTGATATCAAATGTTCTCCTCCTCTAATGCATCCAAGAGTCTCAATATACAACCCTTCAATAGGAAATGAAGGTTCGATTCAAAGCATTTCCAGACATATGGAAGGCCAAGAGTCAAGTTATTCGAGACTCATTGAGGAAAATTCCAAAGATTTTATTTTTTTATGCACATTTCCTGATGTATGCAGGCTACAGTGGAGTAAGCTGCATGTACACGCAGATTTTAAGATAAAACCCATGTATGGAAATAAACAAGTGTTTTTTTAAGGGATTTCTTGGATCATCAAAGTATATTTTGAGCAAAGGGGGTCCAAAGAGTCTGCAGAGGGACATGGAAGGCCATATAAGTGTGATCTACCAAGTGTGGTAAAATCAACTATAACACGGACAAAAGAGTGTTTTTTGGTTATTACGTTTTTCTTGCTTCCACATCTTTATGAATGAAAACAATCATTAAAGGAAAAGCTAATTAAAATGAACCTGACCTGTTTTTCTTTGATAGAAAACCTGCAATAGTATAGGTTGTAGAGCCTTGGTATATGATTGAAGAGTTAATTCTCGAAGATGATGAAAACTAAAATGAGGAACTGCTAAAGAGTCCAAAATCCATTACTAAAAAATGTTATTTGTCAAGAAAGTGTGCCTCACACATGCATTAAGAACAAGGTCAATCTATTCAGGTGTAGAGATTATCTCCTCTTGCTTAGAAGTATTTGTGTGTACAAGAGATTCAAAAGGTTTGAAACATTCTTGGGGTGGCACCATTTCTCTAAATTTTTGGGTTTAGGACTAACTCCTATATTCCTTAGCCACATGCAAACACCTGACCCATGATTGTTCCATCTATATACCTTTTGCAAAGTTGCAACCATAGTGGTTTTTCCTAAGTTTTCACATAGGTGACAATGAGTGGTAAGTGTTTGTTGTACTTGAGATAGATGCATAACATATACCTTGGCCCCCTTTGATGTTTCTTGTATCCATGATAGCTCTTGTACCTTGGGAGACATTTGCATGAGAGTTATTGTAACTATCTCTCACACTTTACTAGTTGGACTCGGGATTTCAGCACCTTGGCACGACTTTTGGAAGATTGTGTTTGTTTTCATAAATTTTAGAGATTCTTTTATAGGCATGTGTTGACTATAATTTTTTGACCCCATAGAAGACCTTAGATATTTTGTCTTTCCTAAATCAAAAGTTATGGGTGATGTTCCTAGAGATGCCAATCAGGGTACTCTTTTGGAAGGGGACTCTTTTTCTTTGTGTTTTCTTGGAAATGCTAGTTCCCTTTTGATGGCTACTTTGAATCTTATTGGACTCATGATGGGAGTGTTAGTTTGGATTTTCTACTATGAATGTATTGAATTATCCTGATGCTTCCCAAGTATGCATTGTATGTCAAGAGAATCAAAATCGTTTCTTTCTTCACAAGTTACATTGGTTCCTTCCTCTTCTAACTGATTTGGAAAAAGTGTTCTAGCTAGTTTGGTTGGTACTCATAAGTATAATAGGAATAAGAGGAGAAATAAGAAGAAAAAAAAATGAAGTAAAGGGGGTAATTCACCAATCAATTAAAGTCATATTGGAGACAATCCCCCAACCAATGCAAGTCATATTGTGGGAAATTCCATAGCCAATACAAGTCATGATAGGAAAAATCAATCAAACAATGTGATCCATAACGTGGACAGGAAACCTTCCACTACAAGTCATGCCATGGTAAAATAGTTTTATCCAATAAAAGTCATGATAGGAGTATCGATATTGTTGAGGAACTCGATGAATAAGATGAAATCCTAAGTTCTATTGTGAATTTTGCAAAGGGGTGCCCTACTATTCAATAGGTATAAAGAGTGTACCAATCCTTGTATTACAGATGTTTTCCTCATGGAAAACCTATGGTTTCTTAGCAACCCATTTAACCTTTGTTTGATTAGGAGTTCACGTAAATGAATTTTTTAACCGTTCCCACTCCTCGCTCAAAAAGTGTTGAGTTTGAAGTGGCTGAGGTGACACGATATTCAATTGATCACACTCTTCCTTTGAAGAGTGATTGACTACCACTCAAGCTTTCTTTACTAATTCATAAACTTTTGGACAAAGGGGCATTTTTTCAATTTGAATGTACTCCCTCCAAGGTCTAGGACCATTTCCTATTATTAAAGTAGTCTAAGTGAGCCTCTCCTTTCTTCTTGTAAACTCCTCCAAATAAGGCTTGAATTTAATTCATGCATAGTTCATGAATGTATGTCGATGAATAAGACACTATTGAAAACTTATCCTCAAATGCCTAGAAATGTATAGGTTCTCTTGACCTTGTATCATCTGCCAATAAACTATTGACTTTTGATAGAATACCTAGTGAACCCTTGGGGATTCTTCCTCAATTTTTGATTTTGTTAGGTGGGAAGACTATCTTAGTCATTGGACTTCAATATGCACCTTGGGAGTGATTATGTATTTTCTGTGAATGGTGTGGTGTCTATGTCCTTTCATGTGATGTATTTTCATTACAACGAAAGCATTGTGACTATTGATCAACAAACATCTGGTGACCATCATCTTTTCTCAATTTTAAACCATGTTTCCCCTTTGTTTGTTTCTAGTGTTTTGGTAGACACTACCTTCCATGGGTGAATTATGTGAGCTCATACCATGTGTTCGATTGATACCAAGAAGGATCTGTTGTATTCATCCTTGCTTTCTTTAGGCATGGTCTTGTTAATTGACCATGTGGTTTATCAGATAGTGACATTGGATCATGTTCTCACCCCTATTTATCCAAGTGAATGTTATAACATGCTTTGACATTTATTCAAATATTTTTATCCTTTCCAAATATCATCTCCTTGGATTGGACCTATTTTCAATAAAATATACTTGATTTTCCTTTTGAGTGTGATCTTTGTAATATCCCAATATTTACTCCCTAAGTTCAATAGTTGATTTTTGAACAAGTACATTATTATAGTTGATTTTTGAACAAGTACATTATTTTTTATTTGCATTGAAGTACTGAAAGATTAGTCAGATTAGGCATTATTGACTATAAATCATGGTGTGAATGTAAATATTATGTGTTTACTTTTACAAATTATCTTCCACATAGTCAAATGGGTAGAAAAAAATTAAAAAGTTAATTCCTCTCAAACCCTAATAGCTCATGCGAGGTGTCTCACTCATATTTATCCTAAATAAAATGACTTAATAAAATCCTCTCAATATAAAAGAAAAGAGAAATTGAGAAAAGAGGAAAAATTTCTAAGAAAGAAAAGGAAAAGGGAAATACAAGCACCTATTAACAAATTTTAACCAACTTGGAAACCAAGTAACCAAGTAACTCCAAGGGAACGAGTATAGGGGCCATCAAGTGAGTATTTGTAGGAGAAAATAACTTGGCTTAAATTTCAAGTTCGGTTAGGTTAGGAAGAAAACTCTCTATGGTGATAGAGTGAAGCATTGTAAGTACTATTGAGAAAAGGTTTTCCTTCTTGGAACATAAGAAACGCTGTTAAAAATATCCTTGAACACAAAAACCATAAGCCTTTTTCGCTTCATTGCTTCAAGTGTTAAAAATGTGTTCCAAAAAAAAAATATGTATCTTCTAATTACTGAGGACTAAGTCAGTCCTTTTTATATTTACCTAGATAGCTTAATCCCTTAGTGAGATTATGGCTTGGCTCAAGGGTGACTAGTTGGGAAAAAATATTGAAGTTCTCTTGCTGGTCTATGGATGGGTGGTTCAAGACTGTTCATTTGAAATGTTCGAAGAACTGGCAGGAAGATCAAATAAGTGAATAACTTGTATTCTTATATTCTTTTCCTTGAAATTTTGAATATTTGTTTAGTATTGGATGAAAATCAGTTTTTAATGGACAAAGTTTCATTATTCGTTAGTTATTCAAATACGTTAAGAGTTGTGTTGTTTTGTTTACAAGACAACATTTTGATTAAAATATACACAAATATTTGTATATGATGGTCATGGGATTAAAATAGAAAGTGAACATTAAACCCTAATACTTATTTTTTGGATAGAAGCTACCAATATTTTTCAATAAAACATTAAGTGTATAAATTAATACACATAAATTACCTTTGTCGTTTCCATGGTATTATAAACATTTTGTAGGAAAGCATTTTTTCCTACCTTAGAGTTGGAGTGCATAACATAAATTTCTATTGTTGGAATGTTAATTTTAGTTCTATTGTCTAGATTTTTAATCCCCTTAGATATTTAATTCATAGTTGTTGTATAAAAAAAACACTCAAAGGTTTCAATAGTATTTTCATACTCGGTTTTATATATGGTGAAGCACTTTTCCATTTTGACAGTGATTGTAAAAGACAAATTAATTTAAGTCTGTATTGATAATTCGTATTGATGAGTTGTGTGGAATCTCAGTCTCTCAATTATGGATCAACTTCATATATTTTTTCATTTTGTTCTCTACATGAAGTCTCTCTATATGAACCAATTTAGAGTGTAAAAATTATTCTACTTTAAGTAACTGTTATCACATATACATTTGCAGCCGGGATACTATGATGCACCATACATAGTTATCTCTTTTTCTATTCTAAGCCAATTTTCACATGGGGTTTTAGGATGGATGATTAAAGGCTCGACCTATTTCAGAGCCTTATTCAATAGAGTTTCATTGCCAAAACTAAGATTCATTGGTCCATTGAGATGATTTCAGTGATGACCTAGTTCATTTGAGCAGAGTAGCAAATCATATGTGGTACACACAGTTATAGAGGGTCCCTATTAGATGGAGACAAGTATATATGGAGAGATCAGGTATATGTTTCCTGGTCTGATTTTTCTCTACGATGTATGTCAAACATCTAGGCTTGCATTGTTAGGATGATCATGGTGACCTATGCTTGTATTGATGCTTGAACTTGTTCTAAGACTAATCAAAGTGCTTGATGTTGAATATTATTGCTCATGCCATACTTTATGCGAATGTTAAACCTTAGCGCTATGTTGGTTCCACGTGTCATTTATCTCCATCCATCCAGTTCATCCATGATTGATCCTTAATCCACGACTATAGTTTGATCAATACTTATGAGATTGAAGATCACTTTCCCCACTTTGACACCTATGCATGATGGATCCCATGTTTTTCGTGTCTCGTCTCTGATTTATCTCGAATTGTGTCAGCTAAAATTTGCAGCAAAATGTTTACCATCATTACATGCATTATGTGCTAAAATTACTATATATTGAAATGCAAATCCCTCAAACAAATGAAAAATGTGTCTTTAGACACAACTAAAAAATGAGCTATAAAATAAAATTGTGAAAAAGCCTAAAGACAAATTAGTGGATAAACAAATGCTAAATCTAAAGATTGTTGGACACTATTGAAATGTAATGATCAATTCCTCATGGATCCTCATGGATTCACAGTGTCCCGTAGAATCTCTCCATTACAGTTCTTGTATACTCAACACAAGGGTCCCAGTAAAGATCCTCACGGAGCTTGTTATTAGCTTGGATGTGATTTGTATACATGTTGTTAGAGTTGAATGGGGTCTTTTCAGGTTATCTTATCCACTTGCGAGACACCGCGATTCCCTATTGTTCATTTGTCATTGATATGTCACTCTTGTCATGTGTATTTGTCAGCATTCTGAAAGATCATATGGTCAAATTCAGCTACAAGTCATCTCTCTTTGCCGTAGTCCCATTTTCCATCCTCACCCAACATTAACACAATGTTTAAGCTTTGTAAGTATGATCATCACAAATAGACTTCCAAAAGGTTCCAATATTTTTCAAAGGTACAAATATATCTTACTTACTATTATTATTATTTTCACTGTGATTATGAATAACATGATTTAATTTTGGTTTTTGCACCGAGAGAGGCGAGGTGCTCTCCAACCTAGTATGGGGGAGATCCTGTCATGTTAGTCATGTTATGCAAGTCGACATAAATAAAAAAATAAAAAATATAAATTACATATCGATTTAAATAAAATATAAAAAATATTAAACTAGTATAGATCCATTTTAAACCCAGATCTATCAAGTACCGAGAGGGATCCAAATGGTAAAAATGTACACCTCAAGAAATTGGATCCCTCTCGATGCTTGATAGATCTAGGTTTAAATGGATCTTGATATACACCATTGGAGAATTTCTTATCTTGGATGCATGCAGGATCATATGGATACAATATCTCACCTCCAGTTTGGGTACTTTAACCTGGTCCACCCAGTTGACCAAGTCAAACTACGGATCCCAAGGAAGTGACTCAAAAACAACATGGATTGTATTTGTTACAGACATTCCCAGGACCAATACCATGGTTTCAATTTTGAGAATTTGTCCCTAGATCTCCTAATCAATTATTATTATGACTTTATTATTGGCCAACTGATCAAATTTTATTACAGATAGCAGTGATTTTGGTTATCCTAGAGCATTATAGTGTTCCAAGGGGTATGAGTAGTCACTTACACCATTCTTCTGTGTGTTTGGATCATTCAGTGCAGTCAGTTTTCCCCAGTTATCATCCTGGACAGAGTTCTGATGACTTTTATCAGTTTTAGAGGATGTACCACTAGAAATTGAACTAGGAAATTCACTGAAAAAAATCGATTTAGCCAATTGGTTCAAGGAAATGGCTTGAAAATTTGTCAGATGATGTATTTTGGCTCCGCAGATAGTTCTTCAACAATTTCAGTCAACATTGTTGTCCGAATTATTTTATTTTGGCTCAACTAGTGAGGACGTCCCCAAAGGGGCACCCCTCAACTTGGCTAATTGATGTATTACATTGTTATATCAAATGTTACGAGGTTTTAATGGGGTGTAGGGTGAATTAATTCCCTAGAGACCCCCTTGAAGTATTATCATGATGTATATTATGTTTTCCACCTTAGGGAGGCTTCCTCGAGCAAAAGCGTGCCCCCTTTAAAGTGGTCAATTTGATTCATGTGTTGATATTTGTTATTGTGATCTCCATCATTGATTATGTCTTAATCTCAACCACATGATGATATTTAGGTTAAAAGTGGACACACTCTCAAGCTATTTAAGAAGGATGATCCCCCCATCGTAAGCCATGAGCTCTAGCACTGGAATACATTGAATAAAAACATTTTATCTGGGACTGTACACTTGTGTCCTGCTTGATGAATGAATGAGATGACGAATAACATTGTTTTCCTCCTACGCTAAGACCAATCCATCATATATTATGTACATTTCCTTGTACCCATTTATCTGTAGGTTGGAGGAGGTGATTGTGAGAGAGGTGCATTGGTGTGGAGACTCACTTTATTGTCAAAAATCGGTGTTGGTTATCAGGGAGTTGCAAATTATTTATTATTTATTCCCTTGTATGTTCTTTATCTTGCATTTCCTGTTTATTTTTCATACTAATTGAATTCTTTGGTGTGACAGGTACAATAGGGGCACAAGGGTCACTGACAAAAGAATCACTTCATCAAAATCTTGCTCAAAAATATTATTTGATCAGGAGGAAGGAATTATTCATCATCCAAGAGGTAATAAACATGATTCAAGTATGTTTCTCAGGTAATTTTTCCATCCTTTTATTTTCTCATGCATTTCTCATCATTGCTTTTACTGGAAAAAAAAAACCTCTTTAGAAGTAGGAAAAATCACCAGATCAATTTGCTCTGGGAATCTGCAAATTTGGTGATCTGGCTTTTTCTAAACATTCCTCAAAACCTCTTCTCTCTCCTATACATCAAAATTTGAATCCATTATGCATCTCCAGGTACTGATCGCTTAAGGAGGTAGCGCCCCTCTTATTCTGACATCCAATTTCTCTGTGTCTCTTTGTTAGGTATCACTTGGATATTTTCAATTGATTAATAATTCATCTCATTTAGTGTGTGCGAAGCATTAATTATCAATATCAACCTTATCCTAGGAATTTCTCATTTACTTTTTAAATCCCCTAGGGTCGTGGGTTTGATCATTTGAACCGACACACTAATCCTAGATCTAATCCCAATTTCCACAAGTCACTATGTCATCTTACTTCAGTAACATTTCCAACATATTTAACCACCCTCACTCAATTATTCCTTAATTTATGGCTTATCCCTTGAATCTATGGTTTCGAGCACTCACCTTGTGTATTCTGCGACATGAGTTTGATATGGTGATTTGCCTTAGGTCTATCCTTTCAGTACAGGTATGGGTCTCCCCCATTGTCACTTGGGATTATCGAGTGGCATAAAGTGAAGAAAGTCCTAACTGATGTGACAACCATCCATTCTCTAGGGTTTAGGGTTTCCATAGGTCATGACTTTAGTTTCCTGTCCCCTTTTCCATCATATGCAGGATTACTCAATCGGGTAAACTACAAGATCTGTGATAACAACAACCATTGTTGGATATAGTCTTCATAGTCCATATATAGTTCAAGTAAACTTATAAGACGGGTTTCTTCCATGGAATTGTCACGTGACATAATCTCCATATAACCTTGGATATTCCTCAATTATGGGGGATAATGTATCCTTGTAAAATTCCATGAGCCAATATCTATAAGTATTGCAACAAAAATCGGTTGTAGTGCACTTAATATTGGATATAAATATATCATATAATTTGTAACATAAAAATATCTAGAAATTATCTAGCCAATGGTATTGATCTAGTGGCAATCTAAGTACTTTATCAAAATTTATCTTCTCTATAACGCCATGGTCATCACCAGAAACCATAAAAGAAAGAAGATTTCAAACCGCAATATCCTTTATCTAGACTTCAATTTGGATAAAATTTATTTATTTAAACCATGCATTTTTTCCAAGAAACTATAGATCTACAATTATTGTAGAAAATTTTCACAAAAATACCCAAAACTACTATGAATTTCAAAGCATTCTTTTTCCTTTTGAAAACATACAAAATAGAAGATTAAAAAAAACTTTTGGGCCTTGGAAAGTGCTTTGATACCACTTGTTATTTAACTTAAATGTGAATATGAAATCAAACATAAGATATAGGAAATTCTCTACACTTTATTTATATCAAAACCGTTATAAAATTCTCTACACTTTAGTGAAACTTCATTACATTGATTCAATATTCACTATCATAGTGGGCCTTATTTAAAAATAACAAATTAGTGGATTTAGTTCACCTTACATTGAATATCATCCATTATCATTACTCTAATTTACTTTGACCCCATTACACCCCCTTTTGCCCCCGCCATTACACCCCTACAAGAGGATCACATCATGTTGCATATGATGCACCAAAATAAGCTTCATCATTTTATTAAATATTTTATGATATTACAATAACATATTAGATGAGTATTGAAATTTCAAGTTGATAAATAAGTTATTAGTAAATTTTAAAAAAGTGAATTTGAAAATTTTAATATCTTGAATTTGAAGATTTATATATCAAAATGAAATTGTTAATATTGAATTATTATTACTAATAATTTTGACCATATCAATCTAGTAATATTGAATTGTGGTTAAATGTTTTATAAATTAAAATCCATTACATGCATTTTCTTCAAAT
Source organism: Pseudotsuga menziesii (assembly GCA_001517045.1). Lineage (NCBI taxonomy): Eukaryota > Viridiplantae > Streptophyta > Pinopsida > Pinales > Pinaceae > Pseudotsuga > Pseudotsuga menziesii. The sequence goes on from LPNX010029814.1 coordinate 809,876, forward strand.
TGTCAAATCATATATTAAAGATGTAGCTTTATCTCCATATCAAGTTTGTTAAACTATTAATAAATTTATCTTTTAAAAGGACAAATGACACTAGACAATGATGAATAACTCACATGGTAAAAGCTCCATGTGTATTCATTGTGCAACATGGTATACCACAAAGTTTACACAGATATCCAACCGTGTGCAAATGGATATCCTACATCATTATAGTAAAATGTTTGCAACCATCAAAGGTGCAATCACAAATAACATACTACTTATATAGAAATGGGGAGAGTTGCAAAGGTACATATTTAAGGATTGTTCTCATCACCAATTCTTTGTTTCTAGTTTTGCAATGCTGAATTCATCTCGGTATTTGTAAAGGTGGTAGAAATCTCTCAGAATATCAAAAGTGTGTTTCTTGAAAGAAATATGAACAATGTTGTTTAGTTTGAGAACCTCCTATAAAAATTGAGCTCACAGGAATCTATGAACCAAGAGAAAACTCACAAATAGATCTCCCAAACAATTTACTCAGTATTTACATGAAACAATGCAAAAAATGGCTTGCAGCTGTATAATGCTTTCATTAATAAAAAAAAGTAAATAGATACAATCTGGATGATGTTTACAATGTAATACACCAGTATTAATAACTAGAAAATTCGAATATATGAGAGGAAATTCGAATTGGTTAAATCAGACTAATTGACTCGATAATGGGATGTGTCTAAGTCACTATTGGAGCTCAACTAGCTAGCTCTAGTTGTCTAAATTAGTGCGTCAATCAGTTAGAACCAGTTAACTAGTCTAACTGAATGTGTTAAGTGAGGAAATGTGAATTCCCACATGAAGCCATGCAAAGATTGGTGCTAACTGAATATAACTGACTATAACTAAATGTAAATGACTCACAACTAGTGACCAACTGAATGAGGTTGGTGCCGAGACCCCTAGTGGCTCCTAAATTGTAGGGATTGGTCTAGGAGGTGCCTAAAATGATGCATGCAAGTGCATTCAATGGAATTTAGCCTCAATTAGTGTTCCAGACACTCTAGTAAGTGGTACATGTGGTCCAATTAGGCCATGTGGACCCAATGGAATTAGTGACTCAATAATGACTGAAAAGACTCCTATTTTAGGCATAATTGACCAAATTGGACATGTGAGGATTATATTCCTAACAACCCCCTTAATGATAACTTGGAAAATTTGTGGGACCTGGTAAATAAGACCATAGGTCACACATTACAACTAAAATGCAAAAGTAACTTCTTAATATAAATAAGGAAAAGAGGAAAAAACCACATGGGAAAAAATCCCCCCCTCAAACTAAGCATGTAGAATCAAGATCAATCTTGTTCTTTTGTGCACAGGTATCCTAGGTCCTGGAATGTGAAATTCTCCATCCAAAATAAATTATTATTTATGGAGGAATCTTCCTCTTTGGAATAAGAATAATGTGCTCAGCTGAATTAGGAACATAGACATCTGCTACATGAAAACTGGACCCATGTAGAGCAACTGAAATCAACTGATAAGAGAGAAAAAGTTCTTGAGGATTCAAACCATGTGAGGAAAACTCAAGCAAATGATATTTTTAAGCCTCGAATAGAAAACAATGAGTGGTAAAATCATCCCTAAGTGTTAGAAGCAAGTGTCCAGGCGGATGCAGAATGTCTTCCTCTTTACTAGTTCTGTGAGGAGATGAGCATGTGAGCAAAGGTAGAGAAGCCCTAGGACTATGGAGAGAAAATGATTGAGATCCATAATATTATATATATTCATAAATAATTAATGATTCAAAAAATACAATATCGTCAACCTCATAAGATGAACTGACATCAAATCCCCAACAACAAATTTGAAGAAGACTCGCGGTACTTGTTTTTTCACACCAAAATTGGTGAGAGCAGCTACAAGCATGACCAGAAGCTCTTGGAAATTAAAATTTGAACTAAAAAATATCATATAAGATCCAAATAAGATCATATCAGATCAAAATAAGTTCATATCAGATCCAAAAGTGTGGTCCATCGAGATGGTAGATGCACAGTTTTCTCCTTCTTCAAAATTCCAAATTTTGGTGCGTTCAATCCTGTAGGAATTTGATGGAAGCTCAAGGTCAATAAGAGTGAATGGATCACTCCTGAAATATGTTTTTATTTCCAAAATATCCAAATAATTACTTATCTACACATTATCAGCAACATTAGAGGGAGAGAAATCGAATTCCTCTTCATTCTTTGAAGCAATCACTGGCAAATTTTGCACAGAATTTAAAGGAGGAACACTAGAGAGTATTTTCATAGACTTGAAGGAGATTTTTTCTTCAATATCAGAGGTTCAAACATATTATTTTTTATTATCCATATGAGAATATGATATATCATATATCTCATAAACTTTCAGAACAGTAGGAGAAGGAGTCACTGCAAGGATACTTTCTTCCATTCAAATTAATTGTGTAGAAGATTCTGCTTCTTCTTCATCTTGAACAAATTCATCAGAGAGAGTAGAGGATGATAATTTTGAATCAAGAACTCTTATGGTGTTGGGTGTTCTCTATAAATTGATTTTATGATCCTCATTGTGCTTTCCAAAGGTTCTATCCAATTTTGTCCAAAGATCCTTTGGGTATTCAACAGTTTTAACAAAGTAGCGCAAGCTTGGAGAAAGGGACAAACAAATTGTTCCAAAAGATCTATCACTGTCATTTAGCCACTAATTGTCATCCTCATAATACTCTTTACCAAGTCCAATAGACACCTCATAGAGATATTGTCTCTTGAGAGATGAAATCATCTTCAACTTCCATTTTGAATGTCATGTGGATGGACTAAGAAGAGGAACTGATAATTTCAAATCCATATGAATATGTACCTACAATTACACAAAAAAAACAAAGTAAGGTCGAACAACCTTGAATTTTAGAGTTTTCATCACACCCGACGTAGCCAATCAAGTAAGCTTGATCAACAATTTCTTTTCCCAGGATTATGTGGTAAACTCTTCACTTCTGGTGTAGAGTTGGATTTTTTTTTAGTTTTTTTGCTCAAATTGATTCATTTATCCAACATGAAATATGTAGAAGAAGGATTTCCTTATCCTGCCGCGGATCTGATACCATATAAAAATTGAGCTCCCACGAATCTATGAACCAAGACAAAACTCACAAATAGATCTCACAAACAATTTACTTAGTATTGACATGTAACAATGCAAAAAATGACTTGTAGTTGTATAATGCTTTCATTAATAAAAAATCAAATGGATATAATTTGGATGATGTTTACAATGTAATACACTGGTATTAATAACCCAACAATTTGAATATATGAGAGGAAATTTGAATTGGTTAACTCAGACTAACTGAATGGATAACAAGATGCGTCTAAGTCATTATTGGAGCTTAACTAGCTAGCTGCAGTTGTCTAAATCAGTGCCTCAATCAGTCAGAATCAGTTAACTAGTCTAACTGAATGTGGTAGGTGAGTAAATGTGCCTTCCCACATGTAGCCATGCAAACATTGGTGCTAACTAAATGTAATTGACAGTAACTGAATTTAACTGACTCATAACTAGTCACCAACTAAACTCAATTGAAGGAGGTTGGTGTCGACACTCCCAGTGGCTCCTAAATTGTATGGATTGGATTAGGAGGCACCTAAACTAATGCATCCAGGTGCATTCAGTGGAATTTAGCCTCAATTAGTGTTCCCCACACTCTAGTAACTAGTACATGTGGTCCAATTAGGGCATGTGGACCCAATGGAACTAGTGACTCAATAATGATTAAAAGACTCCTATTTTAGGCATAATTGACCAAATTGGACATGTGAGGATTATAATCCTAAAACCTCCCAATTTAATTCCTTTATATTCTCAAACATCATGGCATTGATGTGACTAATATCTTCTTCATTAGTTGATCCATTATTGTCTTCTTTTATTTACAATCAAAACATGAATAATGTCAGTTGATTTAGAATTTTTAGAGTTAGTTAGAAACTTGCAATGGTTATTATAAATAAGAAGATACACTAACAAGAATAGAAATCACATTAATGCATCATCACGCATATAATTAGAACTCATTTGTTAAATACTACTTTTTCTTAGATAAACTAAGGAGGTGTTTGTATCCATGTTCTTGAAATTTTTGAAAGCATGAAAAATGTGGTAAAATTGTTTTATCACCCTCATTAAATGCAAAAGATTAGATATCATATAGAATAATGTCTACATCTCAGGTCAAACATGTGTTGTACATATTATTACAATCATGATGGAAATGAAGTATTGTCTTCCAGCTAAATCATAAATTTAAAATACGTAACTAGATCCATTTATGGATGATTATAACAATTATAAATAAAAAAATCACCAAAAAACATTTTACTTCTGACTGATCCTTACAAAAAACAAAATATCGTAAAACAAATATTGAACCCAACAAATTTAGGTCAAAAATAAAATTGACGAACTTTGAAATACGAATAAAACATCTACTAGTCACGAACTTCTGAATACAATTAAAATAATCTACAAGTATGCTTTGGACAACTCTACAAGAAGACAACCAAAATAGTGACCATTCCATTGTAACCCCGCCATTATAATCATTTTGCATTCATTTATATTACAAACATCCAAAAAATCAACAATAATAGACATAAAACATGAATATATACAGTCTCATTAACTCCTTAGATCCAATAATAATTGTAGACCAAGATCCTAATAAAAACATATTTTAAACAATTAAGTTAAATTGAATTTGAATATATAAAGACCATGTTGCATCACTCCATAAAGAGTAGCTTCCACTAACAACATATAAATGACATTCGATAGTTTAAACATGACAAAGAATAAAATAAATTATATCTTTTGAGCTTTATAACACTTTCATTGAATCAATACTCCTAACATAGAATAAAACCCTCATAAAACCAAATGAGCCCTAAGAATCAAAAGTGCCCGAGAATTCAACAAGCCTTAAAAATAATCCATGATAAAAAACATGATAAAAGGTAAATTTACAATATAATAATCTATCGTAATTGTGGACATGGATAACTTTAGGGGCTACATATCGCCCATGGGCTATATTAAGGGGGTTACAAAAATTGAGTGGGCTATTTTCTTATATGGAAAGGGTTTTTTTAGCTAAAATATATTCGCCCAATATTTATTAGAAAAAAATAAATTTAAAATGAATAGCCTCCTATATATTAATTAGGAAAATGAAAAAAAACTATTTTCGCCCTAGCAAAATCTCCCTCCAATCTATCTTTCGCCCTTAATTTCTTGACAAAATCTAGTGAAATCACTCTTTCGCCCCCAATTTCTAGAGAAAATCTAGCGAAATCACTCTTTCGCACCCAATTTTCAGCAATGAAGGCTCCCAAGGGTTATTTCGCCCTCCATTTCCCTTGTCATTTAGGCATATGGTTGCATTTTCCTATATTTTTAGTCAATTTCATGTGATATCTTCTTTTAGCCCTTGATTTCTAGTATTGGATGGAAAATTAAGGGCTATTGTTTTATATTTAAAGGCTACAATTATTCATGGTTCACCCACTCCAGATTGCACTTTTAGGGTGGAGGTTTTGGTTGACGTGATTCCACTTTTTATTCTTAGTTTTATTGACATTTTAATCTTTTCATAACATCTCCATTGCTGAAATCTCAGTCTCGAAGGGGCATGCCACACATGCAATTTATCAGAGAATAAAAACTCACATCACGCTTTTCATCCAATAATTAACATGGTATGATTTTTATCAGAATTTTTATTCTTTTTATCCATAACTAGGGATGATTTTAAGAACCCCCCTAGATTTATATGTATAAAAAATGGGCGAATCTCTCCGGTATATAGCAAAATTTGAAGGCGATTTTATCAATAATATAATATGTATATATAAAAAAATTGGCGAATCTTTCATTTTATTATATAATGTTGTAAAATCTTGGCAAATCTTTCACTAAGTTATAAGATATTGTAAAATCTTGGCGAATCTTTCACTAAGTCATAAGATATTGTAAAATATTGGTGAATATTTAACTTCATTATAAAAAATTGTAAAAGATGGTGAATCTTTCACTGATTTTTAAAATATTGTTAAAATAGAGGAAGAACAACATTAGTCAAATAACATGAATCACATCATCAACAACAGAACATGTAGACTCACGAGTCACAACTGGAAGGTTTCAGTGAAACACATCTGCACTAACTAGATTTAGGGAAACTGGGGAATCCACTTGTTATCTTGTCCCTTAATGGTCCAACGGACATGTGGGGACCTGAATATTGACAAACCGATAAATTGATTAAATCATACATTACGCTCGATCTTGGCCTCCACTATCCAATCGTGGACGTGGAGGCTAATACAATTATGCATTGTAATTATGCCAATTGATTATTGCATTAGATGAATGTTGGTCTCGTGCCAATAGGTATCCTACGATCAATTCATAGGAACCTAGTGCATAGATCATTTTTCTTTTCACTTAGCTATGCATAGTTCATTTATTTTTTTGAATAATGATAAGTATTTACAAAGAAAATATACAATAAACATAAAAGAATAAAAAAAGTGAAGACAATTAATTCATGCAACTAAAAGTTAATAAAAACATATTTTCTCAAACCTTGATTCAATGGAAATCAACTAAAACCAATCTTGATTCAAGATACAAACAAGGGTTAAATCAAGCACCAAATGAGAACTATAAGCATTCAAGGGACTAACATAATGTTTAACCAAAATAAACACGGACTTCAAAAACTGACAAAATGCTTCAATCAAAAGCAGTAAGCAAATCATAAAAATTTGTCAAGATATCCGTGCTAAACACCAACATGTTTTCATGTACTTGAATGTGCCCATTCTTGCTTAGATAAAGTGTTTTCAAATTAGTTATTTATCCTTCAATGTTAGGACACTATCTATGTGAAGAGATAACTCCTAGGCCTATCTTTCTCAAATTCCAGCGTCCTTTCTTGTCACATACAAGAAAGAGACAATGCAAGAGATAAATATCAAACCATCAATCTTAAAATAAGCCGCATGAAGGTAATGTAGCTCAAATCATCAACTTTACAACAAAAAAGTACAATGTAGAATCTATTTTTACCTAAAACAACCTCAAATTCACATACAGTGATCACCAACAAGGGTACATGGAACACCTAGAAAAAAATCAGACTCAAGAGTCCCTCATGTGTATTAGATCATATACAATCTTAGGTGAAATCCATTTTCCAATTCACGTTCTGTCCCTATTCCTCATTTTCGACATTCTAAACACGAACTTCTCCAGATGAATCATCATTATGATCATCGAAAACATGATGTTCCATTTCAAGTTCATTAAAGAAATTTGTGATATTGTTTTCTCCCTTTATTTCATGATTTGATCGTCAAAGAACTAATGCTATTTCATATGGAAAATTGTCAACCTCATACTTTGTTACATATAATCTTAAGCATGTATCCACATTTTTATCAATCTTATTCCTGAACTCTGACTTCAAGAATGATAGTGCGCTAAACATTCTTTCATCCTCCACTGATCCCAAAATCATGTTTTGATATAAATCCACTAATTTTATCTTCCTCCACTAAGATTCCTCATGTGTTTGGGTTCTAGGGATCTAAAACCAAAAAGACATGGACTGAAACATTATACAAGCCTCAACATTGTCTAAGTTTGTTCCATGTACCAATATAACTTAAACTTGAGATGAACATTGTTTACCTTGACAGTCCCTCCAAGTTGATTATTACACTCTCACTAGGGAATGACTAGAAAAATTGAAAACGTCATGTAAGTATAGTGCATTTATTCTTCTGGGCTTATCTAGGCTTACCATGGCATTTGGAAAGATTAAGGTGACTATAATTAACAAGGAATTCTTATAAAAGTTGGATGAATTGAATCATGCTATAGAAGGAGAGTTTTGCCTTTGAAGGATTAAATAAACTCACTTGCAGGAGTAAAGAGCCAAACATAGGATAAAATTTGTAGAGTCTATACTACCACAAACATATTTTGGGAAGGAATGTAATTTCCATGGACATAGGGCTTTCAACCTTTTTATGTTTTTTCTGGGTCCACAAGAAAAAAATATTGGCGAGTTACAAACAAAATTAGTCTTCAACAATGAATGCTCATTCAAAGTTCAATTGCTTATAACTGCACACCATACATAACCATACATTGATCATTATGATTTGATGGTTCCATGACTATGCTATGAATATAACCCATGCCTATTCAAACTGGAAGGCTTAAAAATTAATAGACATACTTATTACTAAGATTAAAACAAAAGGACTTGCAACTAGCCAATGCGTTTATGGCGAGAATAAGCATGTATGCATTTAATGTCTAAGAGGAAATGGTATTGATGGAAGTAGTGGTGAGTTTGAATTGAGGAAAACATGTAGCTGCAGAAAAAGGGCCTCCAAAGCATGTTCCGTGACCTACATTATACATGTCACTCAGACCACCACTCAAAATTTGGAATCCTGAGCCTAGGAATGAGACCTCAATAACCAACTTCTGCACTTTCTCCCATAGAGTTAAATGTTCAGTGAGATCCCTCACTCTGTCTCCATTGGCCAACAATGTGATGCATAAGGGAAATGATCTTTGCTACTAGGATTATAGGGAAGGGGTTGGTTGAATGAACTATAGATCCCCTATTAAGAATCAACCCAATATAAAACAATATAAAACCAAATTCTTATACATGTAACATTTTACCCTGAATCCAAAGTTGAACAGTGAAGTTGAACTATTTCATGCAGACAACAAGCATAGAAGGAAACAAATGTGACAAGGCCCTTGAAACCCTGAGAAGAGATGTGCACCTACTCATTCATTGTTGAATAAATGGATATTTCTGATTTCATGCATAGATATTTCCTCCCATACACGAGAGAGAAGTCCCCCATGTTACCGCCATATGAGAGAGAGACAGGTTCACCAGAAGAGATTGAGCCAACTTGATATAATAGAATATAATGAGTGATTGAGTTCAAGTTTCCAACATACATAGGGAGAGAGTGAGTTCACCCAAGTTGGAATGGATAGAGAATGAAATATGGGTTTAGTGCAGATATGTTCTTATAAGCATTTATCATGGATGAGGATTTAACATGGTTGTTCTCATGGGAATTTGATGGCGACCATGCTATTTGTGCAACCAACATGCCATATTCAAATTGGTGTAGCAGTGAAAAAATGGTCACTCTTGATTAAATATTGTTCTGTGGCAGATCCCTCCCTAATATTGTTTCCGTTAATGTCCTCAATTTGTATAGCAGCAAGATTGTATCAATGTTATGTTCACTAGGGTTTGTATGTTGGGATGTTGTGGACAAAGCTAGATGTTATGGATATTATAGGCATTGATCATGATCACTAAAGAAATATTTTTGGGACCATTGTGAGATTTTTTGGCCACCATACTTGCCACATTCAAGAGAATTTTCTAACATTGATGGGGATACAACTATGTCAAATTTTAGACTTTTTACTTCCAAAGAGATCTGAAGATGATGCCCAATTCTAATGTACTTGACTTAGATTTTCTTCATATTAAAGTGCATGAGGATGATAAATCTGAGAATATTAAATAGGGCACTTAATATGACTGTTGTTTTTGACATGCTACTGACTGAGGCATAGTGTAGACCGTTGTAGGGAAACATAGCAACATTTAAAAGGCTCAAGATATCGATACTAGGAAAAGTGTTGAAACCAACATACATAAGATCGAGATATTGTATTGGAAGATAAAATCGAATCTATATAATGGTATTTCTTCTTAGAACAAAAACATGTAGTTAGATTTCCACAAGTTCGGTGAACATTTGTACCAGCGCTCAGATTCAGTCCTTTTCTATTGAATTTATTTTGAGGCTGAGGAAACAAGCATAAGTTCCAAGGAAAATAATATTAGCATTTAAAACACCAAAGATGAGTGGTAAAAATAATCAAGTAATCTACAACTATGTCAAATGGCCAGTCTTTTTACTTCCAAGCAGGTCTGAAGATGAGGCCCAATTTTACTATCCCTGTATTAGCTTTGCTTCATATTAAAGTGCACAAGGATGATAAATCCGAGAAGATTAAACATGTCACTTAACAAGACTATTGTTTTTTACATGCTACTCACCGAGGCATTGTGTAGGTCGTTGTAGAAAAAGGAACACATCAATGTTTACAGGGCTTGAGATACATATGCTAGGAAAAGTGTTGAAACCAACATACAAAAGATTAGGATATTGTATTGGAAGATTAAATCTGATTCGTATAATGGTATTTCTTCCAAGGATAGAAACATGCAATCGATTTCTAGAAGGCCAATGAAAATTTGTACCAGCACTCAGATTCAGTCCTTTGCTATTGAATTTATTTTTGAGGCTGAGGAAGCAAGCATAAGTTTGAATGAAAATAATATTAGCATTTCAAACACCAAACATGAGTGGTAAAAATAATCAAGTAATCTGTATACATCATAGTGTTACCTTTTAGAGTCTTTGTGATAGGATTATTCAAGTGAACAAAGCAAATGAAAAACCATATAGTCAAGAGGGCATCATGTTGTTTGTTTAATCATTGAAAACTAAGTTCTCATCATTAAATATTAGATATCAAAAGGGGGTGTATTTCTAAGTTTGTAAGGAAGCAATGTTACAGTCCTTATGATGGGATTTTAAAGGAGTTGGCTCTCAGATTTGTGTATCCTAAGTATCACTTGTGAAAAAAGGATTTCAATCCATCAGTCATAGTTTCAAAAGAATTAATGTAAGGGCATTCTTGTCGTTGATTGCATTTCATCCTTTGAAGAAGAGAGAAATCTCTTACTCTGATCAAGAGGAATTTATGAAAGTTTTGCAGTAGATCTAAGGCAATATTTTTTCCCATCTCTTTTCAGTATTCTCAAGAAAAACTAGTGATAACCCTTTAGTTACATCTTGTAGCATTCATGTTTTGGAGGCAAGTAAAAGACATGATGGGACAACAGTTTGACATCTCCCACAACATTTGAATTAAAGGGTGATCTTTCAAAGAAAAACATCATTGATTATGATTTTATAGGTGCTAACCTATGTTGATTTGAGGATGAACATACATACATGCATACATACATACATACATATATATATCTATATATATATATATGTATGTATGTATGTTCATATTTTCATCCTCAAATCATTAGTTAATGGTTCATCTCTATGGGGTTTATGATGGGCATGTGTTGTGCTACCTTTAAGGAGCTTTGGCCTATTAACCAATACAAAAAAAAACTGTTAAAAGCTCTGTTAAAGAAATTTCACAATCCACACTGTTGTAAGATGACACAAGGCAAAATACAGTCCAGATCACATTTTTCGAAGGAAACCAAGGGTTGTTGTAGCTGGGAGTGTCCTTTGAGCAGCCTAACTTGTATTTACGGCAGTCCAAAATCAGAACTTGTGGTAGAGTCCATCCTATTGGAGTTTGTTCGGAATAGAGATTATGTATGGGAACCCTTGCTATCGTTTAGGAACAATTTATTTACAATGGAATTATCACATTATACTGTCACACGTTCCTTGGATCATGGCACGTTTTTTAAGTAAACCTCAAGGCAGATTGGTAGTGTAGGCTTTCTTTCTCACAGTCGGGTATACTCACTCATGGTGTGGCTTGATGGGATGTTCTCTGACTATTGATACTAAAATAAGCTCAACCCTTGTGCAATTTTCATAAGGTCGTTACATGAATGATGAGATATGGGACAAGAGGGATGTGTGTCAATTGAAAATCGAATTGGGATAATGGATCTATTAATGATATCATAGTTTTGAACTACAGAAATATATATTTAATCGGGTTAAAAAAGTAATTGAATAACACTATAAAGAAAATATAACCAGTGTTTGATATGGATTTTGAGGTCTCTTGGGTTTAATACATATTATCATACAAATGATGGAAATATGGATATAATCATAACAGGATAATGAGTTAGCTTATTGCAACAAAAATACAAAATCCATAGAATCTGCTGACTATAAGTAAAAGTTCTCTCCTTGCTACGGACATGAAATGAAATACAAATCTATTAACGTCCACAAATAAACAAATTAGAGTCCACCTTTACTAGCTTGTGGAACTCTGTTGGTGTGAGAGATATCACAATTAGGGGAGAGGTGTCATCTATGAAGAATTTATGTCTCTTTGTAAATGCAACAATAACCTAATCTTGAATCATGTGGGGAATGTACCACGCTAAACAACACCACATATGATAGAGTGGAACCTTTTAAACACTTACTACAATGGGACCTTACTTTGAATGGGACCTTTTAAACCCTTAATACAACGCCATTCCCTTTCCAGTTTCAAGATCCTTCCAAAATTTTAAAACAAACTGGAATAACAAGGAGAACCACAATTTTGAATGTCATGAATGCATTCAGGATGTATCAGTTTACTTACCAACTCTTTACCATGAAGCTATAAGTACTTAATAATATAAAATTATAAATATATGAAAAGAGACATGACTGTTAGTTTTTAGTTTATGCTGACATGATTTTTTTATATTTATGTTCTATATTGTATATTATGTTAGGAGTGTTAGGAATGCATCTCCCCCATACTCAGTTGTAGAGAACCTTGCTACTCTCGGTGTAACAAGGTATAATTTATAAAGATGGAAAAATAGAGCTTTTGTTGTCATCAATTAGAGGCATTCTAAAGAAAATAAAAAAAATATTAGCATCCCACCTTCCTAAAATATTTAGTAGAGATCCCAAGCCACAAAGAGAACATAGACACCATAACCCTAGATGCGAGCATTACCAGCTCAATGTCAACATAAAACCTAAAATAAAAATAACATCTCCTTCTATCATTGAAGCCAAAATGCACAAAGGTGACTCTTTTGACATGATCTGTATAAATATCTTAGGTCTCATTCCATCAATTTTTCCAAGTGTTTGGATTTCACCAATCCTATGCCACCAAAATTTTCAACTCTCACTTACTTTGTGAACCTGTCTAGTTCTATCCTTATTAGCATTACTGAATTTATTTTTCTTTATACAGTTGATATCTAAGTCAACTTAATCATTTAGATCATATGCTTGCATTTGGATAGTTATCATCGAGGCTACTACTTTTTTTCATTACTGTAATTTATATCCCATCCAACCTAATCATTTGGATCATATTCCCAAGGATGGATAGTTATCATCCATGCTAGATACTATTTGGAATTTTGTGCTTGGATACTAATTTTATATTCGTGTGTCCAATTTTTACAAAACCTATGATGTCGAAGCATCTTTCTATCTCCCCTCAAGCATCAACCATTGGTGTCATTGTTTGGAAGAAAAATATGTATGATAATATAATATAATTTTATTAATGTCCATAGAATGATCTCAAAAGTAGTTTAATGTGAATATTGAGTACAAAAGTTTTGATCCAAAGTGGGAGTGCACAAATGTTTACTATATAAATCAAGGTTCATAAAGTGAAGTAAAGTATAAATCTAAGCTAAGATATGAAGGTTGCACTGATAATGGAAATCAGATCTAGGAAAAAATTATTCAAGGAAAATGAAAACAAGATATGGAATACAAATAGTAAACATAAACATATTATGGTCTACTAGAGGTAGCTCCCATAACATCTGAGTTTGAGTGGAGACAACTTTGGACAGAAGCTTGCCTAGAGGAGGATTTGGAGGTGGATCTGGTATGAATATTGTGCTTATAATTAGAAGAGGTTTTTTATAGGATGGTTGAACTTATGGCATGGTTTCTTTTCATATATTAGATTTCCTGATCATATAGTTGACATTCATAAAATTATATATTTTTCTAGTTAAAAAACCTATGAAAAGGAGGTTATATTTGACCTTGTGATTTCTACAAATCACAAACAAAAAATTTGAATTGTTAAAGCATTCTTCATAACTTGAAGCTATATGCATAAACTAGATTATTTTTTTATGGAAAAAGATAATATAATTTGTCATAGAATTTCATAAAGGGAATTGCGATTATATATGTATTTTTAATCTTTTTGTTATTCAAATTTCATATCTGATAATCATTTGACATTTTTCTAAGTTGGATGAGTTCTACTTTGTAGTCAATCCAAATATTTATCCATACTCACAACCTCATTATCCATGCATACAATGCTTTGAATCCTGTTTTGTGATAAAAACAATTGGGGTTGTATAAAGAATTATGTGTTTTCATGATGGGATGGAGTTATGCCTCTCCAACCATCACTTACCATATTTTTTTGTCATATATAACTTTTCCATTGATTTGACGTGTGATGATTCATGAATATAAGGTGTCTAACCAATATTTTCCCTCTCTTATCAATAATCAAATGCAAAACTATGCAAATTGCTGCATTGCAGTGCATCCTCACATGAGTGATACACATGCTACACATGGCCACAAAGATACTTATGTAGTTCTCCCTCTAATCACACCCTCAATCTCCTAATAATTATACATGTGACATATAGCACTTTCCAGTCCTTACCATATTTGTTTCCTCATATATCAATTTCCTACCAATTAATGTGTGATGGTCCTTGAAGATAGCTTGCGTGACTACTAGTTACTTTGCCTAATCAATAATGAAATGAAAAACTATGGAAATTCCTAAATCAAAGAGTATCCATACAAGAGTGATACACATGCTAGACATGACCACAAAGCTCATTATGTAGTTTTCCCTCTAATCACATACCCAATCTCCTAATAATTATACAGGTGTGTTGCAAAATTCTTGTCCTGTTCAAATTCTTACCAAAATGCCATTTTATAATCTATGCAATCGCTTCAAAACTTTAATTTATGCCGTAAGTGTTTTTTGCTGTAACATCAAAATGATTCTAGTTACTTGCCATAAAAAAATAACCACTGGATTTATCGATTTTCAACATCAATCATGATGTAAGGAGTACCTGAATAGGTGGATGATGAAATACAATCAGGGAATTGATACAAGGAACATGTAAATAAGATCCTATGATCTGTTGATGTAATTAACTAGGAGGTCATCCAAGGGAAATTGATTCTTATGCACCTTGGATCCTAGCTTCAAACCTAGTACCAAACAGTAGGCATCCCTGTTTGGGTACACAGGGTACTTGCAAAAGACCGAACACCTTGAGCAATCGCTTCACACAAATAGATCATAGATCAACACACCGATGTTTGTCACGTGGTTAAAACCCTCGATAGGGAAACAGTCCATGGCCCCAGCCAAATAGCTACTTGGAGCAATTTATTGTGCAAAAGAAAGAAAGTTACATGAGCTTCTCATAATTGAACAACTAGCCAAGGACCCTCTATGCTCTTTAAATACAGATCATAGACCAATCAGGTGTTAAGCCATGGATCAATGGTAGGTATGATCTAAGAGAAGTTGAACCATCGGATCACTCCATGTCTAGAACATATCATGACCGTTGGATTAGAATATTTACAAATGCATACTAATGCATACTAAAGAAACATACTTTTACCTAATGGATATATTACACAAGTTGATCTTAACTCACTCCTAAGTCTCTAAATATCCTAACATCCCCCCTTAAGAACATCTTGAAATAGGATTGAAGGATTCACAAAAGTTACACTATTAGGAGAAGGAAGGAGGCATTAGAGCCTATCCCCCCTTAAGGACACATTCTTGAACTCCTAACATAGACCAAAGTTTAGAAAACCTTGCTTCTGTAAGAGACTTGGTGAAGATGTCTGCAACTTGATCATCTGTAGGGAAATAGAGAACTTCAATAACATTATCATGAACAAGATTTCTGATGAAGTGCATGTGTAGCTCAATGTGTTTGCTGCGCTGATGTAGAACTATATCTTTGGCAAGCTTGATGGTACTTTGATTGTCACACCAAAGTGGAGTAGGCTGCTGTTGCTCTAACCCAAACTCTAAAAGGATCTGTCAAAGCCATAAAGCTTCCTGACTGTCATTAACCGCGGCTTGATATTCTACTTCTGCTGAAGAAAGAGCAAGAGCTTGTTGTTTCTTATAGGCCCAAGTGACAGGTCTAGATCCTAGACTGAAAACATTACCTGCAGTAGACTTTCGATCATTAAGATCGTCGACCCAATTTGAATCAGTGAAACCAACCAACAAAGGTTTGCCCCCCTATACTTTAATGAATCCCAAACTGAATTGTACCTCAAATATATCGAAGTATTCTTTTTGTTGCTTTCCAGTGAATTTCATGAGGAGTTTGCATATAATGGGCAACACGACCAATGGCAAAGGAAAGGTCAGGACATGAATGAGTCAAGTATAAAAGATTACCAACAAGCTGACGATACAAGGTGGCAGCTACTTCAGGGGAAGTACAAGTGGTAGAAAGTTTGACTCCAGACTGGAAGGGAGAAGGAGCTGGTTTACAATCTTCCATGTGGTAGCGATGAATAAGGTCACAAGCATCCTTAGACTGGGAAAGAAAGATTCATTGTTTGATTTGCAAGACTTGGAGACCAAGAAAATTATGCAAATGTCCTAAGTCTGACATTTCAAAATTTTGCTTAAGACTGGATTTCACATGGGTTAAAAGTTTAAGGTCACTACCAATAAGGATAAGATCATCAACATAAAGAACAAGTATGATGAGATGGTTTCCTACTTTCTTGGTATAGACTTCGGGGTCATAATGGCATCTAGAAAAACCAGTGTCAAGGAGAAAGCTATCCATTTTGGCATACCGAGCTCGAGGAGCTTGCTTAAGGCCATATAAGGATTTCTTAAGGAGACAAATAAGGCTAGAGTTATTCTGAACATATCTAGGAGGTTGTTCCATGTAAATTTCCTCATGTAAATCACCATGTAAGAAGGCAGACTTGACATCCATTTGATGGAATTCCCAGTTATGTAAGGCTGCAAGGGAAAGAACAAGGCAGATGAAGTTCATTTTTTCTATAGGGGCAAAGGTTTCATTGTAGTCAATCCCTTCAACTTGGGAAAAACCTTTGGAAAATAACCTTGCCTTAAGTTTTTCAACACTTCCATCTGATGCACACTTAGTTCTGTAGACCCATTTACATCTGACATTTTTTCTTCCTTTTGGAAGAGGAACAAGATCCCAAGTATCGTTCACCATTAAGGAGCTATATTCTTCATCCATAGCTGCATCCCAATTTGGATTTCCTGAAGCTTCTGCAAAAGTTTATGAATCATGATTCTCGAAAACTTGAGCCAAAAGGGAAGAGGCTTGCTGAAACTGGGAACATGTTCGATTTTGATATCTAGGATCACCGACAAGATCACCAGTTGCTTCACATGTTGAACGGACCCATCGAGGAGGCATTGGTGCTAGTGCAATTGGAGGAACATGAGCAGGCGGAGGTAGATTTTCATCCTCACTGTCATCATCAGCAATTGGAGTTGGAAACCTGTCAAGGAAGTTGGAAGAAGAAGAAGAAGAAGGCACAATTGTCGAATCAGGCTCATAGGCCAAAGATGGCACATCCACCAAGTTAGGCTCGCAGGCCAATAGATTTTCATCAAATTTAACATCTCTTCTAATGATTATATCATGTGAATGGGGCGGAAGAAGTCTATAACCTTTTACATCTTCTACATATCCAACAAATATGCACTTTTCACTTTTAGGTTGCAATGCTTTCCATTTTTCATCTGGAATGTGAGCCCATGCTTCACACCCAAAGACATGAAAGTGACTTACATCTGGTTTAATTTTACTCCATGCTTCTTCTAGTGTTATACCTTGTAAAACTTTAGTGGGTGTGCGATTAACTATGTAATTTGCACAATTTATGGCCTTAGCCCAATATTGAAGACTTAGTCCCTTAGATTGGATCATACAATTAGCCATTTCTTTTAAAGTGCAGTTCTTCCATTTAGCTACACCATTTTGTTGTGGTGTATATTGAACAGTGTGATGTTGTTGGATTCCTTGTTCAGTGAAGAAAGTAGTGAACTTGTTGTTAACATATTCTCCTCCATTGTCAGATCTTAACTTAATAATTTGATGACTAGATTGTTTTTCAAAAAGGGCTTTGTAGGCCAAGAACATGTTAAATACTTCGCTCTTAAGTTTTAGGAAGTAAACCCAAGTGCATCTGGAGTAGTCATCAATGAAAGTTAAGAAATATTTGAAACCAGAAAAGGATGCAGATGGAAGAGGAACACACAAGTCACTATGCACAAGCTCCAAAGGAACCGAGGCGTGCCAAGAGGCACGTTTGTCAAAACTTTCCCGATGATGTTTTCTGAGTACACAACCGGAACAAACACTGTCCTTGCAAGATACCATCAGAAGACCAGTCACCATATTGTCTTTACATAGTTGTTGCAATGAGCGATAATTTAAGTGGCCAAATTGCTCATGCCAAAGTTTGCTCATACCAGTCACCATATTTTCTTTACATAGTTGTTGCAATGAGCGATAATTTAAGTGACCAAATCGCTCATGCCAAATTTTGCTCAAGTTATCACTATGCGCAACAAAAAATAAAGGAAAATGTGATGACCCAAAGTTGTTAAATTTCTACAACCTGGTAATATCATCAACAGTTCCAGTAGCAAGGAAATTTTGAGGATTTTTAAAATCCTTGATTACAACTTGGTGAGGTGTAAACGTCACAGTTTTACCTTCACTTGAATGAGTAATTTGATAGACTAATAACAAATTGCAAGAAATTTTTGGAAGACATAGTACATCACTGAAATGACCATTTTCTACTGGAACTGTTCCAGATCCTACAACACTTAGAGATCTATCATCACCAACAAATATTTGTTTGGTGTTACATTCATTCATAGTAGAAAATATGGATTATGATAAGATGATAAGATGCTCCAGAATCAATAATCCATTCACTTGAAATAGAAGAAGAAGATGCAGTATAAGAGTAACCAGAAGCACAAAGTGCATGTCCATGAGAGTGATTCTGAAGACGAATCTATGCTGATGTGGTGCTTCTTCATTGCTGCTTCCAAGGCTGCCATATTCTTGAAACACTTAGATTCATCATGATTATCTTTCCCACAAAATTTGTAATGACGCCCAGTCTTCTTTCCTTTAGTCTTGGATCCTTTGTCATGTTTTAAAGAAGGAACTAACTGAGAGGGTTTGGGACCCTTGTTGTTTGGCTTATTATTGCAAGAATTCTATTTCTTGGGAGGCTTGGACTTTTCTTTCTGTCGGGACAATAAGGCTTTCCCAGATGTATCTGCATTGTTAATTATTCCATGATGAATGAGCTTATCTTGCTCTCTAATTAAGGAATCACAAAAAGATTCAAGACTAGGCTCTTGATAGCTAGCTGCAGTCAAGGATTCTTTCATGGAGTAGAATGTAGATACAAAAATAGAATATGCAGGTCCAAGTTTGGAAAGAATATGATAAATACATTGTTTGTCTTCTTTCTTAATCTTGCATTTTCCACATAAGAGTCTAAGAGTTTTATACTTAGATAAATAATCTTGAATGCATGAAAAATCATTTGGATTCAAGTAAAGCAACTCATTCTCAAGTTGATGACCCAGAATTTCATTATGTTTACCAAACACAGATTCCAACTTTTCCCAAGCTTGATTAGGTTCATCAATTCCAGATATGTGGAATCACAAATCAGTAGAGATTGACATCCCAATCAATCCATGAGCTTCATCGCATCTATTTTCCCATTTAATTTTCTTATCATCATCAGTGGGTTCTGTTTCTTTCCTTGAGGTTATCTTGAAAAGTCCCCTACTTCGTAGAACATTCTCCATACAAGATTTCCATGCGAAATAGTTAGAACTTGTAAGTATAATATCACAAGGGGCGACCATAGTATAAAATAATGGCTGAAAAAATAGAAACTAATTGTCTGGTTGCAAAGAGCTCGAAAAAATATGCGGTTTTAAAAAAAAACGACACTGAAAACTGATTCTGGATGATGAAGTTATGCTTGATCAAAGAAAATGTTGAAGATGTCGCCAATAGTGACGTGGCAGATATTAACTTGACCAACTAAAAAAAAGAACCCCTCTCTTCCCAAGATCAACCTTTGACAATCATTTTACAATAAAGTTGCTTTGAAGTGAATCACTTTTGTAGAATAAGTGAGGTTCACTTTTACAATAATGTTACTTTTAAATAGTGTGACAATAAATTAAAAGACTTAAGTGACTCACTTTTTATTTTATTTTATTTATGTGAGATGCACTTTTACAATAAAGTAACTTGAAAATAGGAATTGCATGCACTAAAAAGTAGCTTAATAAGACTTGAACTCAAGACCTATTAAGGAATAAAGCAACTTTAGACCAAGTGAGCTAAGTTTAAAAGGTACGTAAAAGAATGGAAAGAGAAAGGAGGATTTTTTTTTTTACTCTTCTCTCTCATTCTCCGTGCTTGCCTTTTTTTTCTGCAAATCACAAAAAAAACAAAAAACGAAAAACAAATTTTTTTTTCCCACACAATGGGGTTAGATCTTGGTTAACTTACCTGGAAATTCTGCGTTTTCAAGTTTTCTCGCTATTTCTGATTTGCCATGATCGCACAAGGTGCATGGAAAAGAGCATATGTAGCCGAGGTAAAAAGAAAAAAAAAATTTCCCTTACTGTTTCTGATTCGCCGCGATCGCGTATGGTGCACGATAAAGAGCATATGCAGTCAGGGAAGGAAATAGTTTGAGACTAAAACAAAAAATATCTAACAATAAAACTGATAAGATATGAGAGATTTAAAAAAAACAAATCCGTCACTATAACATTATACCTTCAGATTTGTCGAAATGGGTGTTTCTGGAACAAACGGAAATGGTTTTCGGTAAAATGAAAACTATTTTCCAATGGAAACAACGCTCCAGACACAATGGAATAGCTCCCACAGGCCAAAAATGTATAGAAAATCCAGAACCAGAAACCCTTCCAAATTTTCAGCAACACCGGTTCCGGATCTTGATCAAAACCGAAAGCAGCTCTTCATAAAAGCTTTGATACCATGTTCGGGTACACAGGGTACTCCCAAAAGACCGAATACCTTGAGCAAATGCTTCACATAAGAAGATCATAGATCAACACACTGATTTTTGTCACGTGGTTAAAACCCTCGAGAGGGAAACATTCCATGGCCCCATCCAAATAGCTACTTGGAGCAATTTATTATGCAAAAGAAAGAAAGTTACATGAGCTTCTCATAATCGATCAACTAGCCAAGGACCCCCTATGCTCTTTAAATAGAGATCATAGACCAATCAGGTGTTAAGCCATGGATCAATGGTAGGTATGATCTAAGAGAAGTTGAACCGTCGGATCACTCTATGTCTAGAACATATCGTGACCGTCGTAGTAGAATATTTACAAATGCATACTAAAGAAACACACTTTTACCTAACGAATATATTACACAAGTTGATCTTAACTAACTCCTAAGTGTCTAAATATCCTAACAATCCCTAGGGTGATAGGCTTAGAAATGTTTCCTCCTAAACATAGGGTTTCATCATGTTACCCCCCTATTTGCATAGGGTGTTCACCTTATGTCTTCAGAGGAGTGCCAGGATGATAATTGATTCTTAGATCTTCTGGAAATGGAAAAGGGGAAGATCGTCTCTTTTGGAAAGGTTGGGTCAACTTCAAACCCTAGAAATCAATTCTGGTTTAGTTTTGGAAGCCATGACAGTGACAAAAGTCATCAAACAGTATAAACAGAGGTGAAAAGTGCAAATCTAAATGGTTCCTCTGGGTTGAATCGTCCTCAGGGGAATTTATGGGTATGTCCCATTCTCCTAATAGCCTTAAACAATGATCCTGGGAATTGTTTCAGCCATCAAACAACATGTAACCACCCTAATTCTTAAATCCAGGTGCAGCTTAGAAACTTATGGGTAGTCTTATGGAGGTTCTGGTCCCTGGGCACACATTTAACTAAAATCGGCAGTAAAACTCCACCATGTGAAACTCGGGGCATAGTAGGGCCCTTTTTCAACCCTAAAACAGTCATGAAACAATAATCTAAGTTGTTAGGTCTATGAGACAGAAGTGGAAAATCCTTGAACAACAACATTTTTGCAAATATTTCGACATCCATGTGCATGGTTATAGCCTCCAAAAGGAAGAAAGCAGTATACTTTGAGATCTGGGCATGAATAACAACAATAACAAGTAGTCTTAAATCCATAATTCTAGGCGCTTTCTAGGCATGAAAACATGGAAAAGAGACCTGTAGCAATTTTGGGAATCATTCATGAGGTAAACACTCTTCATCTTGGGTTCTGAGTTTAATTCCACCATAAAAATGCCCTACTACTCAAATATGGGCATCTTTTGGGTAGTTTTGAGCACAAATAGTGGTTAAAAGTTATATTACAACCATTGAAAAGCAATGACTAGCAGGCTGTAGCAAATTCTAGGTTGATATTGAAAGTAGAAGTAGCATCAAAACCCAACTCTGAGCATAAACAATAGTAAAAATCATCTAAACTTTAAGTCTGTCTAGTTCTAAGTTTTATGGTACAAGAACCCCCCTAAGATTATAAATGAAATTAAAAATGAGTACACAAACAATAGAAGATGCCACCATAATCTTATCATAGCACCCTATCTCTTATTGGATTCTCACATGCTATAGATTTGTTTCAGGCCTAGATTGCACTATTCAACTATAGAAGGTGCGTGGTCATGTTATGATTGAACGTTGATATATGCATACAAAAAATGAAGTCCAAAGTTTCCTAGACTTGAGAGAGTATTATTGTCACCCATTGTATCATGCTATTTCTACCCAGAACTTCATTGTTTGACTGGTTGAATTGTTGTTAACTTGCTAGTGCTTCTGCATGTTGTTACCAGTATAGCAAGTCAAATTCTTCAGAAAATAATAACAAAACCTACTTAGTTATGGAACTGTTAGGCTAGAAACAATACACTTTAAGTGTTAGGTCTAATATTCCTTAATGATATAGAAATAAGTACCTCTGTCATCCAAGATTTCAAAGCACAAGGTCTAGTGAAGGAATCACTAGGATTACCCTCATCAAAATTAGGGGTAACATTACCAACATATACCTTTTTATATTGGTGGATAAGCTAGAACTGGTGTATCTTATAATATATATGATTCTATCTTATAGCTACAGATGTTTTTCATACTACTCGTGGTGCTATCGGTACTTCTACATGATATGGTACTGGATACACCACTAGATATGGATATGAATGAGCAACAACTTTTTTTACAACCCTAGTTTATGCCACCTATACTATTTTCCCTGACTTTTCTTATATGTATTTTATAGCAACTTAATATGTTATAAGTGCTACAAGTTATGCTTAATATGTACTTGTATCAAAAACTAATGATGTTGGTCCTTTGACTGAATATACCCTTTCTTCCTATGCTACTCCACAAACAATACAAAAGACATGAATACATGAATAAATTTCACACAAGTTCACAACTATGTGTTGATAATGACGCAAACTATGTATCCATACAGGAAAGTATCTTGCTGTGGGAGGATAGAATTATTTCCAAGCCAACCATGTAAGAGAGTATAAGCTTCCATAATATGTAAAGAAGCAAACTGTGTCAGGACTGAAGAGTATCCTACTGTGGGAGGAGGATATAATTCCTGCTAGGCCATATGTGCAAGAAAGTATAAACTTCCATAATAAGAAAGCATGGTTTAAGGATTAGTAGCTAAGCCACATGTCAGATATTCCGGTGTGGGATGATGACTGCCTCGAGTGGTTGAGTTGGAAATCAAACAGGGAACTAAAGTTGCCTCCGAATGTGATACAAAGAATGCCAGCTCCTTTTGTCAGTAATGTAAGGGAAAGTTCCAACTACGATGAACCATCCACACAATATAATCTGAGGGGAATCCAAATATTTCTATACCATAAAGATACAATATCCCCAACATAAATACCATAATTACATTTGGGCAAAGGATTCCTTGCAAAAGATAAACAACATCTTATGGCCATTAACCCATCAGAAACTTTTAACAGCCGAGAATCTAAAGAAAATAGGGATCCACAGATCATATATGAATGAATAATTATTGTCAAGGATTGAAAATTGAATTAAAATTCAACATCTTTCCCCTTCACATATGAACACAATGTTTCAAATATATTCACTAGCAGTTAGGATTGATTCTTATGCACCTTGGATCTTAGCTGCAAAACCAATACCAAACAATAGGAATCCTTAGGGTGATAGGCTAGGAAATTTTGCCTCCTAAACATAGGGTTTCATCTTGTTACCCCACTATTTGCATAGGGTGTTCACCTAATTATGTTTTCAGAGGAATTCTAGGCTGGTTCTTAGATCTTCTGGAAACAGAAAAGGGTCATATCTTCATTTCTGGCAACATTGGGTCAACTTCAAATCCTAGAAATCAATTCTGGTTTAGTTTTAGAAGCCATGATAGTGACAAAAGTCATCAAACAGTATAAATAGAGGTGAAAAGTGCAATTATTGGCGGTTTTTGTGGGTTGAATCAGCCTCATGGGTAGTTTTGGGTATGTCCCAACCTCCTAACAGCCTTAAATAGTGATCTTGGGAATTGTTTCATCCATCAAATAGCATGTAATCACCCTAATTCTTAAATCCAGGTGAATCTTAGACACTTATAGGTATTCTTAAGGAGGTTCTAGCCCTTGGTCTCACATTTGACTAGAATCAATAGTAAAAATCCACCATGTTAAACTTAGGGCACACTAGGGCTCTTTTTCATCCCTCAAACAATAATGAAACAATAACCTATGTTGTTAGGTCTATGAGACAAAAATGGAAAAGCCTTGAACGACAACATTTTTGGAAATATTTCGACATCCCTGTGCATGGTTGTAGCCTCCAAAAGGTAGCAAGCTGCATACTTTGAGATCTGGGCATGAATAACAACAACAACCAGTCTTAAATCCATAATTCTAGGCATTTTCTAGGCATGAAAACATTGAAAAGAGACCTGTAGAAATTTTGGGAATCATTCATGAGATAAACACTCTTCATCTTGGGCTATAAGTTTAACTCCACCATAAAAAATTCCCTACTCAAATCTGGGCACCTTTTAGGCAGTTTTGAGGACAAATAGTGGTCAAAAGTCATGTTTCAGCCACTGAAAAGCAATGACCAATAGGTTGTAGCAAATTCTAGGTTGAGATTGAAAGTAGAAGTAGCATCCAAAACCAACTCTGAGCATAAACAACAGTAAAAATGAGTTAAACTTTAATCCTGGCTAGTTCTGAGTATTATAATCCCCACAAGAATACCCTCCATCCTTAAAATGATGAAATTGATTCATATACCTAATAATAATTTCTTTACCAACAATTTTTGAAATGAACTTGGTGACATTGTGACAGTCACCACGGATATGAAGTTTTTTTGTAGATCTTATGGTTGTCCCAGGTGATTTGTTGGTATGCCCTAAAGCAATGGTTAGCTTCTCATTGTGGCAACATATGAGGAGTTATTTTTCCTCTTCCTCCACATTTTGCATCACATAGTTTTTAGCAGGAAAATACCCTGCCTCCTTCATCTTTGCTGTGAATCTCTCTAACATTGCATGGATTTGCTGCCATTGTGGATTTTATTTGTCTCCTACAAGAAATCTATAAACCGTGTTCTTGAGCTCAATACAAGAACAATGTTGTTGTAGATGAATATGACTATGTTCATAATATTGGAAATAGAGAGTGAAAATTAAAGCTGGCCATATCATATTTCAAACTACAAATAGTATTAAGGTGATTGACCTTCAAATGCTAAAAAGTGAGGATGAGTACTATAAAATATTTCATTCAGTGCAAGTCGACAAGATTTACCTTGAGAGATCTACAAGGGGAAGGACCAAGAATACTTCCATGTCTACTAGCCCAATTTCTTGAGGGACAAAGCAATTTTAAATGAGGCAGTTGTTGAAATATTGTAGCTTCGAAGAATATTCTATATGTATCTTTTTGTGGTCCCCGATGGTCCTACCGGGAGAACCACTTGTATTACATTGTACCCCGATGCTCCTAATCGGAAGAACTGATAAGAGTCATGAGGTAGTCCCCTCTAATTGTAAAGGTGGGTCATCAGCACCCCTGTGTGGTTACTTGAGCTTACATGTGTAACTCGAGCCTACATGATTTAACTCGAGCATACATGTCAAATGAGTTAACTTAAGTGAATGAATGAATATAAATAGAGGTGTAGTGCTCCTCATTTGAGACACACACACTCTCACTTGTGTAGCGCATTAGTGGAGAAGAGAAGTAGCTGGAGAAGGAGGAGGATCACGCATTGATCTCCTTGCTGGTTTTATCTTTTATCTTTTGGGGGCATCTATATTGAGGAATATTTTGCTAGGTTTTTCCATTTAGGGTTTTCCCAGGATAAATCTTTGTGTTCCTTTTTTTATGGTTGTGCTTGTCTATCTTTCAGTGATCCTGTTTATATGCCTTTGTCATGAAAATGAAATGAAATACTGATGTCTTAGCTAAGCATATGAAAATTTAACATGGTATCAGAGACACCGTGAAAAGAAGACATTGTGCAGCTACAGAATCTAGGGCTTCTTACTTTTTGGTTCTCTCTCCACAATTTATCAGCAAAAGAAGGCTAGGCTGACTCTCCATTGAAGGGCGCATCTTTCTGTCGAAGCATAATTCGATTCCAAACATTTTCAGTTTTCGGTGTGGGAAATTAGGGATTCTTGCAGAAGAATAATTTTTGATTGAACCCATCATAGGATTTCTCTCCTCATCAAAATCGAAGTCTAGAGACCTGGATCAAGTTTTTTGGTTGGGTGAAACTCCGGGAAAGTCAAACCCTAGTTTGACCCCAAGCTAGAAAAACCCTAAATACTAAAAATGATAAGCTTTGGTACATTCTCTATATCCTGCGATTGACGAAGGTTCCAGGCCTAAAACTTATTGAGACCGAATATAACATCCTGATGTACATTGTGTCCAAAATTCAGCCTCGGATGCACTATATTTTTGGAGATATGATCCCTCCAAGTTAGGGTTCTAGCCTCTTCCAGAATTCATCCCTAAACAGGACACCTAGGGAACATTGCTATAGCTTGGGCTACAGAGGTCCAAATTGAATTTATAAAGATGTTCCAGAAATACCATGGAATTTAATTTTTGTGGTCTGAATTTTAGAACCAGAAGATGAAACAGTGACACGTGGCAGTTCGTACAACTTCGCTGTCCTGAACAGTCCTGTAACAGGTCACCGTGGGAAAAGGGTCATAAATCCCAATTGGTGAAACCAATTCTGATGCAACCTATGGTTTTGGATCAGGTACATTCTAGGTTACCTCAGTGTGAAATTTTATATACATAGGAGTATTAATTTTGGTGATATGATAGAAACATTGACAGGCATTTCTGCAGAAGAAATTGGAAAACTAGGGCTTCCTGTTCCGGGAGCTTCCCTCCACTGTTTTTAGAAAAGGAGTACATTAGACAGATCCATTTGAAGAGATCTATATTTATATACAATAAGATATTAAATATTCCAAGTTTTGAAAATTAGGGTTTCTCTGACAAACCCTAAATCAACTAGCTCTAGAAGCAGGACGAACACCTCAAATCGGTAAGATCTAATCTTTTGCTATTTGCATTTGAGGTTCTCATTTCAAAGTGATCTATCACATCAGCTTGATGATAAGCTTGGTAAAGTTGACAAATTTCAAGCATGGAAGTATTTGATCCCTCTAAAGAAAATGAATTGGACACCTACATAAGTAGAGAGGTTCCAGTTCCATATGGAGATGAGGCTCAAAGCCTTACACAAGAAGAACTTGATCAAGGACAAGAAGATCATTGTTGATTCAATCACGGATCAACTTGTACCACAAGTGTCTTCCCTAAAGACACCGAACATGTTTGATTCCTTGATCAAGCTATTTGAAGATAAGAACTTAAATCAGAAGATGGCTTTGAGAAAACAGTTGAAGAATGTGAAGATCCAAAATGCAGAACAACTTGAAGCAGTAGAAGAAGAAGTGGAGAATGCAGAATTGGTGATAGCCACCTTGAATGGCCTCCCAGGATCATGGGATTCATAAAAAGAATGTATGCTAGAAGGAGTAATTGCTTTCAGCTCGACTCATAAGAAGAGAAGAAGGAGATGGGAGAAATTGAAGATCAAGCTCTCACCATTCAAAGAAGATCCCTCGAGTGAAGAGGAATATGAAGAACTCAATTCTTGTCATTTGGATAAGAAATGATGATTTCATGAATGAAGAAGATGATAAAGCAAAATGATCAAGATGGATTCTACCCACAAAACAAATAAAAGATAAGTATTCAATTGTCATTTCATGATATTGTTTTGTTATACATTTGATTAGATTCAGTTGATGTGTTATGCATGATAGATTGTTTGCATTAATGACTGTATACTACTAATATGAATGTGATGGGTAAGTAGCTCATGGTGCTATACAACTCTCCATTGATACTTATCAAACCTCTTTGCTGACATATTGGATTAGTGCATAATCTCAATAATGTCATGGTAGAGATGGAAGGCATCTAGAAAGTTTATGAGAGATATGGATAAATGTTGTATTGACTAAA
Organism: Pseudotsuga menziesii; assembly: GCA_001517045.1. Lineage (NCBI taxonomy): Eukaryota > Viridiplantae > Streptophyta > Pinopsida > Pinales > Pinaceae > Pseudotsuga > Pseudotsuga menziesii. Next base: position 838,499 of record LPNX010029814.1, read on the forward strand.
CAGTTGCATGATGCATAAGAATTTGTCGTTATGCATATGTTTTATGAAATAGTTCTAACCATGCAACTGTTGCATTTGAATTGTAGGAAATTTCCTGTACAACCTCCTATAAGAAAAGAAGGACGAGACTTGTTCTGAAGAACAAGTGATGACAATTCAAGATTCACTCCAATAAACATGAATCTGAAGCTCCCAGGGTCAGAGACACCATGACGGAAGAAAGAGCTTCAGAAAGCGGTAGATCCACCTTGAAGGATGAAGACCATCATGGGTACAAGAGATAACTCAAGATGAAGAAAAGAATGCTATGAAAGAAGCTATGATAAAAAATAAAAATAAAAAATAACAGTTGATCATGGGGAATGATGTATACGATATGATTTCAAGACATAAAGGGAAGTACGTAGTATCTTCCATATGGATCTACAAGAACAAGTGTACAAAGAAAGGTTTGTGATTTTCCTCAGAAAGAATAGACTATGACATGACATACTCTATTGACTAGTATATATCAAGCATAGAACCACCTGTACAGAATGAAGAGGGAAGATGATACTCCACTTCAGGGGGAGTGATTACAGAAAATTACATCTGAGTTTGACATGGTATGACATGATGGATAGCTTCGTGATGGATCGAGACTTTACCAAGAGTAAAGTGGGTTCCAACCTTCAAGGTTGAATGCAAAAGACTAGGATATGTTGATGACCTGAGAAGACAAACTCATAGAAGATGTTATGATACTAGAATGATGTTTGGGATATAGTATTCAAACCAGAAAGAAAGAATGTGGTATCTTCCAAATGGATTTTCAAGATAAGATATGTTGCTGATAGAAGTAAGGTAAGACTTGTGGCTAGAGGTTTCTATCAGAAAGAGGGAATTAATTATGAATAGACACTTACTCCAGGAAGCAAGGTACACTTCCTTCAAAACTATCATGGTAGTTTCTTCCATGATGAAGTAAAGACAAGCCTTCCTTAATGGTATGATTGAGGAAGAGTTTTACATCAAATAGTCACGAGGATTTGAAGTTGAAGACAGATGGAATCAAGTATGCAAGTTGAAGAAGGCCCTCTATGGCCTGAAGCAAGCTCCCAGAGCTTGGTATGGAAGAATAGATAGTTTCCTGATGAGCATGGGCTTTGCCAAGAGTAAATTCGATCCTAACCTTTCCTACAAGGTTGTAGAAGATGAACCTGTCATTCTATTACTATATGTGGATGACTTATTCTTGACAGGGAATGAGAAACAGATCATGGAAAGTAAGAACAAACTAGTAGAATAATTTGAGATGAAAGACCTTGGGTTAATGCATTATTTCCTAGGTCTGGGAGTATGGCAAAGTTCAGAAGGAATATTTCTCAACCAGGGAAAATATAGAGATATTGAAGAGATTCAATATGTTGGAATGCAAAGTCATGGCCACACCCATGGACTCCATCCTGAAGCTATTAGCTGATGACTCATTAGAGTTAGTGGATGTGACTCACTATAGACAGATCATTGGGTCATTGATGTACTTAACAAATACAATACCAGACATTTTTTTTTCTATGAACACCTTAAGTCAATATCTTGTTCAACCAAGACGGGTTCACCTAGTAGTTGCAAAACATGTGATGAGATATCTGAAAGGGACTATAGACTTTGGTCTATACTATGATGGTAGCCATGAGTATAGATTGTATGGTTACACAGATGCAGATTGGGCTGGAAGTATCTCAGACAGGAAAAGCACATCAGGTAGATGCTTTTGTTTGAGGTTTGCTATGAGTTCATGGTTTAGCAGGAAACAGTCCAGTGTTTCTCTTAGCACGGTTGAAGCATAATACATAGCAGATTGCTCTACTAAGTTGTGAATCCATATGGCTTCAGAAGCTGATATCAGGTCTCTTTGACCTGAAGATGGATACTACAATGATTCTATGTGATAACCATAGTTGTGTTGACAAAGAACCCTGTGTTCCGACGTAACACATAGAAATCCGGTATTTCTACATACAAGATAAGATGCAAATGATGATACTGTAGATGCAGATGATGGTGATTCAATATTTCTAGACTGAATATAGAGATGATGATGTTTCAGTATTCCCATACTGAAGTTATAGATGATGATGATTTCAGTATTCCCATACTGAAGATATAGATGATATTTCAGTATTTACATACTTTAGATATAGATGATGGTGATTCCGTATTTCTATACTAAATATAGAGATGATGATGCTTTCAGTATTTCTATACTAAAGATATAGATGATGATGCTTTTAGTATTCACATACTAGAGATACAGATGGTGATAGATCAGTATTCATATACTGAAGATGTAGATGATGATGGTTTGGATGATGATGTACTGACGAAGCCTCTGCCTCGAGTAGAGTTCGAACACTTTCGAGACAAGCTTGGTGTTGTTCGGAAAGACCTTCCTCGAAAGGGGGAGTAGTGATGTTGCAGTGGGATTGTATCATCCTTGGGCATTTTCCCTAAAGTGATCTGGAGACCTCAGTCCTCGAGAATGAAGAGGGATTGTATCATCCTGGGACATCTGTCCACAATAGATTTGGTGACCTCGGTCCTCGAGAATGTGGTAGGATTGTATCATCCCTGGGCACTTGCCCTAAAGTGATCCGAAGACCTCGGTCTTCGAGAATGAAGAGGGATTGTGTCATCCTAGAACATCTGTCCATAATATATCTGATGACCTCAGTCCTCGAGAACATGGTGGGATTGTATCATCCCTGGGCACTTTCCCTAAAGTGATCCAGAGACCTTGGTCTTCGAGAATGAAGAGGGATTGTATCACCCCGGGACATCTATCCATAATAGATCCGGTGACCTCGGTCCTCGAGATTGTGGTAGGATTGCATCATCCTTGGACATCGTCCTAAAGTGATAGGGATTGATTCTCCTGTAATCAATCCGGTGGCTTTGGTCCTCGAGAATGTGGTAGGATTGCATCATCCTTGGACATAGTCCTAAAGTGATAGGGACTGATTCTCCCGTAATCAATCCGGTGGCTTCGGTCCTTGAGAATGTGGTAGGATTGCATCATCCTTGGACATAGTCCTAAAGTGAAAGGGACTGATTCTCCCGTAATCAATCCGGTGGCTTCGGTCCTCGAGAATGTGGTAGGATTGCATCATCCTTGGACATAGTCCTAAAATGATAGGGACTGATTCTCCCGTAATTAATCCGGTGGCTTCGGTCCTTGAGAATGTGGTAGGATTGCATCGTCCTTAGACTTAGTCCTAAAGTGATAGGGACTGATTCTCCCGTAATCAATACGGTAACTTTGGTTGTCGAGAATGTGGTGGGATTGTATCATCCCTGGACTTTAAGTCCAAAAATGATCCAAAGACTTTTTGTCTTTGAGTTGTGGATTGCAGGTTGTTGCTAATGATGATGATGTCGTACTGATCGAAAGATCAGAGTATGATGATGATGACGTATTGATCAAAAGATCAGAGTAAGATGATGTACTAATCGAAAGATTAGAGTATGATGCTGACGTACTGATCGAAATATCGGAGTATGATGATGATGACATACTGATCGAAAGATCAGAGTATGATGATGATGACGTACTGATCTAAAGATCAGAGTATGATGATGATGACGTACTGATCTAAAGATCAGAGTATGATGATGACGCACTATGATTATGATGTTTTTGATCGAAAGATTAGAGTATGATGATGATGTTTCTGATCTAAAGATCAGAGTATGTTGATGATGTTTCTGATCGAAAGATCAGAGTATGATGATGATGTTTCTATGTTGATGATTTTTCTGATTGAAAGATCAGAGTATGATGATGATGTTTCTAATCGAAAGATCAGAATGTGATGATGATTATGATCGACAGATCAGAATATGATGATGATGATGTTGGTGCTAATCGAAAGGGAAAAGTGTTGATGATGATATTGCTGATCGAGAGGTCAAAGTATTGAAGATGTTGCTGCTGATCGAAAGGTCAAGGTGCTGAAGATGTTGTTGCTGATCGAAAAGTCAAAGTGCTGAAGATGTTGCTGATCGAAAGGTCAAAATACTGAAGATGTTGTTGCTGATCGAAAAGTCAAAGTACTGAAGATGTTGCTGCTGATCGAAAGGTCAAGGTGCTGAAGATGTTGTTGCTGATCGAAAAGTCAAAGTGCTGAAGATGTTGCTGATCGAAAGGTCAAAATACTGAAGATGTTGTTGCTGATCGAAAAGTCAAAGTACTGAAGATGTTGCTGATCGAAAGGTCAAAATGCTAAAGATGTTGTTGCTAATCGAACAGTCAAAGTGCTGAAGATGTTGCTGATCGAAAGGTCCAAGTGCTGAAGATGTCGTTGCTAATTGAAAGATCAAAATGCTGAAGATGTTGCTGATCAAAGACTGAAGATGTTGCTGATGATGAAGACTGAATATTGAAGATGAAGACTACATGATGTTGAAAATATTCCAATGATTTATAGATGTGTTACCCTGCTGATGTTGATGATGTCCCCTATCTCTACTCTTGTTGTTGTTGATGTTGCTATAGAATACCCTTCTCGTTAAGGGGGATTGTTGAAATATTGTAACTTTGAAGAATATTCTATATGTATCTTTTTGTGGTCCCCGATGGTCCTACCGGGAGAACCACTTGTATTACATTGTACCCCTATGCTCCTAATCGAAAGAACTAATAAGAGTCATGAGGTAGTCCCCTCTAATTGTAAAGGTGGGTCATCATCACCCCACTGTGGTTACTTGAGCCTACATGTGTAACTCAAGCCTACATGATTTAACTCGAGCGTACATGTTAAATGAGTTAACTTAAGTGAATAGATGAATATAAATAGAGGTGTAGTGCTCCTCATTTGAGACACACACACTCTCACTTGTGTAGCACATTAGTGGAGAAGAGAAGTAGCTGGAGAAGGAGGAGGATTAGGCTTTGATCTCCTTGCTGGTTTTATCTTTTATCTTTTGGGGGCATCTATATTGAGGAAGCTTTTGCTAGGTTTTTCCCTTTAGGTTTTTCCCAGGATAAATATTTTTGTTCCTTTTTTTATGGTTGTGCTTGTCTATCTTTCAGTGATCCTGTTTATATGCTTTTGTCATGAAAATGAAATGAAATACTGATGTCTTAGCTAAGCATATGAAAATTTAACAGCGGTTCTGTCGGCATTGTCTCACAACACTATGTACTGTCTCAAACTAACAAGAAATGCCCATCAATGACTAAAAATGGAGGAGGTGAGACCAATGATTTATTATGAGGGTTAGCACAGGTAGCATTAGAATAAATGAATGGAGCATCGTAGTAGCTTTAGGTGATTATTTACACCTAGTATTTACCATTGACCCTAGGTATTTTCCACTTAGTATAATGACGGATCTGGTAAGTATGACCTACCTTAATTAAAAGAAACCAAACCCAACAAAATAACACTTATGTATTGAAGTATAAACATACTTGTAGATTGGAGTTTTGACGTGATTACAAGAGCCGAAATTCTAGAGCCTGGTAACCTGCGAAGAACCTTAGCAAGAGTCTTGCAACTCCATAATAACATTTGAAACCCAATTCTCCGAAATTGAAACCCTATTAAGATTTGAAATTTGATTCTGTCAATATATAGGGACGAAATTGGTCCCATTCTACCTCGATGCCATAATTTATGGATGAATTTCTATAAAAAAAAACCCATAAGGAAAATGTAGGGGCGATTTACACTAGAATTTAGATTAACAAGCAAAAAATTGGGTGAATTTTCTATTGGTTATTACCATGGCCAGAAATCGGGGGCGATGAAAGAATTTTAGGGGAATTTCTCGAGGTTAACAATGCTTCTCGACGCTCTCCTTGTGTAAATTGAAATGCTATTTTCATATTAAATATTATTTTTAAATAAATAGTGGGCTAATATTTTAAAATTTAGAAAATTTAACCATATAAAAATTCGCCCATAGAATTTTCAAACCCCTCTAATTTCGCCCATGGGATAAGATTCGCCCCTAAAATCATCTATGTTCTCTACCACTTCACTAAATTTTCTCTTGGTTGCAATGGATAGCTGAACTAACCATGATTTTCTATGCTTTAACTTCTTAAAAGCACAAATCTCATCAACTCTAGGAGTAATATAACTGTGAGTAATATAACTCAACAATCTTACCTACAACTTCAACCACAGTTGACTGATGATCTTCCTGGAAGTCCTCTAGAAGTGCATAAATTCTAGGAACAGTCCTTGCTACTTAACCCACCGTTTCAGCTTATTGGATGTTGTGAGTTTTCCTTACATACCCATTCTCAAGCAGATAGTTCTTGCGCATGTGGTTTTCTCCACATATCCAATATTGGAGCGGTTCTCTGATCTCTTTTGGATTTCTTGACCTATCATCTATCACTTTGGTTTGCTTAGTCATAGCTTATGATGGATGCCTTTACTGATTTTGAGAGTTAGAAGGCTTGAAACCTTTCTTCCTTTGGTCAAACTTTTCATTCTTCTTGTCCTTCCATGCCTTATAGTAATCAGGTTTTCCTTTGTTATGATCATAGCAATACTTGGCCTTCCTGGTAGCCTTTTCTATAGTTCAAGTTTCATCAAACTCAATATTGTATCTGTCTGACTGAGATAGTCCACTTATAAAAATGCTGAATTTTCACTTTATAATCCTTGATGTATCTGACATACCTCAACAACTCTAAGAATTTGTTTGCATATTCTTTCATGGTCAGCTGCCCCAATTTCAGCTCATGGAACTCTTTGATCTTATCATCATAGTACCTGTCAGAGAGGTACTTCTGCTTGAAATACTTTTTGAACTGCTTTCAAATGATATTTTTTTCATTGATCTTCCTCACTTTCCTGAGGTGATGCCACCATATGGATGCTCTTCCATTCAAGTGGAAGATGGATACCCTTGTCTTCATATTTCCAAAGTAGTCTTGGACTTGGAAATATTTCTTCATCCCAAGAAGCCAATATTCAACTTATTGAGCACTCTTTACCTTACCATTAAAGGTAGGAGGCATTTCCTTCTTAAATTCATCACGTGGACTGTTCCGGTAATGTCTCTTTCTATTATCCCTGTGAGAGGAAGAGCTTGAACCCCGAGTGGATCCTTTAGAGTCATATGACCCACTAGAATATCTCTTTCTTCTTTTGGCATTGGTCTTATTTCCTTTTGGATTTACTGGCCGATGCTCAGATTTCATCTGCCTTTCGATATATGTCAAAATCTGCAGCATGGCCACATTCAGCTGATTCTGCCCTTACCGAGCTTTAACAATTCTTTCATTGTATTCTCTGTAACTTTGCATCTCCACCATTAGGATTATCATGGTGGTTGCAATATCTGGGGGAGTACCTTGATATCTCCTTCCATTAGATTCTTTCTCAGCATTCCCAAATCAGACATTTTCCCCCATAGCATCTGCCCCGTTCCCATAGGGATCTTGTGCATCATCTGTGCTGTAGGTCCCCATGGCTGAGCCAAAACCAACTTTTCCCAAACATCACTATGACTCTGCAAAATGTGTTAATAAACACCATTTGTTAGACAATCTCATAATTCAAAAATCACTTACCAACTATTCACTGCAGGTGTGGGTGGTCGATATTGTGGTAGAACTAGATCTACGACCAAGGTGAATTTCGTAAATAAAAGAACGAGGAGGATACAAAGGCATTGAGTTGTGGAATTGGAAACTAATCGAAACGACGGAGATTAAGATTGACGAACAAGGTTGATCCCTAAACAGATCAACGATTGACGATGATTTCGCGAGAAGAACTAGCATGGACAAATAAAATTTTGTTGTACATAATAGGAAACATGCGTAAATGATGTGTCCCCTCACCATTGGATGTCACGCTTGAATATTGGAGGTATGAAATTGACTTTATGGAGTGTGAACTATTTATGTAATTGGGTTCATCGTCAATTTGAAAACTGCTCTTTAACGAGTGCTTCTTGAGACATTAGCTTGGTTAGTTAGATTTAGCGGTTCTGCTAAATAGCACTCTCTCCTGCTGCAATTTTCTCTCTGCAAGCTGTTTAAGTTGTCCCATTTAGGTCAATTTTGTAAACAATATCTATGATACCACAATGTCACATACCCATACCCCAATTATCATGCATAATTAAAAAGTTTCTTAAAGAACCGTAGTTCTTCTTTTGAAACACAAGGCATGGCCATGAAAACACTCTTCAACATTCATTATTAGGCTTAGAAACCACTCTAATAGTCGTTTCTCCCTTGAAAGTTCCACTTTGTAGCCAGAAGGTCATTTCCACATTGAACCTATCCTCTTCTGCACTCCCCCTTTCGATTTCTGCTCTTCCGCCTTCGGAGGCGGAACTCGGGAACCAGAAACATAATGTGCGACGGAGTCATTCAAACCACTTTTTTCCTTCTGCTTTCCACCTTCGAAACTCAAGAATCAGAACATAAATTCTAACGGAATACTTTATTCACGGTTTCACCTTTCTGCCCTCTAGTGAGGAACTCGGGGATTGGAAAACTCGCAAATGATGGAATCCTTTATCCATATTTTTGCCTTTCGCATTCCGCCTTTCCACCTTCCAGTGCAAAACTCGGGAATCATAAAACTAAAAAACGACGGAATCCTTTATCCACATTTTCACCTTTCAGATTCCTCATTTATAGTGTGGAACTCCGTAATCAGAAAACCAACCTTTTACCTTAACCTTTTTCCCATTTTCTTCCTCACGCCATCCTCCTTCTGCAAGTGGATTCCAGGGTGAGGAAAATATACTTTTTCCTTGGAATTTATGTCTCTTCTTTTGCTTCTGACATCTGTCTTCCACATGTGTATTCCAAAAAATAAAAAAAATCCAACATTATGCCTTGTCTCTTTCCTGCTTTCTTCCTTCCTCCTTCCTTCTTCCATAGGTGGATCCTAGGGTGTGGAAAACCAACATCCTGCCCTGTTTCAAATTTTCTCTTTTGCCTCCTGCCTTCCACCTTCCATAGGTGGATCTTGAGGTGAAAAAACACTTAATTTAGATGCCTTCTAACTTTATAACAAGGCTTCTAGCCTCCATGATCATAAGCACAATCCATTGAAACATACAAGGCATATATAGATGCAAATGCAGGAACATTTAACAACAGTAAACTCAACTGAAATCATTAGAAATAATTCATCATATTCAATTCATTCATAAGCAAACACATTGCATAAATAAGAATAACAGAGAATACTTATCTTGAAGTTGGATTTGTCCCACAACTAGCTATGTTGATGCAACGTTCCACCCAACCATAGGCAAGTTGTGCTCATTAATATCTCAGCACAACTACCACCCTTGAGTTGGGAATGAATTCCATAAGGAACTAGGGAACAACATAGTCACACACAACCATATCATATCACACAAAGTCAAGCCAACACATAGTTGGGTTTATCACACTGTCTATCCAAGCCAACACACGGTTGGGTTTATCAGGCTGCAGGAAAACAAGCCAAATAGATGGGTTTCATAGGCTACATAGCCAAACACTCTCACTATTAGGTTTCACAGGATATTAAACCAATCCATCTAACAGTTGGGTTTCACAGACTGAACACAATCCAACATTTACATTAAGGACCAACCAAGCCAGCTAACATTTAGGTTTCATAGACTAAACAAAGTAAAGCCAACATTTACATTAAGGACCAACCAGGCAAACATATGGTTTTATCAGGAAATCATCCAAGCCATCTCACTGCTGGGTTTCATAGGCTATTCAAAAAATCCAACATTCACACTTGGGGTTTATCAGGTTGTCCAGCCAAGCATTATGCACATGGTCAAATGCACAACAAGAAATAGCCAAGCCAACTACCAGTTGGTTTTATCAGGATGCTTTGCCCAAACCAATATCCAATTGAGTTTATCAGGCTGCCCAACCAAGCCAATATACAATTGGGTTTCACAGGCTGTCAGCCAAGCTAATCTCCTTTTGGTTTATGAAGATGCTAAAGCAGTGGAAACGTAGAATGACTAAGCTATTGGTTCATTCAAGATCTAAGGACACCTCCACAAGATCTATCTAGTCTGGCATCCATAATACCTACACACCCAAAACAAGGATCCACAGTCCCTCAGGCTATGCCATATCTTGCAATGCTCTTCAGGGTGTGTATAGAAGATTCCCTAGCCACTCTTATCATTTCGTGAGGTTCCTCTCTGCACTAGGTTTATCAAGCCCATTCCTCATCTCTTCCACTCCTAAGTCTTGCATACAATTCGGACTCAAACCAGGGTGCACATCACAACAAACCATAGGGAGACACAACAACACAGGGATCCACTTTGTAACACAAATAAAAAGGGTCTCATACCACTATGTAGTTCAGGATGACATTGTAACACAACAACCAGGGTCTTGGCAAAGGAAAATACTTGCAGAACAACTCTTCCGCGACTCAAGAGAGTGAACAACAATGAACAACGCGTGAGTGAATGATCGGGAATTCCCAACAATGAACGTCGAGGAACAAAATAACCTTCCATGACTAAGGGAAAGACGAACTAGCATGAATCAAGTGATTACTTATGTCATAAGCAAGAGTGTGGCTTCCCAGGCTATAGGTTGCGCACAAGCTCAGTCACGAAACCGACTGCTATGCCTTTCTCTGCCCAAGACATTAAATAACTCAATTGTTCTTCTGAAAGAACTGAATGATTGAGGACAAAATACAAAAATGTAGTTGAGGGTTTATGGGTTCCCCCATTAACACCTGGTCTCACCCTATGGCTCAGGAGTTTGACTAAATACCCTCCCTATTCCTTGTGAAATTATGCCCCCGTCTCTTTTACATTGTAGTGCATAGCTAGTTGTGGTATTTTATTAAATTGTGTCACCAAAGCAATGGCAGGGCCTTGGATTTGAGTTCCTCGCCATGATTTAAATACAATATATACATCATGTACAATTTCACTACCATGGGGTCAAATCCGGGGTGTTACATTAGATTAACTCCAATACTAAATATGGTTTCCATTTGGCAATGTTGCATCATGAGAACAATCAATTAGGTAATGTGATTTGAGGGTGATAGCCTCAATGTAATCTATAAATATGAATAAGAACGGGTGTAGGTTTTCGAAAGTTTTTGTTTTAATCAAGATTTCATCAACAAATAAGTCTAAAACTTCAATTAAAATATGTGTTAATAATATATACATATTAATTTTTACTAGTTTAAAATAATTTTATATATATGTATGAGAGATTAACCATATACAAAAAAACATTGTTACTATATTATAGTATAAAGTGTAAATGCTTAGTTCCCAGTAAATCAATGTCTAAGATTTAATTGACCTTTGGAAAAGAGTTAAAATCAACGGTTGAAAATATTTTAAATCAACATGCAAGCAAGTAAAAAAAAGACATTCTCCACAAATATTTTCTAAAAGTCTATAAAACACCAAGAAAAACAAAAAACAAAAAACAATATTTTACGAAAATACATGAGGTTTGTGCTTCAAATGGATATTCCTTCCATATTCTCTGGAAAAAAAAGGCAATCTACACAAATCTTTTCTAAAAGTCTCTCTGTAAAACACCAAGAAAAAAAAAACAATTTCTTTCGAACCAAGATATTTATGTAGCGTCTTGGGTCATCTCAAAACAGGTGATTAATAAATTTTAACCTCAAACATCGTCGGATTAGGATTATTAGTAACATAAACTTCAAGTTTATCAAAGGAATTTCAATATTAGTAATATCAACTTCAAGTTTATTAAGGGAATTTCATTATTAGGTAATCTATGTTTTAAAAAAATTACCACTTCCTACATTCACCAATCGCTATGACATAATCAAACTCCATAATATGTATTTCTTATAAAACTGTTAAGTCATATACAACTTTATTGAATATTGCATCTCCATAAATTTTTCCTTTAACTTATTTAAAAAGGCCAAATGACTTGATTAACTTTCTCTTTCACTACTTAAAAATGTCAAATGACATTATTTTTGGCAGGTTGTTGTTTCCATGGTTAAAAAAATAAACAAATTAATTGACATTTATAGAAAATGATAACTAACTCACATGATAATAATTGATGCAGGTGTAATCCTTGTGCAAACATAGACCTACCACATAATTTACATAGATGATAGAACATCTGTAAATGGTTCTCGTAGAACATTATATTCAAAACCTTACACCCATTAAAGGTGCAATCAGAAAGACCAAACTACTAATATAACAATGGGAGCGTTACAAAAGTATAGGTTCAAGAATTGTTCTCATCACCAATTTCTTTGTTTCCAGTTTTGAAATGTTCAATCCATCTTGGTATTTGTAGAGGTGGTAGAAAGCTCTCAGGATGTCAAAATCATGTTTCTTCAAAGAAATTGGAGCAACGTTGTTTGGTTTAAGAAGCTCCCAATTTAATTCCTTTATCTTCTCATGGATCATGTCATTGATGTGACTGAGAGCATCTTCCTTAGTTGATCGAGGATTGTCTTTCATATAATACAATATTGACTAAGATTGTTCTCCACAGCTCCTCTCTGCCTGCAACATTTACCACGCTAAGTAATGAATCTCAACAAATTCAAATTCAGATTCGAAACCAAAACCAGTTTTAAACTAATTCAGATTTAGAAAATGAGTAATGTTCTCTGTATTTGTTTAATCGTTTGAATTATTTTATTTGTGGGCATGGCTAATGCATTGGGAATGTGTTAAATCCTAACTTCATAATCCTGATAGAGCTCTAAGGGTGAGTTAACTGAATATTGTATATCATTGTGGATGTGCAGCGCAAGGGTGTGTTATAGCTTGGTATCAAAGATAAGGTTTCAACCCTTAGCCTCTGGGATATGTTTATTTAGTAAAATGAATTGTGTTGTGTGGTGCATTTGAGTGAATTAAATATATATGTGCAGTCAATGTCAATTACATTAAGCATATGAATTTAGATGTGAACTAACAAAATTGGATAATTAACATATTGATAGAATAATATTATTTTTCTTAGGCCTTGCAATTGCTAGTTTCAGGGGTAGTGGGCATGCATGATTGCAAGATGGTTGAGAGCCCTAAACTGTCACAATTTGCCGAAGAAAGAAGACTAGGTGACGATCATAGGAAATATTCCAATGGCCATTGGTATGAAATGGAACCCAATGAAGTGTTCCCTACATTTAAATATATTCAGGAAGAAAATGGAAAGATTCTCTATTATATGGAGGAACAGACTCAATTAATACAAAAAATGATACAGAACGTTATGTAGTTGAAGAATCAGGTGCAAAAGGTGACTTCCATGGAAATAAGAGAAGGTGAAGAGTCCTTGAATACCTTGAACCTTTAGGAATCCAAACATTCATGGGGTCCATATCTTTTTCCAGTTGATAAACCGCATTTTTCTAAAGTCGCCACAGATCATTGGCGATATCTTCTTTCTTTTAACTCCATTTCCCTTGAAAATTCACTATAAACCTCGTAATTCCATTATGCATATTTCCTTCCTTGAGGACCCTTTCCCAAATTCCACTTCCCGAAGCCCAAAATTCCAGATTTGTCTATTTTTAGGGTTTGCCATAACTTCTCTGATTCTCACCCAATATCCTTCAAATTTTTCCACCATGTTCATTTACCAATTATGCTTCCTTGTCCCTCTCTGATAAACTTTTCCATTCTTTCACCCCGCTTCTGAAATTCACATTTTATGCTTCCCCATCCATCACAAAGTGTCCAAAACCTAGTCAAACCCCAATAAACCACCTGAGTTTTTCCCCACTCAAAATTTTCCTTTTCTGAAAACCTTTCTGGTTTTTTTTTCTACCCATTCCCCCCCCAAAAAAAACAAAAAAATCCTGCTTATGGCTGTCACCCACGCAGGAGAAAATAAACAAATGGAGGAAGAAATTGCCTCCCTCAAGACCAACCTCAAAGATCTGGATCAAACATTTCTCGGTCTCCATCTTCAGCATTCATCCATGAGAAACCTACAACAACCCGAGTCTTCTGTAGACACTGGGTTCTCTTCTTCTAGCAACTTTCATGGGTCGAAGCTTGATTTTCCTCCCTTCAATGTGATGATCTGACTGGATGGATTTACAAGGCAGAGCAATATTTTAGTCTGCATAACACTTTTGATGTCAATAAAGTACCACTTGCATCCTTTCATTTGGAACATGAAGCCATTTAATTGTTCTGTTGGTACATCAAGGCTTACACAAAGCCAAACTTGATAGTTTTTTGCCAACTCCTTTTGCAATGATTTGGCCCTACTGGTTTTGATGACTTCACATGAGAACGCACCAAACTTCATCAAACTAGAATTGTGAGAGAGTATCCGATAGAATTTGAGAAACTAACCAATCACACAAAAGGATTTCCCGATGCCTTCTACAAGAATTGTTTTATCAATGATCTGAATGATGCAACCCGATATGAGGTTAAAATGTTCAATCCAAACACAATTATGGAATCCCTATGGTTGGATAAGTTGGCAGAGGACAAGATCATGGCTAAAAAATGCTCCAAATCTACTTTTGTTCCATTTAGAAATCCAGTTCCTCAAAGACCTCCAATCTCTCCAGCTCCTATAACCACTCATATCAAGCATTTGTTTGAAGCTGAGATGCGAGCACATAGAGAGAAATGGATTCCTTACAATTGTGACGAGAAATTCACCCGTGGACATTGATGTGATGACCAAAAGCTCTATCTCTTGGATGTGGATTCTCTGCCAGCACCTGAAATTTTTGATGATGCTCAGGATCTAGTAGATGATGAGGGTGACATTCAACAACTTCTTGTTAACCTTCCTGCTCAATATGACCAACCTTAGATATCTCTCCATGCATTAGTCGGAGTCACCACCCCATAAATCATGCGGGTCAATGGTTTCTTCAAAAATATCCCTCTTACAATACTCATTGATTCTTGTAGCACTCTTAACTTTCTTGACCCTAGGATTGCCAAATAGACCGATTGTTTTGTCCATCCTTGCTCCATATTTGAAGTCATGATTACCAATGGGGGCACCTTACCTTGCAAAGGCAAGTGTTGTAATGTGCGAATCCCTATTGGCGATTATAACTAGCGGTCTGACATGTTTTCCTTGCCCTTAGGAAAATGTGATGTGGATTGGGTGCTTAATGGTTATGCACACTTGGACCCATTTTATGGGATTTTGCTGAACTTTGGATGCAGTTTTCAGTCAATGGGACAAAACACACATTGCAGGACTTACAACCAGGGTCTCTCAGCATCATTAGTGCACATTGCATGGAAATTCTCCTTAAGAAGAGTTCACATGGTGCCATTTCTCAGCTCCATTTCATTCGGATGCAATCTTCAGCGGTCTCGACTACTCCCTTATATGTACAACAAATTTTGGATCGATATGCAGGCCTTTTTTGCTGAGCTAGTGGGATTTCCACCTTCAATACCATAAGACCATCGTAATCTTCTCCTTCCTGGAAGCGTCCCTCCCAACATCAAGCCTTATCGCTACCCATTTCACCACAATATAGAGATTAAGATGATTTTTTGAGACTTGCTAAAGCAAGGCATTATTCTCCCTAGTACTAGTTCCTTCTCTTCACTAGTTCTTCTTGTTTCAAAAAAGGATTGGTCATGGCGCCTCTGCATTGACTTTTGAGCACTTAATCACATCATAATCAAGGATAAGTTTCCAATTCCTATTGTTGATGAGCTTCATGGTGCTCATTTTTTCTCCAAGTTGGATCTTTGTTCTGGGTATCAGCAAATTCAGGTTCATGAGGATGATATCCCTAAAAAAACTTTTCGCAGACATGATGGTCACTATGAATTTTTGGTCATGTCATTTGGCCTCATGAAATGCTCCTTCCACATTCTAGGCATTGATGGATAAAATATTCCGACCCTACTTGCGAAACTTCATTCTGGTCTTCTTTGATGATATCCTCATCTATAGTAAAACATGGGCTGAGCATCTCCAACATTTGGATCTTGTATTGCAACTTTGATGTGATCATCATCTCCATGCCAAATAGTCTAAATGTGTTTTTGGGAAGAAGGAAGTCTAGTATCTTGAGCATATTGTTTCAGCACAAGGGGTTCATGTAGATCCTACCAAAATAGATGTAATGAAAAATTGGTTGCATCCTCAGACCCTAAAGAGCCTTTGTGGATTTTTGGGACTGACTGGATACTACTGCAAGTTTGTCAAGGATTATGGGAATATTGTAGTGCCATTAACAAATCTAGTAAAAAATGATTCTTTTACATGGACACATGCTGCTGAGTGTGCATTTGACAAACCGAAACAACCTATGTGTACCACACTCATTCTAGCTGTTAAGTCATGAACTTGTTTTCTTTAGTTTTATATTTTTCTTGTGATTTTTACTTTAAGTTTGCTTATTTGCTTACTTTAGAAAATTTTTGGTTTTAAGTGAAATTTTGATTTTTGCTTTAGGTTTTCATTAGGTTTGTTCTTCTTATGGTTTTGAAGGGTTCTATAGGACATTATGTGGATTAATTGGTTCACAAATAGAACCATGATCAAAGTTTAACATTAAAACCTCATTCAAAATAGAATTAATGATTAAAAAAGCGCCAAATTTGATTTTAAAATATTCTTGTAGCGCAACGACTAAATTTTTACACTACGGCGCTACAAGAATATCGAGGGCACTAAAATCGCCGGTTTTTAAGCAAATTTCTCCCATGATGTCGATTTTTGGATGACTAATCACATGTGTAGATGATTTTGATACGTGTTCCATCATAAATAATCATGCAAACAGGTGTGGTCTGAGACGTGAATGAGATCGTGGCAAATCGACAGTTAAGGTTGGGTGAACCTTGTCAGGTAGAGGAACGAGCCGAAATTGATGTGAAAGAAACTCTACACATATGCATGATGAAGCTGGAGGCGAAGTGGAGCGAAGACATCTGCTTAAAATTTGGAATTTGGAGTTACAGAGGAGATTTAGGGATTTCTCGTCGTGCCAGTTGGAAGCAAATTGAAGACCTGAAGACACATGGGCAGTTAAATTCAACAAGCAGATACTCCAAGGATTAATTTTCAACATTTGCAACCGGCCGGGAGTGAGGTATTCCGCATAAACCTGGTCGTGGCTACCAAATTGGGGGTTTTTCATTAAGGCTGGTTATGTTAAAATTGATTAAGGAAAGCTTTAATTCATGCTGTTAACAATCTCCCTACGATCAGATATCAGTTTAAAAAAGGTTTTAGATGTTTGGGCAAGTGATAAGTTAAAAAATCAACAGTTACCTTGAATAATTTCCCTATCAAAACCAAAATTTCACTTGTTACTTGTAATCAATGCAACGAGTTAGATGAGCATGTCAATTGCATGCAGATTTTGTCTGAGTAGGTGCTAGAGGCTGATTGTTTTTGTGCTGAATGCAAGTTGAAGTAGAAAAGTTAGCACATATAAGACTGCTCTTATATCATCTCAGCCCCTAGTTAAACAGTCACAATTTGAATCTAAGAAGTGAGCAACTGAGAGCTCTAATGCAGAATCCCTATTGCAAAGAGATAGCTCATTAGTAGCATTGGAATGAGCCAAGGGTGCTATTTGTGCAGAATCACAACACACAGATGTTTCCAGTCATTCTAAAGATGATCTTGCATCGAAATGAACATTTTGGAAGATAGTTAAATTCAGTAGCAGCTTTGTGAGAGGATTTTGGGTACTTTGTTGACCTAAACCACCTAATATCAGTGTAAAATATTTCCTGCATTCAAAATAGAACAGACTGTCAAAACTTTAAAATCTTGAGGGAAAAAGAGCTGTTAGGTCATTAACAAGGCTTTAAAATTACACCGAATTCTATCATTGAAAGCAGATGGGAAAAAGTGGGAAGACCAACAGGGCTGAGCCCACTGAGCTGAATTGGGTTGATGAGTTTCCAGGTTGTGCAGAGCTTTTTCAAAATGTTGGATGGTTAGATTTCTTCAGGAAGATTGATGGCTACAACACCGAGGTCTCTTATAAATTTTCCCAAGGTTATAACCAAGACATGATAGCATTTAATACTCTGAAGTTTAAGTTGACTGTGGAGTTAGTTGCTGAAGCAATAGGAGTCAGAAATGAAGGAGAAATGTCGTTCAAAAAGTTCCCATTCACCTTCAATGCCCAAAGGTATCTTTTACCTGGCATTATTCCAGACTGGAGAAAAGGAGTACTAATCCATAATTTCAGAGATGAATGGGTAGAGCCCATTGAAGTCCTTCAAAGCTATATTACCTATGAAGGGAGATATGCTTATGTCTTTAAATATCATTTTAGGTTTCCACAACACCTTGTTGGTGAATCAAGGATGAGTCTTCCTTTCTTTTTGTTTAAAAGTTTGCAGAAGATGTCAAGCAGGGTAAAGGAGCATCATGATCACACTACATAGTCCATTTTCCATCATGGATTAATCAAGCTAATTATCAGTACTGCTCTGCAAAGAGAAGGGAAGACACTGGAATATTTTCTGTTTTGGTCTGGTTTCCAAATTAAGCAGGAAGAGCCAACCAAAAAACATGTGGACAAGGGGCAAACCCTAATTAGGAAACTAGGTAAAAAGGTCAAGTCTGAAGATAAAAAATATGTTAAACTTGAAAAGGTGATAGAACCTTCAAAGGAAGACTATGAACCTCAGCAGCATTCAGCTGATAATAGGGGCAAAAGTTTGTTGTTTATAAAAAAGGAAGATCAGCCTGTGCAAAATAGGGCACCAGTAGAAACTCTCATGGATGAGAAAATGGTTGACACAGAGAAAGATGCAATAAAGGAAGAAAATACCAATGTCCAGCAAAGAATCCCAATTACTATTTTATCTGAAGATGAAGGATACCTGTTAGAAGGAGATGAATTGACTGTCAAGGCTGAAACTAGGGTTGGTACATACAGGGAATTCTCTAGTCAAGAAGATAAGAGAGTGAGGCCAAAGAAAAAGAAGATCAAGGTTAAAGCTATCGATTTTTCCATAGTCAGACATCAAGGAAGAACTTTGAAGATGCTGGGAGAGTTTGCCCCAGGATGGAGACCTAAAACCAGGCCCAAAAACAAATTGAGGCTGAACATGAAAAAGCTGCTTAACCCTAAGTTAAACACAAAAGCAATAACTGTGCTTGATAATTCTACTTTAGATGAAAAGATAGAGTTTAGAAAAGGTGATTGCAAAAGAAAGAAAGCATTGAAGTCAACAGAAGAGTCCAGTCTCACCGAGACAAAACTATCAGCTGTGTTTTTGGAATTAAGAGGTGAAATGCTGAAGGAAAAACAGAAAGAAGAATTGGAAGCTTCCTATTCAGAAAATAAATTTTTAAGGGATGAAAATGCACCTAATGAAGCAGACAATCAAGAAAATTTAAGTGTTGCTGGTGTTTCTACAGAGCTGATGCATGAGGAGGAGGACATTTTCAGAAAGTTAAATATCCCATGGCTGCCCAGTGAAATACATAATACAGCAGAAGGCAAAGCTTTTGACTCAGACAAGGAGAATTTGAAAAAAACCATCAAATAGTATAAGCATCAGATGGAGTACATGCAAGAAACCAATGATGGTTTGATCCTAGCTAACAGAAGACTCAGGGAGGATTTACAAGAAGTAAATGACCATTACTAAGAGCTTACTGCAGTCTCCAAGGAGGCCCTGAAAAGGAAAAGAAGCACATATTTACAATGTGCAGAATTAAAGCATACTGTCAGAGGTTTACATCAGGAGAATGAAGAACTTACAAGAAGGTTAACATATATGGAAGCTGAGCAGAAGAAAGTGAGGAAGAAGGCCCAGGCTTTGGATGGAATAGCCTTATTGGCAGAAGCTGCTAAAGACCTTTGAGTATTATTAGTTAGGCAGTTACTTGTTATGTTTTTTGAGAAACACTTTATTTTGTAAATTGTAAATTTTTGATACTATCCCATCGATGAGTAGGTTAGAAATAGTTAGGGTTTAAACCCTAACTGAATTTTTGAAAAACAGTATTTAGGAAGAGGAGAAAGAGAACAAAGGGTTCAATTTTTGGCTTGCTTAAGGAGGTCTTTGACTTGTTTATGAGCTAAGTACTTAAACTCTCATGTGTATTTGATGAATAGAATTATGAAATATATGACCCATATTACCCTTCAGTATGTGTTTTGGCTTTATTTTTAGCTTGCTTAGCTGCATGATTGATAAATTCATTACTGGTTTATGGTTTCTTTGCTTGTAATGCTTGTCAGTTGTGAATGAACTTCAGGATTATATTCTGTTGGTACTTGGTGATTATATTATGCATCTCTGTTCTTATTTATTTATGATTTAGTTCCTTCTTGGCTTATGAATGTATTCCCTTCAGTCACCAAACTTTATAACCAAGAAAACCTTTCAAAAACCTAAACCCTAGTTTTGTTTGATTGAATATTTGAGATTGTGTTGGCTTGTTTCTTTGTGGCCTAGAAACAATTTCTGGCACAAACATCTTTGGCGTCGTTGCCGGGGAACGAAGTTGAAAACAAATTTTTCCCTGGGATACTTATCATTTCACTGGTTTTAGGAGGTGAACTTAAACCAACACATCTTTAAGGCTACTTTTAACCAAAGTTTGACACAGTGGCTACTAGAGGGGTTGGAACTAGGAGCAGACCTACCTCACCATTGCAGTTAGGTGTTGCAGACCCTGAACATATATTAAAGACAACAAGGAAAATTAGAAGGTCTCATTCTTTACTAGCCCTGTGTGACCCTGACCAGTTGGGTGGCTCATCACATTCAACTGTGCTAAGAAAAGAAGAAGAAGCTTCACCTTGGTTAAAGCCTATTATTCATGATAGAAGTTTCCAAGTTTTTACTAATCCTCAATCCTTCAGAAAATCCAAAACTACCTCTCCTGGTAAGATACCTCTTTTTCAGCTGAAATTAGGTAAAAATCCCATTCAGCCAAGTTCCAATCAAATCTCTTCATCACCAAAGTCAGTCAGTCCAAAAATGGCAGCCCAAAATCAGCCCATAGACATGATGGACCGAATGGTTGCAGCCAGATATGCACCATTGGTTTTGCCTCAACCTTTAAATGCACTGCCTGGAGGTGACTATCTAAAATATCTACCTAGGTTTAATGGACAAGGGGAAACTACAGCTGAAGAACACTGGGAAGATTTCCTTAGTTATGCTGATAACTAAAACATTGAAGCCAAGGATGTATGGATGAGAATTTTCATGCAGAGCCTTGATGGATATGTAAGGAAATGGTTCAGAGAGTTGCTTGCTAACTCAATCACTATCATTGAAGAACTCCGTGATCTCTTCATGAGACAATGGGGTGACACCAAAGACCATACATACTACATAACTGAGTTTGGAGCTCTTAGGAGGAAAAAGGATGAGACTATTGCAGACTTTTCAAAGATGTTTAATAAGATGTACAATAGAATTCCTGCAGAAATCAAGCCTACTGAAACTTCTGCTAAACTTACATATGCAAATGCTTTCAATCATGAATTTTCCTTACTATTGAGAGAAAGGAGACCTATTTCTTTACTGAATATGTAGGATGCAGCATTGGAGGTAGAATCTAATATACTGGCTTCAAATAGATTGAAGAAGGAAATAGCTCAGCAGCTTTATGACAGAAAAGGAGAGAAGGAAGCAGCTCCAGGGAGCTCTACTTCTCATTCTGCGGAAGGGAAAATTGATGAAATGGCTAAGCTGGTAAAAAATTTGACTGTAAAATTAAATAAATTAGAGCTTCAGAAAAATGCCAGCAAGTCCGTTCTAGAAGGTGAACGAAATCCTAACAATCAGAATCAGTTCAGAAGGCAATTTGCTCCCTGTTTCATGCCTAGAGAACGAAGGAATAATCATATTCAGTGGGAAAGGAGAGAAAATGAGGACCAAAGAGTGCCACCACCTCTTTAGAACAATGTTTCTGATGAAGAAGAGGTTGATGATGAACTGATCTTTGAAGATACTTACCAATATATGAATCATTTTGGAGAAGGATTGTCTGGGGGTTTCGTCACTAAAGAAGAGTTTCTAAATGCAGAATGTTATGATGTTGACATGGTCGAAACAGAAGAAGATTTAGTTCTGAAATTGACTGTTGTAACTGCTGATGTCTGTCAAAATGAGCTTAAGAAGACTGTGAATCTAAGGTCAGGTCCAAAACAAGTGGTACAAATCCCGAAGAAGAAGGAAGCTGTCTCTGTTGAGCAATCATCTGATCCTATGACAGAGAAAAGACAAGTTTCAGAAAAACAAAAGAAGAACACAGAGGTTGAAGAGGTAAATAAAACTATCCAAAATTTCAGTTTGGAGAATGAATTAGGCAAGTTAAAGATTCCTGTACCTTTAACTGAATTAATGAAAAACCCTTCATACAAAGAATCAGTTCTTAAGATGATTAATTCAGCAAGTAATCAGCCTATTTCTGATACAGTAAATTTGCAAGAAGAAAACCCTAGGATTTTCATTGGATCAACCTTGGCTAAAAAGACTTAAAATGAAGCAGGTGCTTCACCTCCATTCTACATCACCCTGACTGTCCATGAACAAATGATACATAATTGCTTGTTAGATTCAGGATCATCACACAATTTAATGCCAAAGGCTGTTATGGAAGCGTTAGGTCTGAGTATCACCAAACCCTATCATGATCTGTATGCCTTTGATTCCCGAGCAGTGAAGTGTTTAGGGGTAATAAAGGACATGGTTGTCAGCCTGGCTTAGTTACCCATGAAAAGTGTGATCATGGATGTTGTGGTAGCTGATATTACACCAAAGTTTATGTTACTTCTCTCTAGGTCTTGGGCAAAGAAGGTTGGTGGGACCTTACAAATGGATCTATCATATGCTACTATTCCTGTGTTTGGAGGAGAAAACAGAAGGCTATACAGAGAGCTTCAGTTTTCCTATATTGTGACAGATGACAAGAACCCTACCAACCACCCACTGTATTCTGTTGAGAAAGACCTGGGTACTTGCATGTTACATTTCAGTGAGGAAGACAACACTGCTGGTTTATTACAGGTTGAAAAGGAACGGCCAGTAAAATGCAGCAGAGAACAGGAGGATGAGCTGTGGCAGTTATGCTTTGATGGATCCTCTTGCAAAGAAGGTGCTGGAGCAGGGGTTCTTCTCATATCCCCTGGAGGTGAAACAGTGAAGCTGATGTATAAATTGGAGTTTATTACTACAAACAATATTGCTGAATATGAAGCTTTGCTGTTAGGTTTGAAAGCTGCTAAAGATTTGGGCATTCAACAGATTTCTACATTTGGCGACTTCGAATTAGTTGTTCAGCAGGTGAAGAATAAATATCAAGTGAAGCAGGGTTTACTAAAAGTCTATCGAAATGAGGTATGGGACATTATTGAAAACTATTTTGTAGCTTTTAACATTACCCATATTCCAAGAGACCATAATAAGACTGCAGATTCATTGGCCTTGGCTGCCACACACTTTAGAATCCCCAAGACCACTCAGTTGAGATATCCCATTGAAGTAAGGTACAGACCATCTGTACCTGATAATGTAAAGCAGTGGAGAGTGTTCGAAGATGACATTGAGATTAAGAGGTTCTTATAGCTCACTCATGAGTTTTCAAATTCCATGATTGATCAAGAGGAAGATGAGGAGGATGGACAGGTGGAAGAGATAGCTGAAAATGAAATTGCTGGACACAAAATCATTGAGTTAAAAAGCAATTTCATCCCAAAGGGTTTGGTACCTTTGGAAAGGATCTTTTCAAAAGATGATACATTCTTAAAACCTGTTGTATAGTCCTTGGAAGAGAATGTGGTGGATTGTAACATTGGCTCAACAGAACATCCTAGAATGGTTAAAATTTCTAAAGCACTTACAGCTGAACAAAGAAACAGGTATATTAAGCTATTGAAAGAACATGTAGATGTTTTTGCATGGTCTTATGAGGAATTGAGAACTTATGACACAGGAATCATATAGCATAAAGTCCCTTTAAAACCACGGGGGCTTCACTTGTTTACCAATACCCTATCATGTTAGTTCATATTGTGGGTTTTGAAATTATAAAAAATCAAACCAATATATTGCAAGTATTGGGGGAATGAGGGGTTTAAGGTGGGGATGGGTAGGGTGGTTTATAAGGATTGAGGTATAAAAAGGGGTGGGGAGTAAGTTTTAAGTATTGGGAGGGGGTTTCAACAAAAAGAGTTTGGGTCAATATCTCTTGAAATTAAGGGTATTCTTTAATATCCCATGATCACACGTGCTATGTGAGAGGTTCACTAAGTGAATTCCTCGTGTTTAAAACCAAATGTCAAACCTTTTCATCAGAAATTAAGGAGGATTAATCTAGCCTTATTTCCTATTATTGAGAAAGAGGTGAAGAAGCTGTTGGATGCCAAGATCATAGTGCCTCTCAGGTATTCTTCATGGGTGGCTAATTTGGTTCCTGTTAGGAAAAAGAATGGAGAAATCAGGTTGTGTGTTGACTTCAGAAATTTGAACAGATCTTCCCTAAGGATAATTATCCCCTACCTAAAATTGAACAAATATTGCAGAAAGTAGTTGGAGCACAGAGGATCTCTATGGTTGATGGTTTCTTAGGGTACAATAAGATCTCTATGCATCCTGATGATAAGGAGAAGACAACTTTCACTACTCCTTGGGGAACTTTCAAGTATGATAAGATGCCCTTTGGTCTAATGAATGCTGGAGCCACCTTCCAGAGGGCTATGGATATTGCTTTTGTTGGAGAAAAGGACAAGTTTGTGGTAATCTACTTGGATGATATTACTGTTTTCTCACAGTCAGATGATGAACATTTGAAGCATTTGAAGCAGACTTTCCTGAAATGTAGAAAATTTGGCTTGTCCTTGAATCCAAAGAAGTCACACTTTGCTGTACATGAAGGTAAATTGCTTGGTCATTTAGTGTTTGCTAATGGTATAAGGATTGATCCTGAAAGGGTAAAAGCTATATTGGAAATAAGTTTACCGAGGAGTAAAAATGATGTCCAATCATTCATTGGTAAAATCAACTTTCTGTGTTGGTTTATACCAAACTTTGCTGAGACTATCAAACAGATCACAGTCATGTTGAAAAAGGATCAAGAAGTCAAGTGGCCCACTGAGGCAAAGAATGCATTTGAGAAGATCAAAATGGCTCTTACTGAAGCTCCTGTATTAGTAAGCCCAAATTTTACCAGAGAATTTCTTACATTCTCATTCGCATTAGAGGATACAATAGCAGTTGTTCTGTTGCAGAAGAATAAGGAAGGACTGGAGCAGCCTATTGCATTCTTCAGCAAAACTCTCAGGGATTCTGAACTGAAATACAATATCTTAGAAAAGCAGGCCTATGCTCTGGTAAAATCTTTAAATTTTTTCAGAATATATGTTCTGCACTCTAAATTTATTTCATTTGTGCCCAATGCTGCTGTAAAAGATGTTTTAACACAGCCTGATAGTGAAGGGAAAAGAGGCAGATGGATTGCTAAAATCATGGAGTATGATGTAGATATCAAACCTATCAAACTTGTCAAGGGACAAGGTTTAGCCAAGTTGCTGGCTGAATCAAATTGTCAAGCTCTGGGATTGGATATCATGGCTGAAGAATTAGCTCAGGACGAAGATCAAGCAATCTTAGAAAAAGAGAAGATCATGGACTATTATTCAGCATCCACATGGTATGCAGACATTGTGTATTTTCTGTTGTTTTTGAAATGTCCTGAGCATTTAGATAGGAAAGCTGCTAGATATTTAAAGCTTAGAGCTACTAAGTATTGTTTAGTAGAAGAGCAGTTATTCTGGAAGGACCCAGGTGGTATTCTACTCAGATGCTTGGATAAATCTGAAATTGAAGGGGTGATTTCAGAATCTCATGATGGTGCCTGTGGAGGTCATAAGTACTGGAAGACAACAACATATAGGATTTTAAGAGCTGGATACTATTGGCCCTCTTTATTTGCAGATGTTTATCAGCAGGTAAGAAACTGTATCCCTTGTCAGAAGTTTGCTGGCAAACAAAATTTGTTGTCATTGCCCCTAAAACCTATTGCAGTAAATGCTCCTATCCAGCAATGGGGTCTGGATTTTATTGGGGAAATAAATCCAACTTCCTCAGGACAACACCGACTTCTTTACCAAATGGGTGGAAGCCATCCCTACTAGGAATGCCACAGACAAAGTAATCATGGAATTTATTGAAGAGAATATCCTTAGTAGGTTTGGCTGTCCTCAGAAATTAGTAACAGATAATGCCAAGGCTTTCAAGTCCAAGGCAATGGAAGGATTTTGTGAAAAGAATGGTATCCTGCTGAAACATTCAACTCCTTACTATCCCCAAGGCAATGGTTTGGTTGAATCCTCGAATAAGAACATCATTTAGAGTATCAGAAAGTTGCTCAAGCATAACAAGAGATCATGGGATTCAATGCTGAAATATGCATTGTGGGCTGATAGGATAACAGTCAAACAAACAATTGGAACTTCTCCCTTCTAGTTAGTTTACGGTACAGATCTAGTTTTTCCTGTTCAATTGGGAATCCCATTAATGAAGTTTCTTCAGAATTGCCAGGAAGAACCAAATGATATGCAGAGAAGGATTTATGAGATGATAGAGTTTCCGCAGAACAGGGAAAAGTTAGAAGAAAGGGCACAGTTGTACAGATTGAAGATCAAAAGCAGGTTTGACAGGAATATCAAAGAAAACACTTTCTCAGTTGGTGATATGGTTTTGAGGTGGGATGCAAGGAAAGAGCAAAAAGGGAAGCATGGTAAATTTGACAACCTCTGGTTTGGCCCTTTCCTAGTGTCTAAGGTTCTGTAAAATAACACTTTTGTCCTGCAGTCTTTGGAAGGTGAGGAATTATCAAGTCTAGTCAATGGACGATTCCTCAAGCATTTTTACAGTCTTTGAGGAGATTTTCACTTTTCATTGTATATACTGATGTGAGTGAAGCATAATAAGGACTCCATAAACCAATGGAAATTTTGCAGCCTAGTAGGTAGCAGAAAAAGAAGGCACTGGTCTACAGGTTCTTGAAGCCTCACAGGGAGGACTTCATCCCACAACTGGAGCCAAATGTTAAGTCATGAACTTGTTTTCTTTAGTTTTATATTTTTCTTGTGATTTTTACTTTAAGTTTGCTTATTTGCTTACTTTAGAAAATTTTTGGTTTTAAGTGAAATTTTGATTTTTGCTTTAGGTTTTCATTAGGTTTGTTATTCTTATGGTTTTGAAGGGTTCTATAGGACATTATGTGGATTAATTGGTTCACAAATAGCACCATGATCAAAGTTTAACATTAAAACCTGATTCAAAATAGAATTAATGAATAAAAAAGCACCAAATTTGATTTTAAAATATTCTTGTAGCGCAACGACTAAATTTTTACACTACGGCGCTACAAGAATATCGTGGGCGCTAAAATCGCTGGTTTTTAAGCAAATTTCTCCCATGATGTCGATTTATGGATGGCTAATCACATGTGTAGATGATTTTGATACGTGTTCCATCAGAAATAATCATGCAAACAGGTGTGGTCTGAGACGTGAATGAGATCGTGGCAAATCAGCAGTTAAGGTTGGGTGAACCTTGACAGGTAGAGGAACGAGCCGAAATTGATGTGAAAGAAACTCTACACATATGCATGATGAAGCTGGAGGTGAAGTGGAGTGATGACATCTACTTAAAATTCAGAATTTGCAGTTACAGAGGAGATTTAGGGCTTTCTCGTCGCGCCAGTTGGAAGAAAATTGAAGACCTGAAGACACATGGGAAGTTAAATTCAACAGGAAGATACTCCAAGGATTAATTTTCAACGTTCGCAGCCGGTGGGGAGTGAGGTATTCCGCGTAAACCTGGTCGTGGCTGCCAAATTGGGGGTTTTTCATTAAGGATGGTTATGTTAAAATTGATTAAGGAAAGCTTTAATTCATGCTGTTAACAATCTCCCTACGATCAGATATCAGTTTAAAAAAGGTTTTAGATGTTTGGGTAAGTGATAAGTTAAAAAAGAAACAGTTACCTTGAATAATTTCCCTGTCAAGACCAACATTTTTGGTAGGGTGAAGGTCTGTATTTTTTATGGCGACCAGGGTTCCACAGATTCACTTGTTACCTGTAATCAATGCAATGAGTTAGCTGAGCATGTCAATTGCATGCAGATTTTGTCTGAGTAGGTGCTAGAGGCTGATTGTTTTTGTGTTGAATACAAGTTGAAGCAGAAAAATTAGCACATATAAGACTGCTCTTATATCATCTCAGCCCCTAGTTAAACAGTCACAATTTGAATCTAAGAAGTGAGCAACTGAGAGCTCTAATGCAGAATCCCTATTGAAAATAGATAGCTCATTAGTAGCATTGGAATGAGCGAAGGGTGCTATTTGTGCAGAATCACAACACATAGATGTTTCCAGGCATTCTAAAGATGGTCTTGCATCGAAATGAACATTTTGGAATATAGTTAAATTTAGTAGCAGCTTTGTGAGAGGATTTTGGGTACTCTATTGACCTAAACCACCTAATATCAGTGTAAAATATTTCCTACATTCAAAATAGAACAGACTGTCAAAAATTTAAAAGCTTGAGGGAAAAAGAGCTGTTAGGTCATTAACAGGGCTTTAAAATTACACCGAATTCTATCATTGAAAGCAGATGGGAAAAAGTGGGAAGACCAACAGGGCTGAGCCCAATGAGCTGAATTGGGTTGACGAGTTTCCAGGTTGTGCAGAGCTTTTTCAAAATGCTGGATGGTTAGATTTATTCAGGAATATTGATGGCTACAACACCGAGGTCTCTTATAAATTTGCCCAAGGTTATAACCAAGACATGATAGCATTTAATACTCTGAAGTTTAAGTTGACTGTGGAGTTAGTTGCTGAAGCAATAGGAGTCATAAATGAAGGAGAAATGTGGTTCAAAAAGTTGCCATTCACCTTCAATGCCCAAAGGTATCTTTTACCTGGCATTATTCCAGACTGGAGCAAAGGAGTACTAATCCAGAATTTCAGAGATGAATGGGTAGAGCCCATTAAAGTCCTTCAAAGCTATATTACCTATGAAGGGAGATATGCTTATGTCTTTAAATATCATTTTAGGTTTCCACAACACCTTGTTGGTGAATCAAGGATGAGTCTTCCTTTCTTTTTGTTTAAAAGTTTGCAGAAGATGTCAAGCAGGGTAAAGGAGCATCATGATCACACTACATAGTCCATTTTCCATCATGGATTAATCAAGCTAATTATCAGTACTGCTCTGCAAAGAGAAGGGAAGACACTGGAATATTTTCTTTTTTGGTCTGGTTTCCAAATTAAGCAGGAAGAGCCAACCAAAAAACATGTGGACAAGGGGAAAACCCTAATTAGGAAACTAGGTAAAAAGGTCAAGTCTGAAGATAAAAAATATGTTAAACTTGAAAAGGTGACAGAACCTTCAAAGGAAGACTATGAACCTCAGCAGCATTCAGCTGATAATAGGGGCAAAAGTTTGTTGTTTATAAAAAAGGAAGATCATCCTGTGCAAAATAGGGCACCAACAGAAACTCTCATGGATGAGAAAATGGTTGACACAGAGAAAGATGCAGTAAAGGAAGAAAATACCAATGTCCAGCAAAGAATCCCAATTACTATTTTATCTGAAGATGAAGGATACCTGTTAGAAGGAGATGAATTGACTGTCAAGGCTGAAACTAGGGTTGGTACATACAGGGAATTCTCGAGTCAAGAAGATAAGAGAGTGAGGCCAAAGAAAAAGAAGATCAAGGTTAAAGCTATTGATTTTTCCACAGTCAGACATCAAGGAAGAACTTTGAAGATGCTGGGAGAGTTTTCCCCGAGATGGAGACCTAAAACCAGGCCCAAAAACAAATTGAGGCTGAACATGAAAAAGCTGCTTAACCCTAAGTTAAACACAAAGCAGTAACTATGCTTGATAATTCTACTTTAGATGAAAAGATAGAGTTTAGCAAAGGTGATTGAAAAAGAAAGAAAGCATTGAAGCCAACAGAAGAGTCCAGTCTCACCGAGACAAAACTATCAGCTGTGTTTTTGGAATTAAGAGGTGAAATGCTGAAGGAAAAACAGAAAGAATAATTGGAAGCTTCCTATTCAGAAAATAAATTTTTAAGGGATGAAAATGCACCTAATGAAGCAGACAATCAAGAAAATTTAAGTGCTGCTGGTGTTTCTACAGAGCTGATGCATGAGGAGGAGGACATTTTCAGAAAGTTAAATATCCCATGGCTGCCCAGTGAAATACATAATACAGCAGGAGGCAAAGCTTTTGACTCAGACAAGGAGAATTTGCAAAAAACCATCAAACAATATAAGCATCAGATGGAGTACATGCAAGAAACCAATGATGGTTTGATCCTAGCTAACAGAAGACTCAGGGAGGATTTACAAGAAGTAAATGACCATTACTAAGAGCTTATTGTAGTCTCCAAGGAGGCCCTGAAAAGGAAAAGAAGCACATATTTACAATGTGCAGAATTAAAGCATACTGTCAGAGGTTTACATCAGCAGAATGAAGAACTTACAAGAAGGTTAACATATATGGAAGCTGAGCAGAAGAAAGCGAGGAAGAAGGCCCAGGCTTTGGATGGAATAGCCTTATTGGCAGAAGCTGCTAAAGACCTTTGAGTATTATTAGTTAGGCAGTTACTTGTTATGTTTTTTGAGAAACACTTTATTTTGTAAATTGTAAATTTTTGATATTATCCCATCGATGAGTAGGTTAGAAACAGTTAGGGTTTAAACCCTAACTGAATTTTTGAAAAACAATATTTAGGAAGAGGAGAAAGAGAACAAAGGGTTCGATTTTTGGCTGGCTTAAGGAGGTCTTTGACTTGTTTATGAGCTAAGTACTTAAACTCTCATGTGTATTTGATGAATAGAATTATGAAATATATGACCCATATTACCTTTTAGTATGTGTTTTGGCTTCATTTTTAGCTTGCTTAGTTGCATGACTGGTTTATGGTTTCTTTGCTTGTAATGTTTGTCAGTTGTGAATGAACTTCAAGATTATATTCTATTGGTACTTGGTGATTATATTATGCATCTCTGTTCTTATTTATTTATGATTTAGTTCATGCTTGGCTTATGAATGTATTCCCTTTAGTCACCAAACTTTATAACCAAGAAAACCTTTCAAAAACCTAAACCCTAGTTTTGTTTGATTAAATATTTGAGATTGTGTTGGCTTGTTTCTTTGTGGCCTGGAAATAATTTCTGGCACAAACACTAGCTATGACTGATTTTTCCAAGCCCTTCACTATCGAGAGTGATGCTTGCGAAAAATGGACTTGATGATGTCCTCCTTCAAGATGAACATTGCAATGTGTTCACCAACAAAACCATTTCGGGTAAGAATTTATCTGCCTCTACATATGAGAAGGAAATGATGTCTATTTTGTATGCAGTATAGAAGTGGTGTCCATACCTCTTAAGGAATCATTTCTACATCAAGACTAATCACCAGAGTCTAAAATATTTCCTGGAACAATGGGTCTCATCCCCAAAACAACAGAAATGGGTTAGAAAACTCATTGGTTATGACTATGAGATCAATTCCAAGAAGGGTAAGGAAAATATTGTGGCGGATGCTCTTTTCTACACATTTGATGACCATGATTCTCTTTCATCTATTTCTATGCCTATTCCAAATTGGTTACAATCTGTTCAGCAAGGTTATGTCAATGACTCTTAATTATCTGAAATCATCCAACAGTTGGTCAGTAACCCTTCTATTGTACCACATTACTATTGGGATGGTTCTTCTCTGAGATACAAGGGCCATCTGGTGCTTCCCCATAGCATAGATATTCACCAGGCTGTATTCTATGAACTCCATGCTTGTCCATCGGCACGACACTCTGGGTTCCTCAAAATGTATGAGTGGGAATGATGTAGCTTCTTTTCGAAGGGAATGAAATGGGAAATTCAACAAATGGTTGTTGAATGTGATACCTTCCAGCACCACAAGGGTGAAAACACTCCTTCCCATCTTGCTCAAACCTTTTCCCATCCTTACAAGGATTTGGACAGAGATTTTGATAGATTTCATTGAAGGGCTCCCTAAATCAAGAGGGAAGACTGTAATCTTGATTATGGTTGATCGGCTCTCCAAATATAGTCATTTTTGTGCTCTCAGCCATCCATATACCTTCTGCTCAGTCGCACAAATTTTCATGGACAAGATATTCTGTCTTCATGGAATCCCTTCTTCCATTGTCCCAGACTCCAACACAACCTTCATAAGTCATTTTTGGACCGAGCTATTTTGCCTCACTTGCACTAAACTGAATATGAGTTCTGAATATCACCCACAAAAAGATGGTCAGATTGAATTCATCAATAAATGTTTGGAAACTTATCTGTGTTGCTTCACCTATGAACAACAACATCAGTGGGAAAAGTGGTTCCCTCTCGCTGAATGGTTGTACAATACTTCCTACCATACGACATCTAAAATGACTCCATATGAAGCAGTTTATGGTCAGGCAGCAACAGTGATCCTTGCATACACCCCCAACAGTTCACTAGTTCAGGTAGTTGACATGGTTCTTCGAAACCGAGATCAGATTATTCACATTCAGCGGGACAATATTCACATGCAAGAAACCACATGAAACAATAGGTTGATCAAAACTATTTTGAGCGCACTTTTCATGTCGATCATATGGTTTTTCTTCGTCTATAGCCTTACAAGCAATCCTCCCTGAAATTAAAATGGAATCAGAAGTTGGTTCCAAAGTTCTATAGGCCATATAAGGTTCTTTAGAAGATTGAGTATGTTGATTATAAATTGGAAGTTCCTCCTTCTTCTTGCATCACCCAATATTTCATGTCTCTTGTCTTTAAAAAGTGATCGGCACCAACATCACAACACAAAATGTTTTACCAGAACTAGATAATGAAGGATCCATCATTTTTAAACCGTAGGCCATCCTCAATAAGTGCACTCGTCATCGTCTCTCTCGGTCCATCACAGAGGTCTTAATTTAGTGGCATGACATGCAACCAGAGGATGGGAACCACTCCTTCAGATTCCACAATAGTTTCCACATCTAAAGCTTTGAGGACAAATATTTTCTAAGAGCGAGGGGATGTTAAGAGCCAGTGTAAACCCCCTCTTTATTTTGTTAGTATATTTGTTCGACGCATATCCTTTGTAAGTCATCCTGTTAACTATCTTGTATTATCCCACATTAATGGGGAGTAATAGTTGTTAAGTCGTCCAGTTGGTATGTGATATTGTCCCACATTCATGGGGAGTAATAATTGTTTAGTTTAGACTTAGTATATAAGTATGTATTGAGGCCAATAAATTCATCCATGAGTTATTTTGTATTGATATTTCTTAAAGGAGGTTTCCCCCTTGAGGTGGCATGCGAACAATAAAATTTTTTCTGTGCTCTGCTGTTTCAGTTATATCGTGCATTATCATTGTTTATTGCAGGAGGTTCCTCGTGGTCGACACAGTTTTCGTGGAGTGTTTCAACTAGTAATAGAATGCATGCTCCCTTGCTTTAATTTCTTCAATTGCATCCTATTGTATGTTATGCAGTAAATACATGGCTAATAGAGAGAGGTTGACACCAACATAACTATTGTCTTGAATCATATTATTGTATTTTGGTGTGCCCAAATCAAGTGCTTTAAGCAACAATTGAAATCTACGATGTTATTAAAAGGATTTCACTTCAACTGAGCGATACTCATAAGGTCCATCCTCTTCAACCTGTGACGGGGTTCGACCGACAGCAGCCTTGAGACCATGTACCATAGCACAAAGGGTCTGGAGTAAATCAGTAACAACTCTGAATAACTTAGTATCCTAGTCATCAATATTCTAACAGGTCTCGTCATCAATCTCATCCATTTTGTCTAATAATAGGTTGTAATCATCATCATGAGTGATTCTACCATGTGAATATCTAGTTTCCTTCTACTTTTTATGGCTCTTTTTACTTTCCTCAACATCTTTTCTCATGTCCCCCAAAGTTGGATATGTTGGAGTCGTGCTTGATTCTTAATCATTGTCATGATGTGAACTTGGAAGGTTATCTTCATTTTATGGACCCCCTTATTGAGTACCCAACGGGTCCTCCTGTCGTGGTTTTATCTTGACGGTTATTAGATCATCCGCGACAGTTTGTTTCCATTCTTCGGGTTGGTATTACACTATCATATTAAGTTCTTCCTCTTGTAATTGAAAAGAAATGGTCAACCATTGATGTTAAGGGTCTCTTCATAATTGAAGGTACAAGTGGTGAGCCCCTACAATAAATTTTACTACATTTTTGTACCGTTAGACAGTTTTTGTAGCAATCCTTGAATGGCTTCTAATATGATTCCTCAATGCATCAACATGGAGGTAAAATTCAATGTTATTTTCCACTTGTCATCAACAGTTCGTCTCCTCATACCATAGGTTCTTATAGTGTGCCCCATGATACATGACACTGAATTCCATCCCCTAATAGTTAGGAGGATATTCCCATGTGACAAAAGAGATCAATACAAGTAACCGAGAATAAGTTAGCGGATTACCCTTTTCCCGTGCATTGATGGTGTCAGATAGTAATTTGTTCAACAAAAATATAGACTATTTCATTTGCACACCAACAATGCATTGCTTAGCTGCAACAATAGTACTGATAGTGCATTGCTTCGGTCACATCTTCCTTAATATTTTACTTGAAAAAACTTTATCCGTGAATCGAACACCTTAATCACTGATAGAAGCAATTGAAAACCCCATCTTGTCATAGGTCAAATTCTACTTCCCCTTCATTCGAGCGACAAGGATCGAGTCTTGTTCCTTACCCACAAAGAATGGCGTTGAATCCACACCTACCTTGGGAAACCATGCAATGGAAGAAATTAGGTCAGCGCCAATGGAAATACGGTTCTCTAACCACAAACAACCCACATGGAAAGATCCCAACAATTGTTTCACAAACACATTAACTTTGGTGGTGCAACCGAAGTGGGCATATACATTAATGAAAAAATTCCTGACTTCTCCAATCCACGAGCCCAGTCCATAGGGACTAACTGAATAGGTATTCCTTTCACCAATTGCACTGAATAGGTATTCGTCTTTAGAATCTAACTCTCATGGACATGCACTTTGTGCTTCTGGTTACTCTTATACTAAATCTTCTTCTTCTACTTCAAATGAATGGCTCATTGATTTTGGAGCATCTTATCATATGACTAAGGATCAAGCCATATTTTCTACTATGCATGAATGTAACACCAAACAAATGTTTCTTGGTGATGATAGATCTCTAAGTGTTGTAGGATCTGAAATAGTTCCAGTAGAAAATAGTCATTTCAGTGATGTACTATGTGTTCCAAAAATTTCCTGCAATTTGTTATCAGTCTATCAAATTACTCATTCAGGTGAAGGTAGAAATGTGACGTTTACACCTCACCAAGTTGTAATCAAGGATTTTAAAAATCCTCAAAATGTCCTTGCTACTGGAACTGTTGATGATATTACCAGGTTGTACAAATTTAACAACTTTGGGTCATCACCTTTTCCTTCAGTTTTTGTTGCTCATAGTGATAACTTGAGCAAACTTTGGCATGAACGATTTGGTCACTTAAATTATCGCTCATTGCAACAACTATGTAAAGAAAATATGTTGACTGGTCTTTCGATGGTATCTTGCAAGGATGGTGTTTATTCCGATTGTGTACTCGAAAAACATCATCGGGACAGTTTTGACAAACGTGCGTCTTGACACACCTCGGTTCCTTTGGAGCTTGTGCATAGTGACTTGTGTGGTCCTCTTCCATCTGCATCCTTTGCTAGTTTCAAATATTTCTTAACTTTCATTGATGACTACTCCAGACGCACTTGGGTTTACTTCCTAAAACTTAAGAGCGAAGTATTTAACATGTTCTTGGCCTACAAGGCCCTCGTTGAAAAAAAATCTGGTCATCAAATTATTAAGTTAAGATCTGACAATGAAGGAGAACATGTTAACAACAAGCTCACTACTTTCTGCACTGAACAAGGAATCCAACAACAACACACTGTTCCATATACACCACAACAAAATGGTGTAGTTGAATGGAAGAACTGCACTTTAAAAGAAATGGCTAATTGTATGATCCAATCTTAGGGACTAAGTCTTCAATATTGGGCTGAGGCCATAAATTGTGCAAATTACATAGTTAATTGCACACCCACTAAATTTTTACAAGGTATAACACCAGAAAAAGCATGGAGTAAAATTAAACCAGATGCAAGTCATTTTCGTGCGTTTGGTTGTGAAGCATGGGCTCACATTCCGAATGAAAAACGGAAAGCATTGCAGCCTAAAAGTGAAAAGTGCATATTTGTTGGATATTCTGAATATGTAAAAGGTTATAGACTTCTTCAACCCAATTCCTATGATATAATCATTAGAAGAGATGTTAAAATTGATGAAAATCTCTTGGCCTGCGAGCCTAACTTGGCGGGTGTGCCATCTTTGGCCTGCAAGCCTGATTCGGCGATTGTGCCTTCTTCTTCTTCTTCCAACTTTCTTGACAGGTTTCCAACTCCAGTTTCTGATGATGAAAGTGAGGATGAAAATCCACCTCGGCCTACTCATGTTCCTCAAATTGCACCAGCACCAATACTTCCTCGATGGGTCCGTTCAACATGTGAAGCAGCTGGTGATCTTGATGGTGATCCTAGAGATCAAGGTCGAACACGTTCTCAGTTTCAACGAGCCTCTTCTCTTTTGGGTTAATTTTCTGAGCATCATGATCCATAAACGTTTGCAGAAGCTTCAGGAAATCCAGATTGGGATGCAGCTATGGATGAAGAATATCATTCCTTAATGGAAAACAATACTTTGGATCTTGTTCCTCTTCCAAAAGGAAGAAAACTTGTCAGATGTAAATGGGTCTACAGAACTAAGTATGCATCAGATCGAAGTGTTGAAAGACTTAAGGCAAGGTTAGTTGCCAAAGGTTTTTCCCAAGTTGAAGGGATTTACTACAATGAAACCTTTTCCCTTGTAGCAAAAATGAACTCCATCCGCCTTGTTCTTTCCCTTGCATCCTTACATAACTGGGAAGTCCATCAAATGGATGTCAAGTCTGCCTTCTTACATGGTGATTTACATGAGGAAATTTACATGGAACTACCTTTTCAATATGTTCAGAATAACTCTAGCCTTGTTTGTCTCCTTAAGAAATCCTTATATGGCCTTAAGCAAGCTCCTAGAGCTTGGTATGCCAAAATAGATAGCTTTCTCCTTGACACTAGTTTTTCTAGATGCAATTCTGACCCCAATGTCTATACCAAGAAAGTAGGAAACCATCTCATCATACTTGTTCTTTATGTTGATGATGTTATCCTTACTGGTAGTGACACTAAACTTATAACCCATGTGAAATCCAGTCTTAAGCAAAATTTTGAAATGTCAGACTTAGGACATTTGCATTATTTTCTTGGTCTCCAAGTCTTGCAAACCAAAGAAGGAATCCTTCTTTCCCAGTCTAAGTATGCTTGTGACCTTCTTCGTCACTTCCACATGGAAGATTGTAAACCAACCCCTTCTCCCTTCCAGTCCGGAGTCAAACTTTCTGCCACTTGTACTTCCCATGAAGTAGATGCCACCTTGTATCATCAGCTTGTTGGTAGTCTTTTATACTTGACTCATTCCTGTCATGACCTTTCCTTTGTCGTTGGTCATGTTTCCCGTTATATGCAAACTGTTCATGAAAGTCACTAGAACGCAGCAAAAATAATTTTTCGATATATTCGAGGTACAATTCAGTTTGGGATTCATTACAGTACAGGGGGGGAACCTTTTTTGGTTGGTTTCACTGATTCAGATTGGGTCGACGATCCTGATGGTCAAAAGTCTACTGCAGGTTATGTTTTCAGTCTAGGATCTGGACCTGTTACTTGGCCTTGTAAGAAACAACAAGCTCTTGCTCTTTCTTTAGTAGAATCAAATTATTGAGCTACAGCTAATGCCAATCAGGAAGCTTTATGGCTTCGACAGATCCTTTCAGAGTTTGGATTCGAGCAGCAACAACCTACTCCACTTTGGTGCGATAATCAAAGTGCTATCAAGCTTGCCAAATATCCAGTTCTACATCAGTGCAGCAAACACATTGAGCTACACATGCACTTCATCAAAAATATTGTTCATGATAGTGTTATTGAAGTTCTTTATTTTCCTACAGATGATCAAGTTGCAGACATCTTCACCAAGTCTCTTACAGAAGTGAAGTTTTCTAAACTTCGGTCTATGTTAGGAGTTCAAGAATCTATCCTTAAGGGGGGATAGGCTCTAGTGCCTCCTTCCTTCTCCTAATAGTGTCACTTTTGTAAATCCTTCAATCCTATCCCAAGTTGTTCTTAAGGGGAGATGTTAGGATATTTAGACACTTAGGAGTTAGTTAAGATCAACTTGTGTAATATATCCGTTAGGTAAAAGTGTGTTTCTTTACTATGCATTTGTAAATATTCTAATATGACGGTCACGATATGTTCTAGACATAGAGTGATCCGATGGTTCAACTTATTTTAGATCAAACCTACCATTGATCCGTGGCTTAACACCCGATTGGTCTATGATCTCTATTTAAAGAGCATAGAGGGTCCTTGGCTAGTTGATCGATTATGAGAAGTTCATGTAACTTTCTTTCTTTTGCATAATAAATTGCTCCAAGTAGCTATTTGGCTGGGGCCGTGGACTGTTTCCCTCTCGAGGGTTTTAACCATGTGACAAACATCGGTGTATTGATCTGTGATCTATTTGTGTGAAGCGGTTTCTCAAGGTGTTCGGTCTTAATTTGGGAGTACCCTGTGTAGCCAAACAAAAAAGAATAATTCAATTAACTTATCAATAAATAAAATTCATTTCCAAAGTCAAACACTTATACCTTACCATTAAAGTTGTTTCCTTGCATTTGCTTTACTCTTGAAAGATGATAGCACTGCTCCTCCTTGTGCGTCTGAATGGAAAACAAAAAATATCCAATTCGGTGACATTGTGACATCCAAAAATATTGTAACCACTTTATTGAATGAATGATAACTATAAGGCTCACTATCATAATTAATGTGTGTGATATTGTAACCATGGGGGATATCTGCAATGACTAGGGAGTATTCCTTCTTAGGAACAACACTTGCAATATTCTCACAGTCACCACATATAACTTGATATTGCATAGTGTTTATCCCATTCCAAATGTAATGATAAAGTTCAACATTTGCAAGGCGTTGTCTTCTTTCTCCTTCCATCTTGGCTCTTTAAATATGATTTTTAAAAGATTCTGGTAATCCACCTATAGACTTCTTTGTCATCTTTAAAAAAAATATCCTATATGTAAGTAATACAAAAGAAATAATTTAACTTATAAATAAATAAAATGTAATTTATCATAAACTAACATACATTTTTTAATGCAACAAAATATTATTAATTTATGTTTTCTATGGAGCTCGAGTCTGCATAGTTTCATTTGATATCATCCCAAGTTTTTTTATTCAACATTATAATCATTCCTCTTGTATTCTCATGTAAATCTTGTGACTAGATGATTTAAAAATAAATAATGTTAACGATCATATCTAATAATATAAAAAAATACTTAAGACATAAAACATGTCAAACCCATTTTTTTTTATAAAACATAAAAATAAATCAATATACATACTTCTCAAATTCATTGCACATTTCCTCCATTGACCATTCACATGAATTTACATGTGATACTATTGAAGTTATAAGTCCTTCATCCTTCACCCCTTGCAATGATTTCCAAGGTGTTATAGGCATATCTTCTAGCAATTTCTTGATGTCAAGACCCATCTTACTAGTTCTCCATGGGATGGATTTAGACTTTTTAACTTTTTAATTTGTATGCTAGTATTCTCCTATAAGTTGAATATCTCATCAAACAAATCCCACATTTGCTTCATTCTAAATCCCAACTGGAATTAGACATCTACAGCTTTGAATGCATCACTTCCTTTGACATTTTTTCCCTTCACATTATCCTCTTTAATCAGGAAACCTATTGTTTTTGAAATATTGCATCAACATTTGATCTATCCCCCGCACATATTTGTTCAAATCCATTACGAATAAATATCACCCTTTGAATGAATGTCATGGACATCTTATATTCACTATCTTTGTTATGTTCCCATTCCAATAGTTTTGCTTGTACATCTATTAAACCAACATAAAAGACACATGTCATTGTTTAAAAAAGAGAGTTGTTGGTATGTTCCTGTATCAATTCTTTTCTTTCCTCAACATCATGATTCCCCCCAATCACATATTATTTATAATCAACACATTTTGATCAATCGAATGCATTCCTAGCGGGAACCTGTTTGGGGTCAACAAGAACTATGTAGTTAACCACATGTGCATATGGATTGCACCTCATCGATGCTTTCAAGTTCTCAATATGAAAACGATTTGGGTTTTTTATTTGAAACTTTTCTTATTCTTCTATGGGTCTATTGAGTTGGTTCACATTTAATGAAATGTATGGCCAGTGTCAACTAGATTGTCCATGCTCAATCATTCTCGAAAGGATATTTTTGTTGACATGACAACACCATCCTCTAGATCAACACTTTGAATAATGAATTCCCTACTAGCCCCATAACTTTCACTATTTAGTTCAGAGCAATCATTGGATTCAACAAACTTAGATCTCTTCATCTTATGTCTTAAAGGAGTTTCATTTGAATCAATAATATATGTATTAATGTTAGGAAGGGAAACATACTCAACTGTTATTTTTTTCCATAATGTTTCTTATTCTTGCTTGTAGGTGTAACAACCTCATTGGCATCAATCTCTTCATTATCTTAGGTTGGGATTGCATTCTTTTTAAATATAATTTTTTTTTACCTAATTTGATTGTTTTTCCTTCCCTTTCTTTTGTTTTGTGGTTGAAATTATGATGCTTGAACATTTTCCACTTGTTGTTTCTTATTCTTTGCTCCTCCTTCCTTGTCATGATATCCATTAATGATATATATAGGATTTTTCTCTATAGAATAAATTATGCCCAACATTACAGAGAGTGACCTGGAAAAATGCTACAAAAAAATGGTATTAAAAATTTTAGATCGATATATCGACCTACTTATAATAAATAAAAACATTAATAGTTAGAAAAGTATCAAAACTTACATTCCCCTTCTCAATATGTTGCATGCTTTCTACCCATCAATTTGTGAAATATTCTTGCATCTTATATTGTGGTACCTTCAAACAATATCATATTTTCGGATATGTTTTGCCTTGTTTCACTAGTACATAAATAGTGTCAGTGCCCAACACCAAACATATATCTCACACCAATCCCATGGGTTTATAATTTTTTTCAAATATTCAAACTCATCAAGATATAAGTAAATACTTTCTACATCGTTCAAATACTTTTCCTTCAGATATTAGTAATAATTCATTTGATTTTCCCCTATTGAATATTTCAAATCTCTACAATTCCTAGTTTTTGGATAAATAATGTTTTGACCTTCATCATAACCTTCAACATTCTTAGACGTACCAAATAAGTTTTTAGGTGTCATTGTTGTAGGTCTTTCTCAAGAAATATTGACACATACTTTTTTGATGCCATTCTTCTTGTACGGAAAAAAAAAAAAAAAAACTTAAAAGCATTTAAAATTATAGATAAAAAACAAAACATTAAACAAAAGATATTTTTATTTTTCCAAGGGGAGCAGCCAACACAAGTTGATGCCCCTTTGAAATACAATATCCCATTCGACCCTATCCAAAGGGGGGGGGGCTTTGGGTGCTCGTTAGAGTCGACACAAGATCCTACTAGTAAGTGGCACTCCAAGGGGGTGCCACTTGGATCCCATGGCCAGTTCCAACATGCACCATAAAGGTGGACAAATTCCACCCCCATGGAGTGGCACTCGCTCCATGGGGGTGTAATTTGATGTCTCCTTTGGGTTCTCGTTTAAACTAGCACAAGCTCCTATGGGTGCCCAAAGGTGTGGTCACAAGCCACCCCATGGAGTGGCACGATTCTTAGAATTGTGCCACTATGTGGGGGTGTCTTATGGCCTCCCCTTTGGGATCCCATTAGAGCAGATCCATCTCTAATGGGTATCGAAAGGGGAAGCCACATGACTCCCTCATGGAGTGGCACGATTCTAAGAATCACATCGCTCCACAAGAGTGGCTTGTGGCTGCCCATTTGAGCACCTTCTCGATTTGGTCGCTGGCTACAATGGGAACCCAAAGGGTTGTCCATAGAACACTCTTGTGGAGTGGCGCCCGCTCCATGTTGGTGGATTGTTTCCACCCCTTTGGGTGATCGTTGGATCATGTTGTTGTCTCCAACAAGGGCACCTTTGTGCACCCGTTAGAGCTCATTTACGGCTCTAAGAATCATCCAAAGGGTCTACCCCTTTGGTTAAGGCCTGATGGCCACTTGTGTTTGTTGCTATCTCGTTAACATTTAAAAAAAATAACTTTAAAGAAGTATGTTAACAATTTAAAAAAAATGAAACTATAACTAGCCTTCAAAACACTAAAAAATCATTATTTGAATCTTCTTTGTGGTCTTGAAAGGCCCTCACATATATATCCAAAGTATTTAATCCATGCTCGCAAAATGTTAAAAAAACAAATCATTTTTTAATATAGTCTATGTTAGGTTAAATTTGATTGGTTTTACAACTGAGGGATTAATAAAATTGTAATATTAACAAACTAAGCAAAAATAATAAAGTGCAAATTTAACGAAATATTATAAAAAAATAAAAAATTAACCTTGAAAGTGCGAGTAAATTGCTCTTTATTCTATAATGGGTAGTCACAAAGGTGAATAACAAAACATGAGTTAATTTATATAGCATATTTTTTTAACTTAACTCATTTTATGAATGTGGGATAAATTAAAAGTGTAAAAAGTTTCTTTATAATAATTACCCAAATGTTGTTTTGATATATATTGGCTAAAAGTGGAAAGTTCAAATTGAAATGTGTTTATATATACCTTGGATTGAGGCTAATTTTATTAGTTTTATATTTATGTTGCACAATGTGCAATTAAATTTTGGTGGTAAAAATTTCATAATATTTTGGAGGGAATATATTTCATTCTCCTAGCTATAAGATTATTGGGGTGTGATAAAATTGCATTATTCTATTTTGTTGGAGAAGTGAGGGAAAATTTTATTATCAGACTTGTTGAGATTGGGTTGCTGAGATTGGCTTGCTATTCTATTTTTGAGTGAGAAGCCATGGACTCGTCAAAATAAATTTCAATTTTTGAAGCATCAACACCTTCTTAGTATGATTCTTGCTTTATTCCAAATGGGCATTATAAATAAACTGAGCATGACGATGAAAATTTTACACCGAGTGAGGATTTTAAATGAACTAATGATGATTTTCCTCCTAGTGTTGATTTCAAAGGCATTGATGATGACTTTCCTCTAAGTGATGATTTCAAAGGAATTGATGATGACTTTCCTTGAAGTGATGATTTCAAAGGCACTAATGATGAATTTCCTCCGAGTGATGATTTTAGAGGTAGAAATAATGTTTTTCCTCGAAGCGAGGACTTTAATGGGGTCGATATTGTGGTAGAACTAGATCTACGGCCAAGGTGAATTTCGTAAATAAAAGAATGAGGACGATAAAAAAGCGGTGAGTTGCAAAATTGGAAACTAATCGACACAACGGAGATTAAGATCAACGAACAAGGTTGATCCCTAAACAGATCAACGATTGACGATGATTTCGCGGGAAGAACTAGCGTGGACAAAGAAAATTTTGTTCTACGTAATAGGAAACATGCGTAAATGATGTGTCCCCTCACCATTGGATATCGTGCTTGAATATTGGAGGTATGAAATTCACTTTATGGAGCGTGAAATATTTATGTAATTGGGTTCATCATCAATTTGAAGTCTACTCTTTAAAGAGTGCTTCTTGAGACATTAGCCTGGTTAGTTAGATTTAGCGGTTCTGCTAAATAGCACTCTCTCCTACTGCAACTTTCTCTCTGCAAGCTATTTAACTTGTCCCATTTAGGTCGAATGTTGTAACCAATATCTATGATACCACAATGTCACGTACCCATACCCC
Organism: Pseudotsuga menziesii; assembly: GCA_001517045.1. Lineage (NCBI taxonomy): Eukaryota > Viridiplantae > Streptophyta > Pinopsida > Pinales > Pinaceae > Pseudotsuga > Pseudotsuga menziesii. Next base: position 882,576 of record LPNX010029814.1, read on the forward strand.
GATTATCATGCATAGTTAAAAAGTTTCTTAAAGAACCGTAGTTCTTCTTTTGAAACACAAGGCATGGCCATGAAAACACTCTTCAACATTCATTCTTAGGCTTAGAAACCACTCTAATAGTCGTTTCTCCCTTGACAGATCCACTTTGTAACCAGAAGGTCATTTCTGCACTGAACCTATCCTTTTCTGCACTCCGCCTTCCAATTTCCGCCCTTCCGCCTTCGGAGGCGGAAACCACTTTTTGCCTTCCACTTTCCACCTTTGAAACTCAGGAATCAGAACATAAATTCTAACGAAATACTTTATTCATGGGTTTTTCTTTCTTCCCTCTAGTGTGGAACTTGGGGATTGGAAAACCTGCAAACGACGGAATCATTTATCCATATTTCTGCCTTCCACATTCCGCCTTTCCACCTTCCAGTGCAGAATTCAGGAATCATAAAACTAACAAACAGTAGAATCCTTTATCCACATTTCCACCTTTAAGATTCCTCCTTTCTAGTGTGGAACTCCGTAATCGAAAAACCAACCTTTTACCTTAACCTTTTTCCCATTTTCTTCCTCATGCCATCCTCCTTCTGCAAGCGGATTCCAGGGTGCGGAAAATACACTTTTTCCTTGGAATTTATATCTCTTCTTTTGCTTCCGACATCTGTCTTTTGCAGGTGTATTCCAAAAATAAAAAAAATCCAACATTATGCCTTGTCTCTTTCCTTCTTTCTGCCTTCCTCATTCCTTCTTCCATAGGTGGATCCCAGGGTGAGGAAAACCAACATCCTGCACTGTTTCAACTTTTCTCTTTTGCCTCCTGCCTTCCACCTTCCATAGGCGGATCTCGAGGTGCAAAAACACTTAATTCGGATGCCTTCTAACTCTATAACAAGGCTTCTAACCTCCATGATCATAAGCACAATCCATTGAAACATATAAGGCATATATAGATGCAAATGCAGGAAAACTTAACAATAGTAAACTCAACTGAAATCATTAGAAATAATTCATCATATTCAATTCATTCATAAGCAAACACATTGCATAAATAAGAATAATAGAGTATACTTATCTTGAAGTTGAATTTGTGTCGCAAATAGCTATGTTGATGCAACGTTCTACCCAACCATAGGCAAGTTGTGCTCATTAATCTCTCAACACAACTACCACCCTCAAGCTGGGAATGAATTCCACAAGGAACTAGAGAACAACATACTCACACACAACCATATCATATCACACAAAGTCAAGCCAACACACAATTGGGTTTATCACACTGTCTATCCAAGACAAGACACGGTTGGGTTTATCATGCTGTAGGAAAATAATCCAAATAGACGAGTTTCATAGGCTACATAGCCAAACCATCTCACTATTGGGTTTCACAAGATATTCAACCAATCCAGCTAACAGTTGGGTTTCACAGACTGAACACAATCCAACATTTACATTAAGGACCAACCAAGCCAGCTAACATTTAGGTTTCATAGACTAAACAAAGTCAAGCCAACATTTACATTAAGGACCAACCAGGAAAACATATGGTTTTATCAGGAACTCATCCAAGCCATCTCACTGCTGGGTTTCACAGGATATTCAAAAAATCCAACATTCACACTTGGGGTTTATCAGGTTGTCCAGCCAAGCATTACGCACATGGTCAAATGCAAAACAAGAAATAGCCAAGCCAACTACCAGTTGGTTTTATCAGGATGCTTTTCCCAAGCCAATATCCAATTGAGTTTATCAGGCTGCCCAACCAAGCCAATATCCAATTGGGTTTCACAGGCTGTCATCCAAGCCAATCTCATTTTGGTTTATCAAGATGCTAAAGCAGTGGAAACGTAGAATGACTAAGCTATTGGTTCATTCAAGAGCTAGGGACACCTCCACAAGATCTATCTGGTCTGGCATCCACAATACCTACACACCCAAAACAAGGAAACATCCCCTTCTCTGCTCCACAGTCCCTCGGACTATGCCATATCTTCCAATGCTATTCAGAGTGTGCATAAAAGATTCACTAGCCACTCTTATCTTTTCGTGAGGTTCCTCTCTGCACTAGGTTTATCAAGCCCATTCCTCATCTCTTCCACTCCTAAGTCTTGCATACAATTCGGACCCAAACCAGGGTGCACATCACAACAAACCACAGGGAGCACAACAACAAAGGGATCCACTTTGTAACACAAATAAACAAGGTCTCATACCACTATGTAGTTCAGGATGACACTATAACACAACAACTAGGGTCTAGGATGACACTATAACACAACGGATGACACATATGTATATATGTATATATAGGTATATATATACATATAAGAGAGAGATTAACCATATACAAAAAAAACACTGTTACTAAAACACACTATAGTATAAAGTGTAAATGCTTAGTTCGCAGTAAATCAATGTCTAAGATTTAATTGACCTTTGGAAAAGAGTTAAAATCAACTGTTGAAAATATTTTAAATCAACATGCAAGCAAGTAAAAAAAAGACATTCTCCACAAATATTTTCTAAAAGTCTATAAAACACCAAGAAAAACAAAAAACAATATTTTACGAAAACACATGAGGTTTGTGCTTCGAATGGATATTCCTTCCATATTCTCTGGAAAAAAAAGGCATTCTGCACAAATCTTTTCTAAAAGTCTCTGTAAAACACCAAGAAAAAAAAATAGTTTCTTTCGAACCAAGATATTTATGTAGCGTCTTGGGTCATCTCAAAACACGTGATTAATAAATTTTAACCTCAAACATCGCCGGATTAGGATTATTAGTAACATAAACTTCAAGTTTATCAAAGGAATTTCAATATTAGTAATATCAACTTCGAGTTTATTAAGGGAATTTCATTATTAGGTAATTTATGTTTTAAAAAAATTACCACTTCCTACATTCACCAATCGCTATGACATAATCAAACTCCATAATTTGCATTTCTTTTAAAATTGTTAAGTCATATACAACTTTATTGAATATTGCATCTCCATAAATTTCTCCTTTGACTTATTTAAAAAGGCCAAATGACCTAATTAACTTTCTCTTTCACTACTTCAAAATGTTAAATGACATTATTTTTGGGAAGCTGTTGTTTCCATGGTTAAAAAAATAAATAAATTAACTGACATTAATAGAAAATGATAACTAACTCACATGATAATAATTGATGCATGTGTAATCCTTGTGCAAACATAGGCCTACCACAGAATTTACATAGATGACAGACCATTTGTAAATGGTTCTCGTAAAACATTATATTCAAAACCTTACACCCACCAAAGGTGCAATTAGAAAGACCAAACTACTAATATAACAATGGGAGCGTTACAAAGGTATAGGTTCAAGAACTGTTCTCACCACCAATTTCTTTGTTTCCAGTTTTGAAATGTTCAATCCATCTTGGTATTTGTAGAGGTGGTAGAAAGCTCTCAGGATGTCAAAAGCGTATTTCTTCAAAGAAATTGGAGCAACGTTGTTCGGTTTAAGAAGCTCCCAATTTAATTCCTTTATCTTCTCACGGATCATGTCATTGATGTGACTGAGAGCATCTTCCTTATTTGATCCAGGATTGTCTTTCATATAATACGATATTGACTAAGATTGTTCTCCACAGCTCCTCTTTGCCTGCAACATTTACCACGCTACGTAATGAATCTCATCAAATTCAAATTCAGATTCGAAACCAAAACTAGTTTTAAACTAATTTAGATTTAGAAAACGAGTAATGTTCTCTTTATTTGTTTAATCGTTTGAATTATTTTATTTGTGGGCATGGCTAATGCAATGGGAATGTGTTAAAGCCTAACTTCATAATCTTGATAGAGCTCTAAGGGTGAGTTAGTTGAATATTGTATATCATTGTGGATGTGTAGCACAAGGGTGTGTTATAGCTTGGTATCAAAGATAAGGTTTCAACCCTTAGCCTCTGGGATATGTTTATTTAGTAAAATGAATTGTGTTGTGTGGTGCATTTCAGTGAATTAAATATATATGTGGAGTCAATGTAAATCACATTAAGCATATGAATTTAGATGTGAACTAACAAAATTGGATAATTAACATATTGATAGAATAATATTATTTTTCTGAGGCCTTGAAATTGCTAGTTTCAAGGGTAGTGGGCATGCATAATTGCAAGATGGTTGAGAGCCCTAAACTATCACAATTTGTTGAAGAAAGAAGACTAGGTGACAATCATAGGAAAGATTCCAATGGCGGTTGGTCTGAAATGGAACCCAATGAAGTGTTCCCTACATTTAAATATATTCAGGAAGAAAATGGAAAGATTCTCCATTATATGGAGGAACATAGTCAATTAAATCAAAAAATGATACAGAACGTTATGTAGCTGAAGAATCAGGTGCAAAAGGTGACTTCCATGGAAATAAGAGAAGGTGAAGAGTCCTTGAATAGAGGAATACTTGATAGATATCATTATTGGCTCGAATTGACTAACCTAGGTTCACCCCTCCGTCTCTACCAACAAAACCCCAAGGCATCGGCTCGACAAAGAATAACCCCGTTGGCAACACCTGCAACGCAAGTGAAGTCTCACCCGAGATACCTTATGGGGAATACAGGAACTAGGCTTCTGCAGTGACAGAAGGGGGTATTTCCATTCCAATACCCGACATGATATTCAATAGTACTATCAACTAAAATATCATCGACACACAGTCTTAAAAAAAAACATATTGTGACATCCTACATCTTTAATTCCATTTATCAACACATTTAAAAAAATATCATTTTATGCAAGACAAACAAAATTACCACTAGTCGCAACATATCATAAAAAATCACACAAACATGAGCATACAACATTTGACACAAATGATCTAACGTGGAAACCCATACGGGAGTAAACCACAAAAGCGATCTTCATCTGGCATGAGTGGTGTCTTGAACACTTTTGGTATGCACACACAACCACCATACTTGTTCATCAAAACCCCATTAAATTATGTCCACGCACACAACCTTCATATTGATAGCACATCATCTTCATGAATCTTATTCATCATTCACACTACAACATACAAAATTACAAATGTTCTCAAAAACTTATTCTCGACCAACTCTTACACAAAATTTGACCCCGTTTTCCCCAACCCTTTACATTTCTATAGGCCTATAACGACCTATAATACATCATTTTCCCACTACCCATAGGTGTACATCCTTTCTAACTAAAAAACCACATACATTTAATATTTTCCCCAAAAATTGCCCAAAATTCTAGAACTGACCATTTCAACTCCTGCTCCATTGCATCCTTGTTTACACTTCAATTTGTACCCAAAATCTTATGTCACTTCCCTAGGGCCAACAGGCCCCCAATAATCACATGTGGCTTGTCCCGAGCCACTTCATATGGAAACTTCAATAATGCACAACTTAGCCTAAAAATATTAGATGATTTTCATCACATCTTCCATATGTACAGTGAACAACTTGCTTAACTTTAGAAATTTGTTCCACAACCTCAGAGCTAAGATGTTATGCTCTTTCCATCCCAATGGCCTCTGTAGCTTGTCGAACTTGGATATGCATTGGGTGCATGGTTGTTGTAACATGATATGCTTCATGTTGGAACTCCATGACATGATAAATTTGTCATTGTTTTTGTGTTCAGAGCTTTGAGACCTACTATTGCAAGACTCCTTACTCATCTTCTTGATCGGAGACAATTTTTTCAGTGAGTTCCTTAATCCTATAAGATTGGACTCTACTGGTGAAGTATATCGGTTATAACCTACATCTTCACATCATCGATGAAGGCTTCCCAAGCATGGGAAACCTATGCATATGCCTTAGCATAAAGTTCTTCGGCCTCCTAAATTTGGCGTACATCTTCTTCGATGATATTTTGCCATTCTTCCAGTACTTTAGTAGGTATACTAGGAATAAATTTAGCCTCTGACTCTTCAATTCTCTATCGAAAATCGATAGCAACTTCCCCTAGCCTGATAACCCGAAACTCCAAAATAATGTTGGGTGTGATTCCGACCTCTAGAATGTTATGGAAAGAAAAAACAACAGCTTGCTCAAGTCTCTGTCTATCTTTCTTCCACCTCTGTGTTTATTTCTCTATCTTGTCCAAATGATTTAGGAGCGTCGATGTTAAGAACCTATGTCAACCCTTTTATTTATTTTGTAAGTATATTTTGTTGGACGCATATTCTTTGTAAGTCGTCCCGTTAGTATGTTGTATTATCCCACATTCATGGGGAGTAATAGTTGTTAAGACGTCCAGTTAGTATGTGGTATTATCCCACATTCATGGGGAGTAATAGTTGTTTAGATTAGACTTAGTATATAAGTACGTGTTGAGGCCAATGAAGGCATCCACAAGTTATTTTGTATTGAGCTTGCTCAAAGGAGTTTCCCCCCTCGGAGTGTCCTACGATCAATAAAATATCTTATGTGCTATGTTATTTAAGTTATATCATGCATCGTCATTGTTTATTGCAGGAGGTTCCTTGCATATGGTATCAAAGCACTTTCTTGGGCTCATTGGGTGGAATTTCTGCCATTTTTTTTTCTTTTGCAATGCTTCCTCGAGCTATGATTATTGTAGTAGTGCTTCTTCTTAACATCGATATTATTCATTCGGATCAGGGACTAAACCCTATCCACTTAATTGTGAGAAGTACTTGGGCATAGCCCTAAAACTCATTTTGAGGAGTACCACAAGAACCCTGAAGTAGCTAGCCATTGAGAGGACCTGCCAAGCGAAAAGGGCAATGATCCCTACTCGATTGACTAGTTTCCACCCGTGAGGTAAACCAAGAGCCGTCATTTGTGGCAAAGCAGTTATCAATTTTACCTGAGCTGTGTAGTGAGGGGTATTACTCCAATACACTAGCAATTAGACAACATTGGTGGCCGAGTGAATACCTTGAACCTTTAGGAATTCGAACATACCTGGGGTCCATATCTATTTCCAGTTGATAAATCACATTTTTCCAGAGCTGCCACAAATCATTGGTGATATCTTCTTTGTTTTAACTCCATTTCCCTTAAAAATTCACTATAACCCTCGTAATTCCATTATGCATATTTCCTTCCTTGAGGACCCTTTCCCAAATTCCACTTCCCAAAGCCCAAAATTCTAGATTTGTCTATTTTTAGGGTTTGCCATAACTTCTCTGATTCTCGCCCAATATCCTTCAAATTTTTCCACCATGTTCATTTACCAATTATGCTTCCTTGTCCCTCTTTGATAAATTTTTCCAATCTTTCACCCCGCTTCTGAAATTCACATTCTATGCTTCCCTATCCGTCACAAAGTGTCCAAAACCTAGTCAAACCCCAATAAACCATCTGAGTTTTTCCCCACTCAAAATTTTCCTTTTCTGAAAACCTTTCTGTTTTTTTTTTCTACCCATTCCCCCCCCCCCAAAAAAAANGGTTGTCACCCACACAGGAGAAAATAAACAAATGGAAGAAGAAATTGCGTCCCTCAAGACCAAACTCGAAGATATGGATCAAACATTTCTCGGTCTCCATCTTCAGCATTCATCCATGAGAAACCGACGACAACCCAAGTCTTCTGTAGACACTGGGTTCTGTTCTTCTAGCAACTTTCGTGGCTCGAAGCTTGATTTTCCTCCCTTCAATGTGATGATCCAACTGGATGGATTTACAAGGCAGAGCAATATTTCAGTCTGCATAACACTTTTGAGGTCAATAAAGTACCACTTGCATCCTTTCATTTGGAACATGAAGCCATCAATTGTTCCGTTGGTACATCAAGGCTTACACAAAGCCAAACTTGATAGTTTTTTGCCAACTCCTTTTGCAATGATTTGGCCCTAATGTTTTTTATGAATTCACATGAGAACTTACCAAACTTCATCAAACTAGAATTGTAAGGGAGTGTCAGACAGAATTTGAGAAACTAACCAATCACACAAAAGGATTTCCCGATGCATTCTACAAGAGTTGTTTTATCAATGATCTGAACGATGCAACCCGATATGAGGTTAAAATGTTCAATCCAAACACAATTATGGAAGCCCTAGGGTTGGATAAGTTGGCAGAGGGAAAGATCATGGCTCAAAAATGCCCCAAATCCACTTTTGTTCTATTCAGAAATCTGGTTCCCCAAAGACCTCCAATCTCACCAGCTCCTATAACCACTCGCATCAAGCATTTGTTTGAAGATAAGATGCGGGCACGTAGAGAGAAATGGATTTCTTATAATTGTGATGAGAAATTCACCCGGGGACATCGATGTGATGAGCAAAAGCTCTATCTCTTGGATGTGGATTCTCCGCCAGCACCTGAAATTTTTTATGATGCTTAGGATCTAGTAGATGATGAGGGTGACATTCAACAACTTCTTGTTAACCTTCCTGCTCAATATGACCAACCTTAGATATCTCTCCATGCATTAGTCAGAGTCACCACCCTATAAATCATGCAGGTTAAGGGTTTCTTCAAAAATATCCCTCTTACAATACTCATTGATTCTTGTAGCACTCGTAACTTTCTTAACCCCAGGATTTCCAAATAGACTGATTTTTTTGTCCATCCTTGCTCCATATTTGAAGTCATGATTACCAATGGGGGAACCTTACCTTGCAAAGGCAAGTGTCGTAATGTGTGAATCTCTACTAGGGATTATAACTAGCGCTCTGACATGTTTTCCTTGCCCTTAGGCGAATGTGATGTGGTTTTGGGTGCTTAATGGTTACACACACTTCGACCCATTTTATGGGATTTTGCTAAACTTTGGATGCAGTTTTTAGTCAATGGGACAAAACACAAATTGCAGGGCTTACAACTAGGGTCTCTCAGCATCATTAGTGCACATCACATGGAAATTCTCCTTAAGAAGAGTTCACATGGTGTCATTTCTCAGCTCCATTTCATTCAGATGCAATCTTCAACGATCTTGACTACTCCCTTGTATGAACAACAAATTTTGGATCGTTATTCATGCATTTTTTGCTGAGCTAGTGGGATTTCCACCTTCAATACCATAGGACCATCATATTCTTCTCCTTCCTGGAAGCGTCCCTCCCAACATCAGGCCTTATCGCTACCTGTTTCACCACAATATAGAGATTAAGATGATTTTTTGAGACTTGCTAAAGAAGGGCATTATTCTCCCTAGTACTAGTTCCTTCTCTTCACCAGTTCTTCTTGTCTGAAAAAAGGATTGGTCATGGCACCTCTGCATTGAATTTTGAGCACTTAATCACATCATAATCAAGGATAAGTTTCCAATTCCTATTGTTGATGAGCTTCATGGTGCTCATTTTTTCTCCAAGTTAGATCTTTGTTCTGGGTATCACCAAATTCAGGTTCATGAGGATGATATCCCTAAAAAAACTTTCCGCACACATGATGGTCACAATGAATTTTTGGTCATGTCATTTGGCCTCATGAATGCTCCTTCCACATTCTAGGCATTGATGGATAAAATATTCTGACCCTACTTGCAAAACTTCATTCTGGTCTTCTTTGATGATATCCTCATCTATAGTAAAACATGGGCTGAGCATCTCCAACATCTGGATCTTGTATTGCAACTTTGATGTGATCATCATCTCCATGCCAAACAGTCTAAATGTGTTTTTGGGAAGAAGGAATTCAAGTATCTCGGGCATATTGTTTCAGCACAAGGGGTTCATGTAGATCCTGCCAAAATAGATGTAATGAAAAATTGGTTGCATCCTCAGTCCCTAAAGAGCCTTTGTGGGTTTTTGGGACTGACTGGATACTACTGCAAGTTTGTTAAGGATTATGGGAACGTTGTAGCACCAGTAAAAAATCTACTAAAAATGATTCTTTTACATGGACACATGCTGCTGAGTGTGCATTTGACAAATTGAAACAACCTATGTGTACCACACTCATTCTAGCTATGCCTGATTTTTCCAAGCCCTTCACTATTGAGAGTGATGCTTGCGAAAAATGGACTTGATGATGTCCTCCTTCAAGATGAACATTGCAATGTGTTCACCAAAAAAACCATTTCAGGTAAGAATTTATCTTCCTCTACATATGAGAAGGAAATGATGGCTAGTTTGTATGCAGTATAGAAGTGGTGTCCATACCTCTTAGGGAATCATTTCTGCATCAAGACTAATCACCAGAGTCTGAAATATTTTCTGGAACAACGGGTCTCATCCCCAAAACAATAGAAATGGGTTAGAAAACTCATGGGTTATGACTATGAGATCACTTACAAGAAGGGTAAGGAAAATATTGTGGTGGATGCTCTTTTCCACACATTTGATGACCATGATTCTCTTTCATCTATTTCTATGCCTATTCCAAATTGGTTATAATCTGTTTAGCAAGGTTATCTCAATGACTCTTAATTATCTGAAATCATCCAACAGTTGGTCAGTAACCCTTCTGTTGTACCGCGTTACTATTGGTATGGTTCTTCTCTGAGATACAAGGGACATCTAATGCTTCCCCAGAGCACAGATATTTACCAGGCTGTATTCTATGAACTCCATGCTTGTCCATCGGTAGGGCACACTGGGTTCCTCAAAATGTATGAGTGGGAATGATGTAGCTTCTTTTGGAAGGGAATGAAATGGGAAATTCAACAAATGGTTGTTGAATGTGATACCTTCCAGTGCCACAGGGTTGAAACTACACTCCTTCCCATCTTGCTCGAACCTTTTCCCATCCTTACAAGGATTTGGACAGATATTTCGATGGATTTCATTCAAGGGCTCCCTAAATCAAGAGGGAAGACTGTAATATTGGTTATAGTTGATCGGCTCTCCAAATATAGTCATTTTTGTGCTCTCAACCATCCATATAACTTCTCCTCAGTCACACAAATTTTCATGGACAAGATATTCTGTCTTCATGGAATCCCTTCTTCCATTGTCCCAGACTGCAACACAACCTTTATAAGTCATTTTTGGACCGAGCTATTTTGCCTCACTTGCACTAAACTGAATATGAGTTCTGAATATCACCCACAAAAAGATGGTTAAATTGAATTCAGCAACAAATGTTTGGAAACTTATCTGCGTTGCTTCACCTATGAACAACAACATCAGTGGGAAAAGTGGTTCCCTCTCGCTGAATGGTGGTACAATACTTCCTACCATACTGCATCTAAAATGACTCCATATGAAGCAGTTTATGGTCAAGCACTGCCAGTGCTCCTTGCATACACCCCCAACAGTTCACTAGTTCAGGTAGTTGACATGGTTCTTTGAAACCGAGATCAGATTCTTCACATTTAGCAGGACAATAATCACATGCAAGAAACCACATGAAACAATAGGTTGATCAACACCGTTCTGAGCGCACTTTTCAAGTCGATGATATGGTTTTTCTTCGTCTATAGCCTTACAAGCAATCCTCCCTGAAATTAAAATGGAATTAGAAGTTGGTTCCAAAGTTCTATAGGCCATATAAGGTTCTTTAGAAGATTGGGTATGTTGATTATAAATTGGAACTTCCTCCTTCTTCTTGCATCACCCAGTGTTTCATGTCTCTTGTCTTTAGAAAGTGATCGGCACCAACATCACAACACAAAATGTTTTACTAGAACTAGATAATGAAGGATCCATCATTTTTTAACAGTAGGCGATCCTCAATAAGCACACTCGTCATCGTCTCTCTCGGTCCATCACAGAGGTCTTAATTTAGTGGCATGACATGCAACCAGAGGATGCTACATGGGAACCACTCCTTTAGATTCAACAATAGTTTCCACATCTAAAGCTTTGAGGACAAAGATTTTCTAAGAGGGAGGGGATGTTAAGAGCCAGTGTAAACCCCCCTCTTTATTTTGTTAGTATATTTGTTGGATGCATATCCTTTGTAAGTCATCCCGTTAAGTATCTTGTATTATCCCACATTAATGGGGAGTAATAGTTGTTAAGTCGTCGAGTTGGTATGTCGTATTATCCCACATTCATGGGGAGTAATAATTGTTTAGTTTAGACTTAGAATATAAGTATGTATTGAGGCCAATAAATTCATCCATGAGTTATTTTGTATTGATCTTTCTTAAAGGAGGTTTCCCCCTTGAGGTGGCATGCGAACAATAAAATATCTTCTGTGCTCTGCTATTTCAGTTATATCGTGCATTATCATTGTTTATTGCAGGAGGTTCCTCATGGTCGACACCGTTTTCTTGGAGTGTTTCAATTGGTAATAGAATGCATTCTCCCTTGCTTTAATTTCTTCAATTGCATCCTGTTGTATGTTATGAAGTAAATACATGGGTAACACAGAGAGGTTGGCATTGACATAACTATTGTCTTGAATCATATTATTGTATTTTGGTGTGCCCAAATCAAGTGCTTTAAGCAACAATTGAACTCTACGATGTTATTAAAAGGATTTTACTTCAACTGAGCGATACTCATAAGGACCATCCTCTTGCACCTGTGATGGGGCTCGACCGATGGCAGCCTTTACACCATGTACCATAGCACAAAGGGTCTATAGTAAATCAGTAACAACTCCGAATAACTTAGTATTCTGGTCATCAATCTTTTGACATGTCTCGTTAGCAATCTCATCCATTTTGTCTAATAACAGGTTGTAATCATCATCATGAGTGATTCTACCATGTGAATCTCTAGTTTCCTTCTACTTTTTATGGCTCTTTTTACTTTCCTCAACATCTTTCCTCATGTCCCCCAAAGTTGGATATGTTGGAGTCGCGCTTGATTCTTAATCGCTGTCATGATGTGAACTTGGAAGGTTCTCTTCATATTATGGAACCCCTTATTGAGTACCCAACGGGCCCTCCTATTGTGGTTTTATCTTGACAGATAATAGATCATCCGCGACAGTTTGTTTCCATTCTTCAGGTTAGTATTGCACTATCATATCAAGTTCTTCCTCTTGTAATCGAAAAGAAATGGTCAACCATTGATGTTAAGGGTCTTGTCATAGTTGAAGGTACAAGTGGTGAGCCCCTCCAATAAATTTTACTACATTATTGTACCGTTAGACAGTTTTTGTAGCAATCCTTGAATGGCTTCTAATATGATTCCCCAATGCATCAACATGGAGGTAAAATTCAATGTTATTTTCCACTTGTCATCAACGGTTCTTCTCCTCATACCATAGGTTCTTATAGTGTGCCCCATGATACATGACACTGACTTCCATCCCCTAATAGTTAGGAGGATATTCCCATGCAACAAAAGAGATTAATACAAGTAACTGAGAATAAGTTAACGGATTACCCTTTTCCCATGCATTGATGGTGTCAGCTAGTAATTTGTTCAACAAAAATGTAGACTATTTCATTTGCACACCAACAATGCATTGCTTAGTTGCAACAATAGTACCGATAGTGCATTGCTTCGGTCACATATTCCTTAATAATTTACTTGAAAAAACTTTATCCATGAATTGAACACCTTAATCACTAATAGAAGCAATTGAAAACCCCCTCTTGTCATAGGTCAAATTCTACTTCCCCTTCATTCGACCGACAAGGATCGAGTCTTGTTCCTTACCGACAAAGAATGGCGTCGAATCCACACCTACCTTGGGAAACCCTGTAATGGAAGAAATTAGGTCAGTGCCAATGGAAATACGGTTATCTAACCACAAACAACCCCCATGGAAAGATCCCAACAATTGTTTCACACATACATTAACTTTGGTAGTGCAACTGAAGTGGGCATGTACATCAATGAAAAAATTCCCGACTTCTCCAATCCGTGAGCCCAGTCCATAGGGACTAACTGAATAGGTATTCCTTTCACCAATTGCACTAAAGTCATGTACTGTGATATCCAAAGTTCAAGGAACTTCCTCAAATTGTGGTATGTAAATGACAATTTCTCCAAATTTGGCATAATATTTGTTGTGACATGCACACCTGGTGGGATGACTGGCTTAACTAATGGGTACTTAGCATTCTTACAAATGATTATATTCGGAGCATCATCCCTTCGCAGCGGTATACAACTAGGAAGCACGGTCACAGAACAAATCTAAAACCAAATCTAAAGCCTAATCTCCTCTTGAAAATGTATCTATGAGATAATTAATCAATGCATGTGGTTTTTGGTAACTGTTTATAATATCTCCTTTCAAATCTTTTTCCTCAAATGTTACTTTCTGACCATGACATTATAAGTCAACAGTTGACTATGTTTGTCTTCACTCTTTGCATTCATAACAAGTGAACCATAAGTATTATCTTTGTCCAGCTTGCAACATGTATGTTTTCAGCATCACTCATGAATGCATCTTCACTACTGGAGCTACAAATATTAGACTTGTGCTTGTAACATAAATAAATAAAAAATGTTAGGATATTTAAACACTTAGGAGTTAGTTAAGATCAACTTGTGTGATAGATCCATTACGTAAAAGTGTGTTTATTTAGTATGCATTAGTATGCATTTGTAAATATTCTAATCCGATGGTCATGATATGTTCTAGACATAGAGTGATCCGATGGTTCAACTTCTCTTAGATCATACCTACCATTGATCCGTGACTTAACACCCAATTAGTCTATGATCTCTATTTAAAGAGCATAGAGGGTACTTGGCTAGTTGATCGATTATGAGAAGCTCATGTAACTTTCTTTCTTTTGCATAATAAATTGCTCCAAGTAGCTATTTGGCTGGGGCTGTGGACTGTTTCCCTCTCGAGGGTTTTAACCACGTGACAAACATCGTTGTGTTGATCTGTGATCTATTTGTGTGAAGCGGTTGCTCAAGGTATTTGGTCTTTTGGGAGTACCTTGTGTACTCGAACATGGTATCAGAGCTTTTATGAAGAACCGCTTTCGATTTTGATCTAGATCTGGAACCGGTGTTGTTGAAACTTTGAAAGGGTTTCTGGCTCTGGATTTTTTGTACATTTTTGGCTTGTGGGAGCTATTCCATTGCATCTGAAGCACCGTTTCCATTGGGAAATAGTTTTTTTTTCATCGAAAACTATTTATGTTTGTTCCAGAAACACCCATTTCAGCAAATCTGAAGGTATAATGTTACAGTGATGGTTTTTTTTTAATCTCTCATATCTTATCAGTTTTATTATTAGATCTTTTTGTTTTAGTCTTGGACTATTACCTTCCCTGACTGTGTATGCTCTTTTCCGTGCACCTTGCATGATCGCGGCGAATCAAAAACAATAAGGGAATTTTTTTTTCTTGTCTTCTCGGCTACGTATGCTCTTTGTCATGCACCTTGTGCGATCACAACAAATTAAAAACAAGGAGAAAAATTGAAAATGTAGACTTTTCGGGTAAGCTAACCAAGATCTAACCCCATTGTGTGGAAAAAAAATTTGTGTTTTTGTTTTTCGTTTTTTTTGTGATTTGCAGGAAAAAAAGGCAAGCACGGAGAACGAGAGAGAAGAGTAAAAAAAAAGGCCCCTTCCTCTTTCCATTCTTTTACGTACCTTTTAAACTTAGCTCACTTTGTCCAAAGTTGCTTTATTCCTTAATAGGTCTTGAGTTCAAGTCTTATTAAGCTATTTTTTAGTGCATGCAATTTCTATTTTCAAGTTACTTTATTGTAAAAGTGTATCTCACATAAATAAAATAAAATAAAAAGTGAGTCATTTAAGTCTTTTAATTTATTGCCACACTATTTAAAAGTAACATTATTGTAAAAGTGAACCTCACTTATTCTACAAAAGTGATTCACTTCAAATCAACTTTATTGTAAAGTGATTGTCAAAGGTTGATCTTGGGAAGAGGGGGGTTATTTTTTTAGTTGGTCAAGTTAATATCTGCCACGTCACTATTGGGGACATCTTCAACATTTTCTTTGATCAAGCATAACTTCATCATCCAGAATCAGTTTTCAGTGCCGTTTTTTTTTAAACAACATATTTTTTCGAGCTCTTTTCAACTAGATAGTTAGTTTCTATTTTTTCCGCCATTATTTTACAGTATTTCCGCCCCTTGTGATATTATACTTACACGTTCTAACTATTTCTCATGGATCTCGTATGGAGGATGTTCTACGAAGTAGGGGACTTTTCAGGATAACCTCAGGAAAAGAAACATAATCCACTGATGATGATACAAAAATTAAATGAGAAAATATATGTGATGAAGCTCGTGGATTGATTGTGATGTCAATCTCTACTGATTTGTGATTCCACATATCTGGAATTGATGAACCTGATAAAGCTTGGGAAAAGTTGGAATCTGTGTTTGGTAAACATAATGAAATTCGGGGTCATCAACTTGAGAATGAGTTGCTTTCCTTGAATCGAAATGATTTTTCATGCATTCAAGACTATTTATCTAAGTATAAAACTCTTATACTCTTATGTGTAGAATGCAAGATTAAGAAAGAAGACAAATAATGTATTTATCATATTCTTTCCAAACTTGGACCTGCATATTCTGTTTTTGTATCTAGATTCTACTCCATGAAAGAATCCTTGATTGCAGCTAGCTATCAAGAGCCTAGTCTTGAATCCTTTTGTGATTCTTTAATTAGAGAGCAAGATAAGCTCATTCATCTTGGAATAATTAACAATGCAGATACATCTGGGAAATCCTTATTGTCCCAATAGAAAGAAAATTCCAAGCCTCCCAAGAAACATAATTTTCGCAATAATAAGCCAAAAAACAAGGTTCCCAAACCCTCTCAGTCAGCTCCTTCTTTAAAAAAGGACAAAGGATCCAAGCAAAAAGGAAAGAAGAATGAGCGTCATTGCAATTTTTGTGGGAAAAATAATCATGATGAATCTAAGTGTTTCAGGAAGATGGCAGCCTTGGAAGCAGCAATGAAGAAGCACCACATCAGCATAGATTCATCTTCAGAATCTAACTCTCATGGACATGCACTATGTGCTTCTGGTTACTCTTATACTGCATCTTCTTCTTCTACTTCAAATGAATGGCTCATTGATTCTGGAGCATCTTATCATACGGCTAAGAATCAAGCCATATTTTCTACTATGCATGAATGTAACACCAAACAAATATTTGTTGATGATGATAGATCTCTAAGTGTTGTAGGATCTGGAACAGTTCCAGTAGAAAATGGTCATTTCAGTGATGTACTATGTGTTCCAAAAATTTCCTGCAATTTGTTATCAGTCTATCAAATTACTCATTCAGGTGAAAGTAAAACTGTGACATTTACACCTCACCAAGTTCTAATCAAGGATTTTAAAAATCTTCAAAATGTCCTTGCTACTGGAACTGTTGATGATATTACTAGGTTGTACCAATTTAACAACTTTGGGTCATCACCTTTTCCTTCAATTTTTGTTGCTCATAGTGATAACTTGAGCAAACTTTGGCATGAGCGATTTGGTCACTTAAATTATCGCTCATTGCAACAACTATGTAAAGACAATATGGTGACTGGTCTTCCGATGGTATCTTGCAAGGATGGTGTTTGTTTCGGTTGTGTACTCGAAAAACATCATCAGGACAGTTTTGACAAATGTGCCTCTTGGCACGCCTCGGTTCCTTTGGAGCTTGTGCATAGTGACTTGTGTGGTCCTCTTCCATCTGCATCCTTTTTTGGTTTCAAATATTTCTTAACTTTAATTGATGACTACTCCAGATGCACTTGGGTTTACTTCCTAAAACTTAAGAGCGAAGTATTTAACATGTTCTTGGCCTACAAGGCCCTTGTTGAAAAACAATCTGGTCATCAAATTATTAAGTTAAGATCTGACAATGGAGGACAATATGTTAACAACAAGTTCACTAATTTCTACACTGAACAAGGAATCCAACAACAACACACTGTTCCATATACACCACAACAAAATGGTGTAGCTGAACAGAAGAACCGCACTTTAAAAGAAACGGCTAATTGTATGATCCAATCTTAGGGACTAAGTCTTCAATATTGGGCTGAGGCCATAAATTGTGCATATTACATAGTTAATTGCACACCCCCTAAATTTTTACAAGTTATAACACTAGAAGAAGCATGTAGTAAAATTAAACCAGATGCAAGTCGCTTTCTTGTGTTTGGTTGTGAAGCATGGGCTAACATTCCAGATGAAAAACGGAAAGCATTGCAGCCTAAAAGTGAGAAGTGCATATTTGTTGGATATTCTGAAGATGTAAAACGTTATAGACTTCTTCAACCCCATTCACATGATATAATCATTAGAAGAGATGTTAAATTTGATGAAAATCTCTTGGCTTTCGAGCCTAACTTGGCGGGTGTGCCATCTTTGGCCTGTGAGCCTGATTCAGTGATTGTGCTTTCTTCTTCTTCTTCCAACTTCCCTGACAGGTTTCCAACTCTAGTTTTTGATGATGATAGTGAGGATGAAAATCCACCTCTTCCTGCTCATGTTCCTCAAATTGCATCGGCACCAATACTTCCTCGATGGGTCCATTCAACATGTGAAGCAACTGGTGATCTTGCAGGTGATCCTAGAGATCAACGTCGAACACGTTCTCAGTTTCAGTGAGCCTCTTCTCTTTTGGCTCAAGTTTTCGAGAATCATGATCTAGAAACTTTTGCAGAAGCTTCAGAAAATCCAGATTGGGATGCAGCTATGGATGAAGAATATCGTTCCTTAATGGCAAACAATACTTTGGATCTTGTTCCTCTTCCAAAAGGAAGAAAACTTGTCATATGTAAATGGGTCTAAAGAACTAAGTATGCATCAGATGGAAGTGTTGAAAGACTTAAGGCAAGGTTAGTTGCCAAAGGTTTTTCCCAAGTTGAAGGGATTGACTACAATGAAACCTTTGCCCCTGTAGCAAAAATGAACTCCATCCGCCTTGTTCTTTCCCTTGCAGCCTTACATAACTGGGAATTCCATCAAATGGATGTCAAGTCTGCCTTCTTACATGGTGATTTACATGAGGAAATTTACATGGAACAACCTCCTCGATATGTTCAGAATAACTCTAGCCTTGTTTGTCTCCTTAAGAAATCCTTATATGGCCTTAAGCAAGCTCCTAGAGCTTGGTATGCCAAAATGGATAGCTTTCTCACTGACACTAGTTTTTCTAGATACCATTCTGACCCCAATGTCTATACCAAGAAAGTAGGAAACTATCTCATCATACTTGTTCTTTATGTTGATGATCTTATCCTTACTGGTAGTGACCCTAAACTTATAACCCATGTGAAATCCAGTCTTAAGAAAAATTTTGAAATGTCAGACTTAGGACATTTGCATTATTTTCTTGGTCTCCAAGTCTTGCAAACCAAAGAAGGAATCCTTCTTTCCCAGTCTAAGTATGGTTGTGACCTTCTTCGTCGCTTCCACATGGAAGGTTGTAAACCAGCCCCTTCTCCCTTCCAGTCTGGAGTCAAACTTTCTGCCACTTGTACTTCCCCTGAAGTAGATGCCACCTTGTATCGTCAGCTAGTTGGCATTCTTTTATACTTGACTCATTCCCATCCTGGCCTTTCCTTTGCCGTTGGTCATGTTGCCCGTTATATGCAAACTGCTCATGAAAGTCACTGGAAAGCAACAAAAAGAATTTTTTGATGTATTCGAGGTACAATTCAGTTTGGGATTCATTATAGTACAGGGGGGAAACCTTTGTTGGTTGGTTTCACTGATTCAGATTGGGTCGACGATCCTGATGGTCAAAAGTCTACTGCAGGTTATGTTTTCAGTCTGGGATCTGGACCTATCACTTGGGCTTGTAAGAAACAAGAAGCTCTTGCTCTTTCTTCAGCGGAAGCAGAATATCGAGTCGCAGTTAATGCCAATCAGGAAGCTTTATGGCTTCGACAGATCCTTTCAGAGTTTGGATTCGAGCAGCAGCAACCTACTCCACTTTGGTGCGGCAATCAAAGTGCCATCAAGCTTTCCAAATATCCAGTTCTACATCAGTGCAGCAAACACATTGAGCTACACATGCACTTCATCAGAAATCTTGTTCATGATAGTGTTATTGAAGTTCTCTATTTCCCTACAGATGATCAAGTTGCAGACATCTTCACCAAGTCTCTCACAGAAGCGAAGTTTTCTAAACTTCGGTCTATGTTAGGAGTTCAGGAATGTGTCCTTAAGGGGGGATAGGCTCTAATGCCTCCTTCCTTCTCTTAATAGTGCCACTTTTGTAAATCCTTCAATCCTATCCCAAGTTGTTCTTAAGGGGAGATGTTAGGATATTTAGACACTTAAGAGTTAGTTAAGATCAACTTGTGTAATATATCCATTAGGTAAAACAAAAGTGAATTTTTCTAAACTTCGGTCTATGATAGGAGTTCAATAATGTGTCCTTAAGGGGTGATAGGCTCTAATGCCTCCTTCCTTCTCCTAATAGTGTCACTTTTGTAAATCCTTCAATCCTATCCCAAGTTGTTCTTAAGGGGAGATGCTAGGATATTTAGACACTTAGGAGTTAGTTAAGATTAAGTTGTGTAATATATCTGTTAGGTAAAAGTGTGTTTCTTTAGTATGCATTTGTAAATATTCTAATCGGATGGTCACGATATGTTCTAGACATAGAGTGATTCGACGGTTCAACTTCTCTTATATCATACCTAGCATTGATCCATGGCTTAACACCCGATTGGTCTATGATCTCTATTTAAAGAGCATAGAGGGTCCTTGGCTAGTTGATCGATTATGAGAAGCTCATGTAACTTTCTTTCTTTTGCATAATAAATTGCTCCAAGTAGCTATTTGGCTAGGGTTGTGGACTATTTCCCTCTCGAGGGTTTTAACCACATGACAAACATCGGTGTGTTGATCTGTGATCTATTTGTGTGAAGTGGTTGCTCAAGGTGTTCAGTGTTTTGAGAGTACCATGTGTAACCGAACAAAAAAGAATAATTAAATTAAATTATCAATAAATAAAATTCATTTCCAAATTCAAACACTTATACCTTACCAATAAAGTTGTTTCCTTGCATTTTCTTTACTCTTGAAATATGATAGCACTGCTCCTCCTTGTGCGTCTGAATGGAAAACAAAAAATATCCAATTCGGTGACATTGTGACATCCAAAAATATTGTAACCACTTTATTGAAAGAATGGTAACTATAAGGCTCACAATAATAATTAATGTGTGTAATATTGTAACCATGAGGGATATCTGCAATGACTAGGGAGTATTTCTTCTTAGGAACAACACTTGCAATATTCTCACAGTCACCACATATAACTTGATATTGCATAGTGTTGATCCCATTCCAAATGTAATGATAAAGTTCAACATTTGCAAGGCGTTATCTTCTTTCTCGTTCCATCTTGGCTCTTCGAATATGATTTTTAAAAGATTTTGGTAATCCACCTATAGACTTCTTTGTCATCTTTAAAAAAAATATCCTATATGTAAGTAATACAAAAGAAATAATTTAACTTACAAATAAATAAAATATAATTTATCATAAACTAACATACATTTTTTAATGCAACAAAATATTATTAATTTAAGTTTTCTATGGAGCTCGAGTCTAGATAGTTTCATTTGATATCATCCCAAGTTTTTTTATTCAACATTATAATCATTCCTCTTGTATTCTCATGTAAATCTTGTGACTACATGATTTAAAAATAAATAATGTTAACGATCATATCTAATAATATAACAAAATATTTAAGACATAAAACATGTCAAACCCATTTTTTTTATATAAAACATAAAAATAAATTAATATACATACTTCTCAAATTCATTGCACATTTCCTCCATTGACCATTCACATGAATTTACATGTGATTCTATTGAAGTTATCAGTCCTTCATCCTTCACCCCTTGCAATGATTTCCAAGGTGTTATAGTTATATCTTCTAGCAATTTCTTGATGTCAAGACCTATCTTACTAGTTCTCCATGGGATGGATTTAGACTTTTTAACTTTTTAATTTGGTGCTAATATTCTCCTATAAGTTGAATATCTCATCAAACAAATCCCATATTTGCTCCATTCTAAATCCCAACTAGAATTAGACATCTACAGCTCTGAATGCATCACTTCCTTTGACATTTTTTCCCTTCACATTATCCTCTTTAATCGGGAAACCTATTGTTTTTGAAATATTGCATCAACATTTGACCTATCCCCAACACATATTTTTTCAAATCCATTATGAATAAATATCACCCTTTGAATGAATGTCATGGACATCTTATATTCACTATCTTTGTTATGATCCCATTCCAATAGTTTTGCCTCTACATCTATTAAACCAACATAAAAGACACATGTCATTGTTTAAAAAAGGGAGTTGTTGGTATGTTCCTGTATCAATTCATTTCTTTCCTCAACATCATGACACCCCCCAATCACATATTATTTATAATCAACACATTTTGATCGATCGAATGCATTCCTAGCAGGAACCTGTTTGGGGTCAACAAGAACTATGTAGTTAACCACATGTGCATATGGATTGCACCTCATCAATGCTTTCAAGTTCTTAATATGAAAACGATTTGGGTTTCTAATTTGAAACTTTTCTTATTCTTCTATGGGTCTATTGAGTTGGTTCATATTTAATTGAAATGTATGGCCAGTGTCAACCAGATTATCCATGCTCAATCATTCTCGAAAGGAAATTATTGTTGACATGACAACACCATCCTCTAGATCAACACTTTGAATAATGAATTCCCTACTAGCCCCATAATTTTCACTATTTAGTTCAGACCAATCATTGGATTCAACAAACTTAGATCTCTTCCTCTTTTGTCTTAAAGGAGTTTCATCTGAATCAACAATATATGTATTAATGTTAGGAAGGGAAACATACTCAACTGTTTTTTTTTCCATAATGTTTCTTATTCTTGCTTGTAGGTGTAACAACCTCATTGGCATCAATCTCTTCATTATCTTAGGTTGGGATTGCATTCTTTTTAAATATATATATATTTTTTTACCTAATTTGATTGTTTTTCCTTCCCTTTCTTTTGTTTTGTGGTTGAAATTATGATGCTTGAACATTTTCCACTTGTTGTTTCTTATTCTTTGCTCCTCCTTCCTTGTCATGATATCCATTAATGATATATATAGGATTTTTCTCTATAGAATAAATTATGCCCAACATTACAGAAAGTGACCTGGAAAAATGCTGCAAAAAAATGGTATTAAAAATTTTAGATCGATATATCGACCTACTTATAATAAATAAAAACATTAATAGTTAGAAAAGTATCAAAACTTACATTCCCTTTCTCAATATGTTGCATGCTTTCTACACATCAATTTGTGAAATATTCTTGCATCTTATATTGTGGTACCTTCAAACAATATCATATTTTCGGATATGTTTATATATACCTTGGATTGAGGCTAATTTTATTAGTTTTATATTTATGTTGCACAATGTGCAATTAAATTTTGGTGTTAAAAATTTCAAAATATTTTGGAGGGAATATATTTCATTCTCCTAGCTATAAGATTATTGGGGTGTGACAAAATTGCATTATTCTATTTTGTTGGAGAAGTGAGGGAAAGTTTTATTATCAGACTTGTTGAGATTGGGTTGCTGAGATTGGCATGTTATTCTATTTTTGAGTGAGAAGCCATGGACTCATCAAAATAAATTTCAATTTTTGAAGCATCAACACCTTCTTAGTGTGCTTCTTGCTCTATTCCAAATGGGCATTATAAAGAAACTGAGCATGACGCTGAAAATGTTACACCAAGTGAGGATTTTAAATGAACTAATGATGATTTTCCTCCTAGTGTTGATTTCAAAGGCATTGATGATGACTTTCCTCTAAGTGATTATTTCAAAGGCATTGATGATGACTTTCCTTGAAGTGATAATTTCAAAGGCACTAATGATGAATTTCGTCCAAGTGATGATTTTAGAGGTAGAAATAATGTTTTTCCTCCAAGCGAGAACTTTAATGGGATCGATGATGATTTTACTCCAAGCGAAGATTTTAATGGGACCAATGTTGATTTTGGTGAAGATAAAGACATCAATAAAGATGATGAATTTCCTCCAAGCAAGGATTTTAATGGGACCGATTATGAATTTCCTCCAAGTGAGGATTTTGATGGGATCGATGATGAATTTCCTCCAGCCGAAGATTTTAATGGGACCAATGATGAATTTCCTCCAAGCGAGGATTTTAATGGCATTGATGATGAATTTCCTCCAAGCGAGGATTTTAATGGGATTGATGATGAATTTCCTCCAAGCAAGGATTTTAATTGGACCGATGATGAATTTCCTCCAAGCGAGGATTTTAAAGGGACCGATGATGAATTTCCTCCAAGCAAAAATTTTATTGGTACCAATGATGAATTTCCTCCAGGAGAGGATTTTAATGGGACTGATGATGAATTTCCTCCAAGCGAGGATTTTAATGAGACTGGTGATGATTTTGGTGAGAATGAAGATACCAATAATTATGACAATTATCATCCAAGCAAGAATTTTAATGGGACTCATGAAGATGATTGTGACGACGAAGGGACCAATAATGATGAATCTCATGATTTTCGTCCAAGCAAGGATTTTAATAGGACTAATGATAATGTTGGTGAGGATGAAGGGACCAATAACATTTATAATGATTATCTTGCAATTGATGATTTAAAAGGAAACGATGAAGATTTTGTTGATGAGGGAACCAATAATGAAGATAATGATTTTCCTCCAGGTGATAAACTTGTTGCTGGTGAGGATACTCATTTTCCTACTAAACTTGGTGATGATATTTTCAATGAGTGGGATGATATTCCTCATTGTGATGAAGACATTCATTCTAATGAGGATTCTACTGGAAACATAATGGTCCAGGAAATGCAGATACAAAATGCAACAACGAGCAGGATTAAGTGTATAGGACTGGACCTTTTTAAATCAATCCAAAGAATTCAAGTTATACAAGTTCTATGAAAGAATTACTCACAAGTCACAAGTTCTATTACTAATTTGATTTCGAGTGTTGTCAAAGAATTGTTTAAAAGTTATAAAATACAATTATGCCTTGGAAGAAAGGAAGTAATATATGTCAATGAACAAAAATATTCAAAATTCATATTTAGTGGGGTGCATGATTTGTACAAAGACAGGTTATGGTTATCGCATTGGAAATAATTTTTTTTTGCGGAAAGGCATTCAGAGAATTCTTTCAATTGGAAATATTCAGCTATCAAGAATCAAGACAAGACTAGAAAAGGATCCTACATTTTATTATGAATATTATCATAGAAGAATCACTGGAGATTAGACACATATTGTGATGTCATTGATGCAAAGATTATTTTCCAAGCATGGATAAAGTATTCCAAATAGAGAAACAATACACATTCCAGATAATTTCACAAGGAAGGAAATATACAACTTATACAGGGAATATGTTGAAGGAGCTGAAGGAAATGGAAATTTCATCAAATATGCATATTTTACAAGAGTATGGAAAAATGTTTCAACAACCTCTGCATTTCTAATAGGTCAAGGCTGGGGATTTGCAATGCATGTGCTTCTCTTAAATATAAAATGGATACACTAGAAGGTATAGAAAGAGGTATGTATTTACAAAACTATTTGTTCTAGGATTAATATTAATAATGAAAACTCGTTAAATTTTAATTTTATGATATTTGTGGATTCCATTGTCAATGCACTTCAAGCACATCACAGTCAGCAATCAAATGAACAACAAAAGTTTTATAAACATTGCAAGAAGTGTTATGATTCTCTAAATAAGTATATGGTTCTGATAATTGATGGCATGGATTAGAAAAAACATGTTTTGCCATATTTTCTTCATGTCCCAAAGAGTTTAAAGGACAATTTTATTTAGTTTCATTTGGTTGATTGTTTGGTTTTCAATGGTCGGATGTCTTGAAGGTTTACTTTACAACTCCAAATATTCATAAT
Source organism: Pseudotsuga menziesii (assembly GCA_001517045.1). Classification (NCBI taxonomy): domain Eukaryota; kingdom Viridiplantae; phylum Streptophyta; class Pinopsida; order Pinales; family Pinaceae; genus Pseudotsuga; species Pseudotsuga menziesii. The sequence goes on from LPNX010029814.1 coordinate 908,297, forward strand.
GATGCAAATATTACCATCACCATAATTTAGCATGTCCTCACTCATTGATCTGGAGACCTTTCTAAAGTTCTATATCTACAATTGGACAACACCAATAGGACAACAAAAATCAGATCGTGTTTAGCTATCTGTGTTTAGATCGTGTTTAGCTATCTGTGTTTAGCTATATATGATTAACTAATTATATTCAAAGAATGTGTCTTTTATGGTGAAAAGGTACAATGTCGATGTAAAAGCCAATTTATTGTAAATGCAAGTTCATCAATTCATATTCATATATTTTACTCATTATTTATTATGCCTTATTTTATTTCCCAAATATTTTGATAATCTTTGTGTGAACGAACTTTTGTTTGGCACATTTGGTATCAAAGTCAATAAGTTAACCATCATTTCAGAGCTTCTCTAATCAATATAGTATTTGACCATAAAACATGCATTCAGATCTCCTCATCCTGCATTTCTTCTTTCCTACCCTTTCTCCCACACATTCCATTTTCTGCCATGCTCCTCCACTCCATCACTTCATGCTCTTATCAACCCTCGATCTTTGCGCCCTATCCCCATACTGTGTTCTCTCACCCCTCCCTCCATGCAGTACCTTCGTTTCCCATGCTCCAATGATTCTCATGCACTCTGCTCCTTGTAATCCACTCCACGTTTCATCCCTCGTACTCACACCCTCGTTCATCGCGTGCGTCCTCCATGCCTTTGTTCCACATTTCTTTTCCATCCACTACACATTTTTTCCACTTATCCACCAACACCATCAGCACCTACGCATTCCATGATAAACTCTTTCTCATTCCTCCATGTGCACCCCATCTCCTTCCCATCTTCGCATAGTCTCCCTTGGCTTTCCCGTCGCCACATCTCATCCCTCCCCTTTACCGATCCCTCCATTGGATCCTTCGACCTCATCTATGCACGTTCGCTTCCAACCTCCCAAACCCATTTCCTTCCCAACCTTAATAAAACAAAAAACATATAATATAATAATATTATTTTCAATAATTATGATTATAATATTTTTATTTTTTATTTTTCACCCTTAATCTTTACAAATTAATAATAATATTATTTAAAAAAACCCTAACTATCATTTTTTGAAAGAAAGATTATTATATGAATTACAATTATTATTTTATACAAAAGGGGAAAATAGATAAAAGTCAACGCCAAAGGAATATTTACTTGATGACATTGGGATTCATCGCACCTTTTTATTCAAGCACTTTAAAGAAGACAAAATTCAAATTCAAAGGAGGGCTTACATAAGGACCTTGTTCGTGACCATTTATCACCAAAGAAGAAGTTATAGACAATGGAATTCCAATTCCAATTACAAAATTATAGAAAAATAGAAGATAAATTAAGGCGTTGTTGAAGAGACAATAAAGAACTGCAAGACATAAATGAAAGTTTCGAAATGATGATTAAACTAAATGAAATCTAAAGACAAAATCAAAGAACAACATATTTCCTAGTAAGAAATTCGTATAGAAAGATTGTCTGCACAAATTGACAAATTAAAGGACAAAAAGGATTTCAATCATAGATTACAAAACCAAGATATCAAGAAATAATTTGATGATAATAAACTAGAAATGACGTGCTTGAACAAAATCCTTAATGACGTGGATGAAGAACTTGTGAAAATCCAAGGAAAATTAGAAGGCCAAGAATCAAAGATATGTCGACATCAACAACAAATAAAAGAACTCCAACAGAAAAATGACAACACTAAAAAGGAAGACAAGTTAGAGATCACAAAGCTCAATAACATGTTATCAGACAATACTAAATAAATATTTTGTCTAAGAACCCATAAGAAGATATTAGTTACAAAAATCAATAAATTGAAAATTATTCATAAGACAGAGCACTCCAATGAAGACATAAAAAGAAAACTTCTAGAAAAGAAAGACGAAAATCGCCATCTCAGAATCATAATGAAGGTATTAAGGAACGACTTAAGAAGTCCAAAGATGAAGAAAGTTGCAAGAAGAAATGTTTAAGAAGAAATAGAACGATAGCGAGATGTTAGAAAAAAAAATCGAAGAGCTACAAAATGAGACATCGAAATCTTCAAAAATACAATATGTATAAAAAGACACCATTACAAATCCAATTCAGATCACCGCTTAAGATGTCGACTTAGTTGAAGAAAAACATATGCAAAAGTTAAAACAAGAAAACACTACAACTTTTGTTAAGGGAAATAGTGATAAAAATTCCCTATCGACATCCAAACCATAGAAGCATCTAATGTCCTAAAAATTGTAAACCACTCATGAAAGATATTGATACCCTTGTACTCAAAACCCATGATGTCAGTCCATTGTGGAAGCACAACATTCAACATCAAATTGATTTAGGATGGATTGATCCTTCTACATTTTGAAAGTTATGTTTAGAATTCAACATGCCATATTGTCATGTGTCATCAACTATGACCAAATATACAATGAATCAATGACAGTACATAGAAAAAGACATAAAAGACTTTTTCAAATTTCTTTGAGGACAAATCCTTTATAATGAGGAAGGCAATGCTATGAACATAATGATAACATTGAATAAATGATCATAAATAATAAATGATAAACAATATTGTATAATTAATTAATTATAATCAAGGGATGTGTCCTTTATGTTGAAAAGGCACAATGGCTATAAAAAATCCAATACATTGCAAATGTAAGATCATCAACTCATATTCATATATTTTACTCATGATTTATTATGGCTTATTTGATTTTCCAAGTATTTTGGTAATCTGTGTGAGTGAGCTTTGTTCAACTCATTGCATGGTGAAAAAAGGTGCATTGAAAAACATAATGAAATTAGCTTTCAGCATCAATTTTGCATAAAAGGATAAATGGAAAAACACTAATATGGAGCAAGAAGTACTCATCCAGTGTAGAATGGGGGCCTAAATCAAATTTGGAAGTTTTTAAATTCATCCCAAGTCATCAAATATATACTTTAAAGTTATTACTATTGCAATCAGTTGTTGAGATTCATAATGCACACCAACCTGATAGAGATGTTGATTCTTCTCAATGTTTTGAATTTTTTATTTTATTTTATTAAAGATACATATACTTTGATGTTGTTTGTTTATTCTATTTGGTGGGAGTATTTTTTCATGGATCATACCAACATAAGTTCAGACTCTACAAATGGAGACATATTTTTAAAGACTCCATTTAGTTGGAAAAAAGTATGTCAAAAGGAAACAAGGAAACAAATGTTGCACCTCAAGGTGATGAGTCTTCTCATGCAGAAGAAAGAGAAATGTATATTGGATCTGTAAGATTATCTACATAGCGTGAAGCGATGGAATACCTTTACAAGGGCTCAGTACAAGATATTAAGAGGGTTGCATTATTATAGTTTTGGGTATATATGATCCATGTCAGTATCCATTCTAGATTGTAAAGTTTATGAAGGTCAATAAATAGAGACAACACTAATATAACTAAAACCCTCACCAATTGGAGAGACTAGGGCCACCTATGCCAACCCTATAGTTAATCATCCTTGGTATCTCTTCCTAGCATTTCTCCTACGAGAGACCTAGAAAGAGTGCAACCAGAGGATATTCATTGATGAAATTCATCCCACAATTTTTTTGTGGCACAAGATAAGACACATCATTCAAGAGACTCTTCAACTTCATCATTGGATTGACTCGGATATGAAACTCAACAATCAAAAGCTATCAAAAGAATCTATGTAGGGTATATAGGTATTAATAACAACAATTCAGCTAAACTTTGGACTCTCTTACAAGGGATAAACATTGTAGTAAGGAAAGGTTTCCATAAAATCATCATAGAAGGTGACTCATAAATCTTGATCATATTAATGGTCAAGTTACAGAATGACACTCCTATTAGGAAGTTCATTAAAAAATAGAGAATGTAAGATGGTATTTTAGTCCTAGCAACAATCATCATCATGATTCAAGTCATTATCCCTCAGCATGTCAGGAGATTTTCCAGCAAAGTGGCCAACTAGATGGATAACTTAATGGTTTCTCTAGGAGACACAACTCTGTATGACCTGGCATCCAACCTAAGTGACAATCATTTCATGTAGGAATGTCAAACACTAGCCATGTTGGATATCATTGACACCTCACATTTCCTATGTCAAATGAATAGAGACGAAATTGGTCAAACACAAGAATCTCCCACTCAACCCCCAACTAACAAAAGGGTGGACCCCATTTAGGAAGCCTCTAGAAGACACCTAACACCCATTGGACATGGGGCAATTGAAATCCATGTGAAGCACATGAACCCTCACATCACCTCGTCATGTTGCATTGCCATGATTGGAGTGGAATATGAGGATGTAGTAGGACAATTAGGAGGGTACATGACAGAAGGAGCTTTAGTACAACAACATAAAGAATATTTATTTTTCCAGACCAAGGGAGGTAAGGCTAATGAGAGCAAAGGAATTTCCCATTAAGTCATGGATAGATATGGACATAAACATCATCCTCATTGTTGAAAATGCTCAAGAATTTCCTCAATTAAGAAAAATATGAGGAAAAGAAACCAATGACCAACAATAAGGTAACACCATTGTTTCGATCATGGTAGGGGGTAGGGGGAATAAACAAGCCAACACTAAGATTGTAATACCCCAGTTTTGACCTCGCTGCATTAAATATACATGATGTATATATTTTAATTAAACGTGGTGTGGATCGATTTGGTTGTGTTATGTTTCGGCAATTGGGATCATTTTCGATGGTATATCGTGCTATCTAGCACATTATAGTTTTGGCATCATGTAAATATACACATTAATTAAAATGAACCTACAACCAGCTATGAGGGTGCAACGATAATGAAAAGGGCATGATTTTTCTTAAGGATAAGGGGAGAGATTATTAAACCTTGGGCCTATGGGGAAAGAGCCATGTTTTAGCTGTTAAAAACCCCTGATGTTAGTTGGGGGCAGTTATTGCTGAGTAGTGGTGAGTGTGGAAGGACTGTCAGTCCTTGCCCACACGCACACTCCACCAGCAGGTTGACCCTCATGTTGGCACGAAAAACCACTACCCCATCTTGGCATGTGATTATTCCCATTCTCTCCACTATCCTACAACTCCATTCTTGCTCATCCTCATGCGCCGGTTGGGGGATTCTCTCCATTTTTTATTTTGTTATCCTAAGGCAGGGACACGATTCCCTCCTCACGCACAAGTCTGAGTATGGGAGTTTTCCTCACACAGAGAGAGAAGCACGGCCTCCCATTTGAGTGTGGACCCTGAGTGATTTACCCATCGGGTTGTGTTCTTCCTGTGGTTCTCATTCACAATTTTACCTGTGCAGGAGCCATTCATGCACGGGGCTGTGTGTCTATGTGTTCCAAGCTGATTTAGGCTGTGGATGTATGTCTCCTTGCCGATTTGTGAGATCGGGCTATTGCGATTCCCCTAATTTGTGGGTTGTTGTTGTTCTCCCCAAGATCTGTGGTTTGATGTGGTTTTCCCCACGTTGTTCATTTGTTGTGGTTTTTCCCACGTTGTTCGTTTGTTGTGGGTGCAAGTATCTTTCAGGTTGATGTTGAGTTGTTTTGGCGATGTCAAGGCCAAGAAAAACTCTGAATCGCCTTGCTTGGCTTGAGCTATGTTCACCCTGTTTTCCTTTGTTTCCTCACAAAGTTGTGAATCGCTTGGTTTTACTACGGGTATGCAGTGGTTGGTCTTCGGACTGTATGGAGTGGGATTGAAAGCTGGATATGCTTGAGAAACCTGGTGTTTTGGGAGATACACATACCAAGTTAGATGGCTGTATCTTCTCCACAACCCCGGAATAGCACTTGAAAGGGAAGTCAGGGCCCGAGGGACTGTGAAGCAGAGAAGGGACTGATTCCTGGTGTTGGGTGTGTGTGGGTGTCTTAGAAGTTAGCCTAGCCATGGTGTAGGCATCCTTAGCTTCTCCATGAGCTCACCAACTTAGCATTCAACTTCTCCCATCTCCTTCATAGCCTGATAAATCCTATTGTGTCAGCTTGGTTGATTTGTGTACCTTGGATATGTGTAATCCTGCTTAGTCCCTTATTCCTTGGGGAATCATGCCCAGCTCGGGGGTGGCAATGTTGCTGAGAGATTGATGAGCACGCTGGCCTATGGTTGGGTGGAACGTTGCAGAGACATAGCTGGTTGCGGGATGAATTCTACATAAGATAAGCATTCTTGACTATTTCATATCTGCAATTACATTTACTGTTACATGAATCATGATGAACATGTTTATGCCTGAATGTATGTTTGCTTCCACTGTATGTTGAGTAATTATGCATCCTTGCATGTTTTATGTTCAAGCATTTCAGTTTCTTTTATGTATGTTCATGTTCATGGGCTAGTTGCCCGGATCTTTAGTGTTATGGTAGTGTCCTCTTCGTCGATCGAAGGGTCGGGGACATTACAGTATGGTATCAGAGCTTACGTTGCAACATGGGCCTAAATGGGCCGTGAAGACGCAGTGACAGAGCCATCATTACAGCATGGACCTTAGAGGGCCATGAAGAATCAGCTAACAGAGGCAGGTTGCCCTCTTCCCAGTAGAAATCAGAGAATTTCCAGAAAATTTCGTTGAATTTTTTTTTCCAAGTGCGGAGCTCGTCGAATCATCGGAGGACTAAGAGGGAAGCTCCCCCGATACAGTGGAAAATTTAGTCGACAAGCCACCCGATGAGGGACCGATAGAAGGAATTTCACAAAAAAAAAATTCTAAGTGTAAGATTGTCGGATCATCGAAGGACTAAGAGGGAAGCTCCTCCGATGCAGCGGACAGATTAGTCAGAAGGGTGTCTGATAAAAACCTCAACGTTGGCGGAAAATAGATAAGGAAGTAGCCGACACCGCGGTGGAGATCTCCGAAAGACCGCCAAACGTCACCGAAGTTTAATGGATGGCGCAGCTGATGAAGCGGAAAATGTCAGCGGAAGAGAAAGGAAGTTTTCGCCAAAAAATAGATGATGAAGACACTGTAAGTCGGCGAAAATTAGACGATAAGGGCACCGGCGCAGAGGAGAAAAGAGAATTTTCAGAAAATTCTCTAAGTAAGGAAATCGTTAGCGAAGTTTAGTTGATTGATTAGCGACAATTAGTTGGTTGAGCCACCGAAACGTCGACGACAATTAGAAGATGAAGTAGCCGATGCGACGACGAACAAGGAAGGAAATTTTCCAAATTTTTTTCTAAGTGCGGAAAACATCAGAAAATTTTAGTTGATGAGACCGATGATGAACGTCATCAGAAAACGTTAGTGGTTTGGACCACTGATGTGTCAGAGAAGATTAGAGGATTGGATCACTGACATGTCGAAATAAATTAGTTGATGGGTCCGCCGATGTGTCAGGAGAATTTAGTTATCTTGAGCACCAATGAACGTTGTCGGAAAATATCAGTGGTTCGGACCGCCGACACGTCGGGAGAGATTAGTTGAACGGACTGTCGATGCGTCGGAAGAAGTCAGTTGTTTGGGATTCTGTCGTTGTGGCTGTCAGTTGGTCTATCACTCTGATGATTAGAGTCTTCAATTGTCGATAGTGCTCCAGTCGTTGACACAACAGAAAAAGTTTGTTGTTTGAATTGCTGATACGACGGAGAGGCTTAGTGGATCTGATCGCCAATACATCAGAGGAAAATAGTTGATGAGACCGTCGACGAGTTTTATGGTCTACGGAAACCACAGATGGTTTGTTTCCTGCTGTTGCGGCTACCTAAAGAACTATCCACCTGATGCATAGTGCTTCCGACCGTCGATACAGTGTTATGGGAGATAGTCTCCTCACCGATGCCGTAGTGGATAATAGTTTCGATCACTGATAATAGTCCTTGGCATCACGGATAAAGTCCATAAGCTTAGACGACTAAGGATCTGATACATCGGAAAGTTATAGATGATAGGGCCGCCGATGAGCACCGGAGGAAAATTGTTGTTGGGACCGCCAAAGTGTCGAAAAATTAGTGGGGAAGAGATCTGATTGGGAAAAAGAAATTTGGGGTTTTTCCAGTGGGATTTCTCAGCAAATTTCAGTAGATTTTTCAGCAGATTTTCAGTGGATCACAGGGTTGAAAAGGAAGAAAATTCTTAGTGGCTGAAGTTGGCAATTCGGACCAGAATATAGTTGTATGTAAAAGTGTATAATTTTTGGTGAAAATCGTCATTCTAGAAGTGTGGTTTTCACATCCAAAGTCAGAATGGAGCATGGAGATAGGCATTGGAAAGATTATCTAGTAGGGAACAAGGGAGAATCACCAGAATTTGAATGAGGAGCAAAAAAGTACTAGCGTTTATTGAAAATAATTGTGTTGCTGAAAATATGGACAATCCGAGGATTGCATGCCTAGAGATAGCAAATACCATGAAGTCGAACCAGCTATTACGCGGAAGAGGAATTCCAAGCAAAGATGAGGTTTTGAAAAGGAAAGTCCCTTAAACCCTGTCTTGCTAACTATATTTATATTTTATAAGTTTTGTGTACATAAGAATTATGGCATGGGGATGCTAAAAATGCCTGGGGATATGTTTGCATGCATAGGATATTACATATTGGTAAAAATAGTGAGAATTATACATTTATAATGAACCACTAATGGTAAATGTTGCATTGGTGTTGGCATTAGTGGAAAAACCAACGACAACATGAGCATGGCTGAATATGTTGCTGATGTTGATAAATGTGACCAGCAACCCTATGGAGGGGATAAGGCAACAAATCCAGGATCAAAAGTTGGTGAGTGAATTCCGCAATCTCTTTCAAGAGACCAACCAAACTGGTAATGTAAAAGGTGTAAGTAGGATCCATGCAGGTAATGGTTTAATTATGACCTTTGCATGGAGTGGTAAAGGCAAGAGATCTCATAGCATGTGGTTATTTAAAAATTTATACTACATTCATATAGAAATATATCCCGCCTTGTGAATGTTGATATGAACTTAATAACCAAAGAGTGAGTACTGGTGGTCTTGATTATAGTAATGCATCCTATGTGAGGTAGTCATGATTAGGCCATAGTATGTTTGAATGCATAGTATTCCTGAATACAAGGTAGCATTGAGTGGATATGCATTAAGAGATTTTATAAATCTTGTAGTTATGCATTGAATGGATGCATATGAAAAGTTTGAGTAAACGTTGTAAATATGCATACATAAGTGTAGGTGCAAATGTTGTGATGCATTGCATGAATGCATCGAGATAATGCTTGTTTATCATGACTAACTAATGGCTGAAATGATGAATTGATGAATATTCTAGAACCATTTCAAGAGTTGTTATGAATGCAGGATAGTAAGTGCATGAAGAGGGTAGTCATGATGGATTGGCTACCGGAAATGCTCTATGGAAGGGAAAGGTGGTACAAATGATACGCTTGTGAAGTAAGAAGTATCTAAACACTCCATTTAAATTGCATAAATGATGTGACTTTGCAATTCTAGTATGATAATGATTCACGTGAAGTAAATGAGTTTTGGTAATATTGATGTGATTAACAACTAGAAGTATTTGAATTCTATAATTCTGAAAATGCTTCAGTGATTGTTGCAGCAATGCAAAAGTTATATGCATCAAGAATTACCAAGTGTATGGCTGATAGAAGTTCAGGTTTCAGGTAGATTGTTTGGGGCATGGAAATGCGGGTAAGGCCATGACAAAGGCAGAAAGCTACCATGTGAAAGAGCCAAACCTCATGAGAAGAGTCTCATGGTTGTGAAAATAGTTTGTATGCAGAATAGGTTGTCAATTTGAACTTGTAAATTTTAGATTTGAGAAATTGCTGACAACTACTAATCACTATTGGCTTGCATAGAATTGTGTCAGGAGGACACATTGTAAGTGGGTGTTCATGTTATGCTAGTAAGCATAAAATCATAATGGGCATAGTGGTGTTGCTTACAAGAGACCAAAAAATGAGGATCACCTCATTGCCAAGCAAATAAATATCTGTAGTAGACAGAATTGCAAATTCACATTGAATTTAATTATTAATGCCATTGCTTGGTTATGGAACAATCAAATTTGGATTGTATTGTTAGACAATGATTGACTGTTTGGCTACTTGATGAATGTGCTAGGGGTACACATTGCAGGAAGACCATGTGTGATCGCCTGTAGGAGCCAAACTTCATGGGGAGGTTCTTCCCTATCTTGGAAATGGGTTTCGGGTGAAACTCCATTGGATATTTTGGAAATGTCCCATCTGCACTACATGTTTGATAAGAAACATGAGTGAGATGGTATAGATAATGTTGGTAAGACATGTGTGGGATATGGAATTTAAAAAGGAGTTGGGGATGGAAAATTGAGGGATTTTCAACTCAGATAAGGGAGCCCCCATTCCTCCTTAACGAAGGAATACTGCATCGGCAAATGGATAAGTGTTATGTGACCCTATCTAAGAATATGCATGTTAAATTATTAGATTCAATATACAGAGCATGTTTTGATTTCATTTCCATTAATACAGACTACTTGAGTATGAATAGGGTCTACAGGGCTCACAATGGAAAGTGGTGCACACTTTTCCTGATGTCGAGTCATGAAAGGGTTTTCAATATTGACTACACCCTAGGGAGTGGACGCACTCTTGGTGTCTCAATACTTGATAGTGAATGATATGAAACATGATTACAGTTTTAGAGCAATAATGTTGATGAGTTTGCTTATATTGCTTGTGTTGCCAGGATAAACAGATGCAGTTTGGTGTTGTACACTAAAGGGAAAAGGATGTTGTGGAGATTGTGGGGACGTTATAGTGTTGGCTTGACTACCTGCAGTCTGATAAACCCAACTGTTAGTTGGCTTGGATGAGTAGCCTGATAAACCCAGTAGTGTATTGGCTTGATTTCCTGCTGCCTGATAAACCCAATTGTGTATTGGCTTGGCTGGACATCTTGATAAACCCAACTGTAGGTTGGCTTGACTGTGCTTGATATGTATAAAAGGATGTGGTGAATATGTCACTGATATAGGGTTGTTATATGCCTAGGGATCCATAGTAGATCCTGGACCTGGAAATGGTCGTGGTAATGTTCCAAGCCCAGTCAGAATTAGAGGAAATTTCAACTCAAAATGGGCCTTTTAACTTTAACTCAAATTCCATGTCATCATGTGTTAGCCAATGAAATTTCTTTAAATGTGAAATACCATATAGGTCTTAAACACTTTTTTAATATAAATTTGGGGATAGGTATCATAAAAAAAACTACTTTTTTTGTTTGTATTTTAGACATATCTCCCCGTGTTTTTACTCAAATTTTGATCGGGAGAGCACGTTGGATGCAGAATTAAATTATGCATCCAACGAGTACCCACTCGGCATACTTTTGACGAATCTCGCTACCTAAAAAACAAGAAATACCTGAAAAACGTGATGGTGACATCATCATCACATTTTTTTCAGGTATTTCTTGTTTTTGGGGTAGTGGGGTCCATCAAAAGTATGCCGAGTGGTACTCGTTGGATGCGGAATTTAGTTTCGCATCCAACGAGCTCTTCCGATCGAAATTTGAGTAAAAACACGGGGATATATGTCGAAAATACAAACCAAAAAATAGTTTTTTTCTTTTCTTCCTCCAAAATTAATAAATATTATTTTATTATTTTAAGTATTATTTTATTAATTTTCTTTAGGAGGCCCATTTTGAGGTGAAAGTTCCTCTAATGGCATGAAGGTGTATTGGCTGGACATTAATTATTTGATGTTGTGGAGTAGCCTGCGTGCTAACCTAACATCCAATTCCATAGGCAATCCCAAGGCTTGCAAAGCGAAGCAGGATCCTGTGGACCAGAGAGGAAAGGCACAATACAGATAAGTATTGGATTATTTTGCAACTTCTTGCTTATGAATATACATGTGTATATAGTTTGGTTATGATATTTTATGCTCTTGTTTAGAGATAAAAACCGATGAGAATAAACTAAACATGTGAATCTATTCAATATTTGAATATAGGTATCGCTGGGAGCGAGGACTATGAGGGCATCCTAGGGGTGCATGTGGACATGTGACTATCCTAAAGAGCTCAGAATGAGAAATAATGAAAAAGGTGCTAGTGGGACTATGAAGGTCCTAGCAGCCAAGAGTTGTAGACAAACCATGTGGGGAGGCTCCATGGTTGAGAGGTCTAGAATAGACTGGAGACACTAAGTGTCATGGCCAAGAGGGGTTGGTCCAACATTCACGGTAAAGTGAAAGAGGCTAAGAGCATGAAAACCACAGTTGTGGTGTGGGTTCCAGAATGGGACAAGACAAAGAGGGGAAAAACTCTTGTTGCTCTCTCTTTCCTTTTTTGATTATATATATATATATATATATATACTTATGCATTTGTGAAAACAAAAGGTTGTTGAATGCATGTATGGCTGGAAATAGAATGTGTCTATTTGCTTAAAATCAATTATGAATGCTGGAATAGTTAATTCCCTGCCCAAGAATGGACATGAATGAGATCATGTGCATGTTGGGAAGGCATGAAAAGTATGAAAGTCTCCTTGAGAAGACCTGGGTTGCCATGCCAATTAGGCAATTAATTGACCGATTTTAATGTCTATATTATGCTTGGTCTAACAGAATTACAATGATGCATTTCATAGGTGAGAAAAGTGAAATCCAGTTGTGCACATTGATCATGGCAACAGACCAAAAGCTATTGGACTTGGCTGGAAATCTCCTTCAAACAATTGCCAAGACCCAAGAAAATCTTGGAGAGATACTCAAGATACAGAAAAGGAAGAATGAGATGAACCACCATATTTTGTAAGACTCGATTTGTTTGCAAAAGGAGGTAAAAAGCTGTTTAGGAGAAATCCGTAAAGGAAAGAAAAGTGGATCAATGATGGGGCATTCGTCCAATCGATTCGTTAAGAAACGTTCCAGGCATGAAGACTCAAAGGAAATTGAGCAGGTAAAGATGAAGTAGCCAGCGAAATGTTGGAAATGAGTAGGACATCATTACCGCCGGGACTGCCCAACGAGGGAACCTCAAGGGGTTGGCAGCCACATAGTTCCTAGACTTGGGGATGAGCCGAAATCTAAAAACCAGTGGGAGAAGCTCCTGGAAGCCAAAAGGCTTGGCCCTGAAAGTTCAAAGTAAATAATTGAACATGGGAAAAATCTACAAAATTTTGAAGTATTGAAATGTGCAAATTGTGTATGTATTTCTATGTATTGGAACACCGAGAATGGTGTTATTCCAAGGGGGAGGGGATTGTAATACCCCGGTTTTGACCCCAATGCATTAAATATACATGATGTATATATTGTAATTAATCGTGGTGTGGAGCGAAAGGCAAAGGCCCCACCATCGATTTGGTTGTGTTATTTTTTAGCAATTTGGATCGTTGCCGATGGAATATCATGCTATCCGGCACATTATAGTTTTGGCATCATGTCAATATGCACATTAATTAAAATGAACCTACAACCAGCTACGACGGTGCAACGATAATTAAAAGGGCATGATTTTCCTAAGGATAAGGAGGGGATTATTAAACCTTGGGCCTATGGGGAAAGGGCCATGTGTCATCTGTTAAAAACCCCTGATGTTAGTTGGGGACAATTATTGCTGAGTAGTGGTGAGTGTGGCAGGACTGTCAGTCCTTGCCCACACGCACACTCCACCAGCAGGTTGACCCTCACATTGGCAGGAAAAACCACTACCCCATCTTGGCATGCGATTATTCCCATTCTCTCCACTCTCCCACGACTCCATTCTTGCTCATCCTCATGCGTCGGTTGGGGGATTCTCTCCATTTTGCTTTTTCTATCCTGAGGCAAGGACGTGATTCTCTCCTCACGCATAGGTCTGAGTATGGGAGTTTTACTCACACAGAGAGAGAAGCGCAACCTCCCATTCGAGTGTGGACCTTGAGCAATTTACCCATCAGGTTGTGTTCTTCCTGTGGTTCTAATTCATGATTTTCCCTGTGCAGGAGACATTCACACTCGGGGTTGTGTATCTGTGTGTTCCAAACTGATTTCGGCTGTGGAGGTGTGTCTCCTTGCCGATTTTTGAGATTGGTATGTTGCGATTCCCCTGATTTATGGGTTGTTGTTGTTCTCCCCAAGATCTGTGGTTTGCTGTGGTTTTCCCCACGTTATTCATTTGTTGTAGTTTTCCCCACGTTGTTCGTTTGCTATGGGTGCAAGTATCTTTCGGGTTGCTACTGAGTTGTTTTGGCCACATTAGGGCCAAGAACAACTCTAAATCGCCTTTATTGGCTTGAGCTGCATTCATCCTATTTTTTTTTGTTTCCTCATAAATCTGTGAATCGCTTGGTTTTACTGCGGGTATGCAATGGTTGGTCTTTGAACTGTGTGGAGTGGGATTGAAAGCTGGGTATGCTTGAGAAACCTGGTGTTTTGGGAGATACACAGACAGAGTTAGATGGCTGGCTTTCTTCTCCACAACCTCGGAATAGCACTGAAAAGGGAAGTCAGGGCCTGAGGGACTGTGAAGCAGAGAAGGGACTGATTCCTGGTGTTGGGTGTGTGTGGGTATCTTAGAAGTTAGGCTAGCCCTGGTGTAGGCGTCCTTAGCTCCTCCATGAGCTCGCCATCTTAGCATTCAGCTTCTCCCAGTTCCTTGATATCCTGATAAACCCTACTATGTCGGCTTGGCTGATTTGTGTACCTTGGCTATGTGTAAGCCTGCTTAGTTCCTTATTCCTTGGGGAATCATGCCCAGCTCGGAGGTGGCAGTGTTGCTGAGAGATTGATGAGCATGCTAGCCTATGGTTGGGTGGAACGTTGCAGTGACGTAGCTGGTTGCAGGATGAATTCTACATAAGATAAGCATTCTTGACTATTTCATCTCTGCAATTACATTTACTGTTTAATGAATCATGATGAACATGTTGATGCCTGAATGTATGTTTGCTTCCGTTGTATGTTGAGTAATTATGCATCCTTTCATGTTTTATGTTCAAGCATTTCGGTTTCTTTTATGTATGTTCATGTTCATGGGCTAGTTTCCTGGATCTTTAGTGTTATGGCAGCGTCCTCTTCACCGGTTGGAGGGTCGAGGACGTTACAAAGATTCAGAAGTCTAGTAGAGAATAGCTAAGAGCAGCAATGTATCCAATTACTACAATGATACCATCCCCCATGCTTGTGAAATTTAAATAGAACTGGTGGAAAGGAGGTTATGGCATGACACTAAATTTTTTCAACATGTAGACAAAATCCAAGCCCTAGTGAAGTGGATTCTAGACCTGGATGATTCTTGGTCCAGGAAGGCGCTTTATGATTGCTCACTTGTGAAATTTTTTATGAACAAAATCTTGTTAGGTCGCATTCTAGTTGATTTCCAAAAAGAGTTGGATAGATTGAAGGAGGGAATACAACTACTCATAAGACTGATAGCTGACTCCAATCTCATGAATTACAAAGTGAATATTTTAGGGTGACACCTTGGTGTTGAGTTCATTCCTCAAACTCCTCCAACACCCAACAATTCCAATAGCCCTAAGAGGAAGAAGCATAGCATAATAGGGAAAGGAAAAAAAATTGAGCATTGAAACCATGTGGTATTTAAGGTGGTGGCATCCCTCAATCCCATGGAGGATTGCATTCAAAACCTAGGTGACACTAGGAGTCGAAACCTTCTATATGAGCACTTGGTGGTACCAAATAGGGTGACAAAATTTTTACTTGGGAAGGTACTAATGGAAAGAAAACCAAATATTACAAGCCATAAAAGAAGCTAAGCTCTCTTCGAGATCAAAGGACAATCTCTAAGGTCATGGTGGGAAAGATGAATATAATCAGGAGGCATTTTGAGGTGAAATTAGCGCATAAGAATTCTCCAAGAGGGTGCTCTCGTAACACACCTCTTTTCATTAAGGATGATTCCCCTCATGCTGATAGACCTGCTACGTACTTGTTTACTCCTTAGCTATCCCAGGTTTTTATGTCTCACTATCATGCGTACTACTCTAGTTAATTTTCAAGTTATGTACAGGGCATAAAGGCCATTATAGATATTTTTTCCAATACATTTTTTTATTATAACAAAGGCTATATAGGATATAAGTATCACCCAAGCATTCTTATTTAGCCTAGTCTCACCTAAAGGTAGGTTAGAGCCCATTGACTTATGGTTGATGTAAGTTTTTTGACTTATCAAGTAAAAACCATGTCTCTAGTCTTATTTACAAAAAAAATGTGGGATCCCCGTGGATCTTTCCTCTTCAAAAGCGTTTAAATATTAATGGGTCATCTTTAAAAAAAATATGAATTTTATAATTAAAAAAGAAGATAAAAGAGGTACATGCAGCCCATTTTTTCCATAAATTTGCAAAGAAAACAATTTAATTAACTACAAATTAGGTGTATTAAATGACACTAGATTCACAATGTTTATATTATAAAATATAATGGATAAGTATTGAAATTTGAAGCCTATAAATAAGTTATTAATAAATTAAGAAAAAAATATAAAATTTATTCCTTTAAATATGAAGATTTATATATTAAAATGAAGACATTCATATTAAATTATTATTACAAATTATTTTAACCATGTGAATAGAATAATATTGGATTGTGATGAAGTGTTTTATAACTTTTTTTCAATTATCAAATCATACATTAAATAACTTTAGCATATACAATACATTAACATTAGCTTTTGATAATTTCATTTAATATTTCACTGTATTATACAAGCTTTAATAATTTATATTTAATATTTCATTATATTATAAAAGTATATTAAGTAAATATTGAAATTTGAAACTAATAAATAAGTTATTAATAAATTTAAATTTAAAAATTAATTAATAAATTTAAATTTAAAAATTAATTGATATTATAAAATTATATAAAATAAATATTAAAACTTAAATTAATAATAAGTTATTAGTAAATTTAAATTAAAAAAAATGAATTTAAAAACTTAATTATCTCAATTTAAAATTTTATATATTAAATTGTTATTTTATATTGTTATTATTAATTTTACATATAATATTAACTTTATTTTATCAATTAAATTATAATTATAAATGTTGATTTGATGTAAGTTAACATAACCATTAACCAATTAAAATTATAATATTAATAATTTTTTTCAAAGTTTTCAAATCACATAAAACATTAAACATAAAATTAAAAATATTTTAGAAAAAAATTAAACATAGACATCAAATGAAGACAACTAATGAATATAACTACAAGAAATCATACACAAATGTTGGTATGGTCTCTCTAATTATTCGAATCTTAAGAGACAAAAACAAATGTAGTCAATTGCATCATAAAATTTAAATCTCTAATTAAGCTAACTATTAGCTTAACTCTAATAAAGATACAATTTTAATAGTTTAACTTCAATTTCATTTGGGACTTTTATTTGAAGTGCAATAGTTGATGTATTAACTTTTAAATTAACTATTAGATACAACTATTAACTTAACTCTAATGGTTTTACAACTATTAGCTTAACTCCAATGGTTTTACAATTATTAGCTTAATCTCAACTCTAATTACAGTTATATTCTATAACTATTAGATTAATTTTAATTTTAAATAATTACCTCTCCATTTGACAACTTAGCATCACCAAAAAATGTAATCTGAATGTGATAGACTCAATCCAATCTCTAAATATAAATAACAACAAATGCAACTTTCCAAAAGTTTTTTTGTTTTGATCAAGATTCCATCAACAAGTAAATCTAATACTTCAATTAAAATATGTATTAATAATTTATACATATTAATTATT
>LPNX010029814.1:931243-951629 GCA_001517045.1 Pseudotsuga menziesii
GTGACGCAAGATTATTGTATTTATGTTCAACGTTCTAAGTAGTCGACACGGTGTGTTGTCCAGAGGATATCACGACTCCCTAATTTTTCGTAATGACGCAAATTTGATACAATTTGCGAATAACAGAGTTTCTTAATTAATAAGCTGTATTAATTTAAGTTGTATTTATCAGCCATCTTAAAAAATACACGCCGTTTGAACCCAAACGACCCATTGATAGTACAAAAGAATATACCTATATAAATCATGGCTGGTTAAGATATCTCCGATAACTTAGGTACGAGTGTCTTTCATTCATTTCTTTACATAGTTTAACGGGCATCCTAAAATATATACATTTCGTTTCACTCCACAATTTTATATACACGTGGCTTCATTCATTTCTTACATTGTTTAACTTCTCTCCCCTAAGACAAAAGATATTTGTTCTCTCCCCTAAGACAAAAGATATTTGTCCACATAAAGTGGTAATTTATCAAATACATCCAACTACTTGTTATTATCTCATGGATGCCAAAATAGAATTGATATAGAAGTCTTCAATCACTTTCCATTGTTTTTCTTGCATTTCCACGTAAGTCAATTTATTCAATACATCTAAATATTTGCAATTTTCCTTACCTTACTTTAAGTAGAAAGTTCAATAGCTTAGAGAAAGTCCAATATTCTACTTTGGACCACCATACCTCATCTCCACCTTACCTTATTTTAAGTAGAAAGTTTAGTACTCTATTCTTATCATCATACCCAATCCCATCCACCTAGCTTAAATAGAAAGACAAATACTTTATTTTCAATCACCATTGAACTATACCCCACCTTATTGATCACCATTGAACTATTGTTTTTGCAAAACAGAATTGATATAAAAGTATTGAATCACTTTCCATTGTTTTTCTTGCATTTCCACGTAAGTCAATTTATTCAATACATCTAAATATTTCCAATTTCCCTTACCTTACTCTAAGTAGAAAGTCCAATAGCTTAGAGAAAGTCCAATATTCTACTCTGGACCACCATACCTCATCTCCACCTTACCTTATTTTAAGTAGAAAGTTTAGTACTATATTCTTATCATCATACCCAACCCCATCCACCTAGCTTAAATAGAAAGACAAATACTTTATTTTCAATCACCATTGAACTATACCCCACCTTATTGATCACCATTGAACTATACCTCACCCCACTCTACCTTACCTTAACCTAAGTAGAAAGTCCAATACTCTACTCTCTATCACCATTGAATGGTTAGCCAAAACCGAGCCGACTAAACTTGAGTTTACTGCTCAGTTGTTAAAAATTTCACGTCGACCTCTTTTTCTCTTTTTACTTGTCAGGTGAAATAGACTTGACAAGTATACCAAATTTGGTCGGCCTTTTAAGACCCGGCTATTTTTCCTTTACAAGCTTTTTAATTGCCAGTTTTACCGACAGGTTTTACTTCGACCACTTGTTGGTTTCGGTAACCAACCAGTTGTCGATTTGACCTCTTCGACAACTTGTCGGTTTCACTCGACAACTTGTCAATTTTACTTGACCGTTTTACTTGGACTCACTTGCTCTGGTTTGGTTTTAGTCAGAATTTACAAAGTCACGTTTCTTAGTCTATAAGACTTAAGAAATTACAAATGTTTTTCACCTGTGAGTAAGATGAAGTAAAAACCGACACAATCAACAATTCAACAGAACTATAAAAAACATATAACCAAATATTTAGGAAGACTTGTGTCGACCACTCTGCCGTAAAACCTGGAACTTTCACTGAGTGAGAAATTTATGGATTCTTGTTCTTTCACCCAACCGTAATTGTAAACAACATTTACACAAGTAAATCTGGAGGAAATGTGTGGCTAAATAAACATGCATTCAACCATAAACTATTTCATATAAATAACTCGTTCGGAAATAACAAAGGCAATACAAACTTGTCGATCCAAACTTGTCGGCTCAGCGACTGATCCTTTTACAGAGCTTCGGCTCTTTGATATAATCACACACAAAGAAGCTTGAGCTTCAACTTCACTCTTTGCTTAGAGTTCTCTCTTTCTCTCTTTTCTCACCTAGAGTTCTATTGTCTCTTGTGTCTAACATGATTTACAATCTTCTTCTTCTATTTATAGGAAACCTGAAAATTGCTTCTATGTGAATCTACAGACTTGCCATTAATGGTTGTAATAACTATCTACCTACAAACTTAGCTTTAGAAATTAATTCGACTGGTTTAGATTGCCGAATCGTGGACTCTTCCCTCTTGTCAAACTGACCGACAAGATATGGACTAATACGAACTCTAACAGAGTCAGCTGAGATCAGATATGGATCTGTGAATAATTAATATTTCCAACACTCCCCCTTAATTATGAGCAGATGGGGATTTTTTTAAAACAAAATTTACAAAATGTTTGAGAGCTTAAACATGCTCTGTGTATGACAGAGTTCACTGTGCATAACTTGTTATTCCAAGACAACTACGTAGATACTAGAATGTGTCCTTTGCCAATGGTTTTGTAAAGATGTCTGCAAGTTGATCTTCAAACTTGAAAAATTCCAAACAAATTTCTTTGTTGTCCACCAACTCTCTTATGAAGTGAAACCTTATGTAAATGTGCTTGGTTATCTTGTGGAACACATGATTCTTCGATAATGCAATGGCTAAATTGTTGTCACAGAATATGGTTGTCGGTTCTTGATGGCTCTGTGACAAGTATTTTAACACTCTCTGCATCCAGACAACTTGAGATGCAGCACTTGTAGCTGCAACATACTCTGCTTCTGTTGAAGACAGAGTTACTATGGGTTGTTTCTTTGAAGCCCATAAAACAACACCTGTACCAAAATGAAATGTGTACCCATATGTGTTCTTCATGTCTCCTATGCTGCCTCCATTGTCACTATTAGTGTAGCCAATGAGTTTAAAATTTTCTGAGGTTGAATACATAATGCTAAGGTCTTTTGTGACACTTACATACCTCATAATTCTTTTACCTGCTTGCCAATGTGCGTCTTTTGGTGACTCCATGAATATTGAGATCAGACTTACTCCATACATGATGTCTGGTCTTGTTGCTATCAAATACATAAGGCTGCCAACAATCCTTTTAAACAGAGTAGGATCTACAGTTGATCCTTCATCATCCTTGCTCAATCTTAAACCGGTTATTACTGGTGTTGGGGTTGTCTTGAAATTAGACATGTTAAATATTTTTAAAAATTCACTTGCATATTTAGACTGTTATATAAATACCACTTTAAGACTGCTGAACTTCAATTCCCAGAAAAAAAATTCATAAGCCCCATGTTAGTCATTTCAAATTCACTTTCCATGACTGCTTTAAAATCTGCTATGCCAAAGTCACCAGTAAATATTAAATCATCTACATACAGGCAGATAATTAGCATCTTGCCTTGCTCATTCACTTTGGTGTACAAAGTCAGTTCACTTTCACTTTTGTGAAATCCATTTTCAGTGAGATGGGAATCAACCCGACTGTACCAAGCTCTAGGATCTTGCTTCAAACCATAGAGTGCATTTTTTAGCCTGAACACTTTATGCTCTTGACCTGGAACTTCATAGCCTTGTGGTCGTTCCACATATACTTCCTCCTCTAGATAGCCATTTTAGAATGTCGACTTGACATCCATTTGATAAACAGGCCATTTGTTTAATGCAGCAATGGCCAAGACTGTTCTGACTATATCCATGCGTGCAACAGGTGCAAACGTTTCATTGAAGTCTATGTCGGGTTGTTGTGTGAACCCTCTTGCTACCATTCTTGCTCTGTGCTTCTACACATTCCCATCAGCATCTTTCTTGGTCTTGTAAATCCATTTGACATTGATTACATTTTTTTCTTTTGGTACATCTACCAGCTCCCATGTCTGGTTCTTCTCAATGCATTCTATTTCTTCATGCATGGATTGTGCCCACACTTCTTCAATAGCTTCTTCAAATGTTAGTGGATCATATATAGAAGAAAATAATGCAAAGAGAGAGAATGAATTTGGTGTACCAGCTTCATATATCTCTCGCAGACTTCTTGTCTTTACTGGTTCTATCAATGTTGACCTCGACGAAATGCTTGATGGAGTCTGATGTCCTCTTGGTGTGCTTGTTGGTGTAGCTTGAGCTGCCACTTGTGTCGATGGTAGTTGTTTCGAACCATGTCATGGTGTCATGGGAGTCGACAATGCTGCAACTGGTTGTCTTACATGTGGTGTTTGAACCACTTCCTCTACCATATCATCATTGTCAAAATTCGACACAATATTTACATTTATGTCGACAGTTCCATCCCATGATTCATTCTCGACAAATTGAACATCTTAACTGATTGTCACTTTCCTTGTGACAATATCATACAACTTGTATGCTTTTGTGTCTTCAGAATATCCAACAAAAATACATTTCTTTCCCTTCTTGTCTAGCTTCTTTCTCAGCTCATCTGGAACATGAGAATATGCAACACAACCAAAACATTTTAAGTGAGAAACACTATGATTCATACCTGTCCATGCTTCTTGAGGAACTTTGTTCTTCACACTCTTTGTCAGACACCGGTTCATAATGTATATGGCAGTTGCGACTGCTTCACCCCAATATTCATTTGGCAAATGCTTGACTGCCAACATGCTGCACGCCATCTCCAAGATGGCTATGTTCTTTCTTTTGGCAATACCATTCTACTGAGGTGTATACCGTGCAGTGAATCGCTTTTGTATGGCATGGGCCTTGCAAAAGTATAGAAACTCATTTGAAACATATTCACCTCCTCTTTTGGTCCTTAAGATCTTGATGCAGTGTCCACTCTGGTTCTTGATGAGTGCCTTGAACTGTTGAAAATAACTGTTGAAAATATACCCATGTTTTTCTTGAGTATTGATCAATAAAAGTTAGAAAATAATTGCAGCCACCAATGGATGATGTCTTCATTAGACCACAAATATCAGAGTGCACAATTTCAAGTGGTGTGTGTGCTCTATAAGACCTTTCGACTGGAAAAGTTTCTCTCTACTGCTTGCCAAAAATGTAGCCTTCACAAACCCATTCTGGTCTGTCGATCAATGGAAATCCTTTCCCCATATTCTTTGTGTGCAGTAGCTTCATCCCACCAAAATTCAGATGTCCAAATCTGAAATGCCACAACTAGGATTCATCCTGAACTCATTCTTGAAATGCAACTTGAAAATCAGCGCTGCCATTTTCTTTCTTGTCGAGGTACACGACTGCTTCTTTACTTTCTTCCTTGAACCCACATCCCATTTTTTTCTTCTCTTTCATGTCGGGAACTATCCTTAATGGAAACAAGCGATTGCTTGTCATTGGCACTTTTGCTATCAGCTGGTCACTTGGACGTTTGTCTTTAATCACACAGTGATCATCTTCTATGTAGACTCTGTAGCCTTTTTGTATCAGTTGTCCAATGCTCAACAAATTATGTTTCAGACCTTCGACATGATATACATCATGGATATACTTGCTCTCCCCATGTATGGTTAGAATATTGACAGTACCCTTTCCCAAAACAATAACTTGGACATTGTTTCCAAGTGTAACATCAGTTTGAACTGAATTATCTAGATAGGAAAACTAATTTAAATTACTAGTCATATGATTGTTGCAGCGTAAATCTAAGTACCAAATGTCATGTGGATTTTCTTGAACATCATCGCATTCAATTGGAGAAGTCGATGCCATTGACATTGCACTTGTCGGAGTGTTGGTGCTGGTCAACTTATTTGGGATTTTCCTTCCTTGGTCATATTGTTTCTTCCTGCATTTATATGCATAATGACCAAATTTCTTACAATAATGACATTGGATTTTTTATTTATCAAACCTCTGGCCACTTGGCTGACTTGAATTCTGATAGTCTCCTCTACTAGCAACATTTGCAGGGCTTTTGCCTCATCCTTGTCATGTTCCCACCCTTCTACCAGAGAGAGGACGTGACTATGCTGCTAGCAATTCGGGCAATCTAAGCCCCATGAACACAAACAATAAAATTGCATTGAGCATTAAATATACACAGAAGCACAAATCCTTATCATACAACGAAAGCAAAACACATTCCGTTCAAGCATTCAACATGTTCATATTATTCCATAACAAATATAGTTGCGGGGATAAAATACATAAGAATACTTATCTTGAAATAATCTTGTCCTACAACCAGCTATGTTGCTGCAACGTTCCACCCAACCATAGGCTAGTGTGCTCCTTACTCGCTCAGCATCACTGCCACCCCTGAGCTAGGCATGATTTCCATAGGGAACTAGGGGACACATCAAATCCAAACACCCACAGTCAAGCCAATAACCACATCCAAACACAATCATCCCACTAACAGATGGATTCTTGGACTTAATCAGCCAAGCCAAAAGACACCATTACAAATCCAATTCAGATCACCACTTAAGATGTCAACCCAGATGAAGAAAAACATATGCAAAAGTTAAAACAAAAAAAGACACTACAACTGTTATTAAGGGATATAGTGATAAAAAATCCCTATCGACATATATATCATAGAAGCAGATGTCCTAAAAATTGTGACCCACTAACGAAAGGCATTGATACCAATGTACTCAAATCCTATCACATCAGTTCACTGTGGAGGCGTAACGTTCAACATCAAATAAAAGTTAGGATGCATTGATCCTTCTACATTTTGAAAGTTGTGTTTAGCATTCAACATGTCATATCGTCATGTGTTATCAACTATGCCCAAATATGCAATGAGTCAATGGCATTACATAGAAAAAGACATAAAATACTTATTCAAAATTCTTTGAGGACAAAGCCTTTCTAATGAGGAAGGAAATGTTGTAAACATAATGATAATATTAAATAAATTACCATAAATAATAAATGATAAATAGTAATATATAATTAATTAATTATAATCAAGGGATGTGTCCTATATGTTGATAAGGAACACTGGCTATATAAAATCCAATCTATTGCAAATGTAAGATCATCAACTCATATTCATATATTTTACTCATGATTTATTATGGCTTGTTTGATTTTCCAAGTATTTTGGCAATCTTTGTGTGAGCAAACTTTGTTCAACTGATTGCATGGTGAAAAAAGGTGCATTGAAAAAATTGATGAAACTAGCTTTCAGCATCAATTTTGTATAAAAGCAATTAATCGAAAAACACTAATATGGAGAAAGAAGTACTCAACCAGTGTAGAATGGGAGCCCAAATCAAGTTTGGCATTTTTGAAATTCATCCTAATTCATCAAATGTATGCTTTAAAGTTATTACTATTGCAATCAGCTGTTGAAGTTCATAATGCACACCGACATGATAGAGATGTTGATTCTTCACAATGTTTTGAATTTATTTATTTATTTATTAAAGATACATATACTTTGATGTTGTTTTTTTATTCTGTTTGGTGCGAGTCTTTTTTCATCGAGCATATCGACATAATTTCAGAGTCTGCAAATGGAGACATATTTTTAAAGACTCCATTTAGTTGGCCAAAAAGTATGTCAAATGGAAACGAGGAAACAAATGTTGCACCTCAAGGTGTTGAGTCTTCTCACGCAGAAGAAAGATAAATGTATATTGGATCGATAAGATTATCTACATAGTGTGAAGCGCTAGAATACCTTTACAAGGGCTCAATACAAGATATTAAGTAGGGTTGCATGATTATAGTTTTCGATATAGATGATCCATGTCAGTATCCATTCTAGATTGTAAGGTTATGAAGGTCAATAAATAAATTGAAGAAATTATATTAATTGAAATACATTAGTATGCAACAAATACACACCCATTTGAAGGTGTGTACAAGACAGAGATGGTGGTTGAGAAAAAGGTTTCAAAAAGAAAAAAACAAATGGGTCAAAATATAAATCATCATTGCACTGACATCTTGAAATTAGAGGATGTTGATATACTTGTTTATGACTTCCTGTTGACAAAGAAAGGCACTCTTCGCTCCATGACTACATATATTATAAAGAGGTTGTTGGAAAAGGAGAGAGTTGCAAAATGGGAGTCTACTAAACCAATTCATAGATCCAAGAATGCAACAACTCAAATGTTTGGCATATAGGTAGATTCAGATTGTGCACTCATTGATAATAGAGAAGAATATGGGTCATCCACATCTTCATCTAGTCCTCCATTTGAAGATAATATAGATCCTGATGGGGTGTCAGAATCCATGAGTCAATTTGAATACTTTTTTATATCCTTTTGATTAATATGATGGTCGTATCGAAACTCTAAAGGAGTGTTTGAATTTTATATGGATTATTTGTACTCTTTTTTCGTTTAATATGTTATTTGATTATGAATATTATATAGTGGATTTGATTTTATATGGAAAGAGTAGTGAAAATAATTTATTAGATAATTTATGTTTAGTATGCAAGTCTTACTAAAATTAAATAAATATAATTTTAATAGTTTTGTCGTCATAATAGTCGTTGCATACAAGTTGTAATTTTAACTATTGAAAAAATGGGGTGATACCAATAGCATTAATTTTCAATTCATAGGTTGGTTTCAATGTTTTTTTAACAACAATATAGATTGTTTAGGTCATTGCTATATTTTTAACCATGAAAAAAAGTGTATATCGGTATCACCACTTTTCCTTTTGGTGTTTTTTATGCAAAAATATGAGATTTTATGGTTAGAGTTCTTGTTCATTTTATACAGTTCTCATTTTATAGTGTACTGAGTTAATTATGGGATAAATGGGCTACTCTATTTCACACCTTATATAGAGAAAACACTAATATAACTAAAACCCTCACCAATTGGAGAGACTAGCCCACCTATGCCAACCCTCTACTTTAATCATCCTTGGTATCTCTTCCTAACATTTCTCTTATGGGAGAGCTCAAAAGAGCGCAACGAGAGGATATTCATATATGAAATTAATCCCACAATTTTTTTGTGGCACAACATAAGATCCAACATCCAAGAGACTATTTGACTTCATCATTGGATTGAGTAGGATATGCAAGTCAACAATCAGGATCTATCAAAATAATCTATGCAGGGTATCTGGGTATTAATAACAATAAATCAATTAAACTTTGGACTCCCTTACAAGGGATAGACATTGCATTAAGGAAAGGTTTCCACAAAATCATCATAGAAGATCAATCATAAATATTTATTAGACTAATGGTCAAGATGCAGAACGACACTCCTATTAGGAAGTTCGTTCAAAACCAGAGAATAGAATATGGTATTTTGGTCCTAGCGACAACCATCATCATGATTCAAGATCTTATCCCTTAGCATGTGAGGAGATTTTCCAACAAAGTGGCCAACTGGATGGCTAACTTAAGGGTTTCTCTAGGAGACACAACTCTAGGTGACATGGCATCAAACCTAAGTGAAATCCTTTCATGTAGGAATGTCAAACACTATCCATGTTGGATATCACTGACACCTCACATTGCCCACATCCACTGAATAGAGACGAAACTGGTCCAACACAAGAAGATCCCACTCAACCCCCCACTAACAAAAGGGTGGGCCCCGTTCATGAATCCTCTAGAAGACACCTAGAACCCATTAGACATGGGCCAATTGAAATCCATGTGAAGCACATGAACCCTCACATCGCTTCATCATGATGCATTTCCATGAATTAGAGTGGAATATGAGGATGTACTAGGGAAATCAGGAGGGTACATGACAGAAGGAGCTTTAGTACAAAACCATGGATAATAGTTATTTTTCTAGAGCAAGGGAGGTAAGGTAATGATAGAAAAGGACTCCCCCATTAGTTCATGGATAGATATGGACATAAACATCATCCTCATTGTTGAAAATGCTCAAGAATTTCCTCAATTAAGAAAAACAAACCAATTACCAACAACATGGTAACACCAGTGTTTGGATCATGGCGAGGGGAAGGGGGAAATAGTCAAACAAACACTCAGCTTTAGAAGTCTAGTAGAAAATATCTAAGAGCAACAATAATATCCAATTACTACATGGATACCATCCCCCATTCCTGTCAAATTGAAATAGAACTGGTGGAAAGGAGTTTATGGCATGACACTAAAGTTTTTCAATAGGTAGACAAATTCCAAGCCATGGTGAACTTGCTTCTAGACCTAGGTGAATCTTGTTGTAGGAAGGCGCTTTATGACTGGTCACTTGTGACATTTTGGATGAACAAAATCTTGTTAGGTCGCATTCTAGTTGATTTCCAAAAAGAGTTGGATAGCTTGAAGGAGGAACTATAACTATCCACATAACTGATAGCTAACTCCAATATCATGAATTCCAAAGTGAATATTTTAGGGTGACACCTTGATGTTGAGTTCATTCCTCAAACTCCTCCAACACCCAACAATTCTAGTAGCTCCTGAGAGGAAGAAGTAGAGCATAATAGGGAAAGGCACAAAATTAAACTGTGAAACCATGTGCTCTTTAAGGTAGGGGCATCCCTCAATCCCATGGAGGATTGCATTCAAAACCTAGGTGACACTAGGAGTCAAATTCTTCTATATGAGCACTTGGTGGTACTAAATTAGGTGACCAAATTTCTACTTGGGCAGGTACTAATGGAATAAAAACAGAGATCGCTAGCCATAAAAGAATCTAACCTCTATTTTACATCAAAGGACAATCTCTAAGATCATGGTGGGATTCAGGGGGCATTTTGAGGTGAAATTAGCGAATAAGAATTCTCCAGCAGAGTGCTCTCGCAATACACCTCTTATCATTAAGTATGATTCCCTTCATGCTGATAGACCTGCTACATACTTGTTTACTCCTTAGATATTCCAGGTTTTTATGTCTCACTATCATGCATACTACTCTAGTTAATTTTCAGGTCAAATTTAATTTCAAGTTATGTATACGGCATAAAGGCCACTATAGATATTCATTTGAGACCATTCTTTTATTATACCAAGGCTATATATGATATAAGTATCACTTGAACGCTCTTCTTTAGCCTCGTCTCACCTAAAGGTAGGTTAAATCCCATTGAGTTAAGGTTGATGTAAGTTTTTTTTACTTAGTAAGTAAATTCCATGTCTTTAGTCTTATTTACAAAAAAAATGTGGGATCCATGTGGATATTTCATCTTCAAAAGGGTTTAAATATTAATGGGTCAACTTCAAAAAAAAAATTATAATTAAAAAAAAGGTATGCACTATTTTTTGCCTTGATCATCCTCATATATTTTTCTTTCGAAAATTGTATATTAAACATTGAATTAGTTTAAGAGAACAAAAGCCACTTGCCAATTTTTCCATAATTTTGCCAGGGAAACAATTTAATTAAATACAAATTAAGCATATTAAATGACACTATATTCACAATGTTTATATTATAAACTATAATGGATAAGTATTGAAATTTGAACTCTATAAATAAGTTATTAGTAAATTTGAAAAAAATAGAAAAAAAAAGTTATAAATGTTTATCCGTTATAAAGTTATAAATGTTTATCCGTTCTTACAAGGGATGAACATTGTAGTAAGGAAAGGTTTCCATAAATCATCATAGAAGGTGACTCGTAAATCTTTATCGTATTAATGGTCAAGTTGCAGAACGACACTCCTATTAGGAAGTTCATTAAAAAATAGAGAATATAAGATGGTATTTTAGTCCTAGCGACAATCATCATCATGATTCAAGTCATTATCCCTCAGCATGTTAGGAGATTTTCCAGCAAAGTAGCAAAGTGGCCAGCTAGATGGATAACTTAATGGTTTCTCTAGGAGACACAACTCTGGATGACCTGGAATCCAACCTAAGTGACAATCCTTTCATGTAGGAATGTCAAACACTAGCCATGTTGGATATCATTTACACCTCACATTTCCTATGTCAACTGAATAGAGACAAAACTGGTCCAACACAAGAATCTCCCACTCAACCGCCAACTAACAAAAGGGTGTAGGAAGCCTCTATAAGACACCTAACACCCATTGGAGATGGGGCAATTGAAATCCATGTGAAGCACATGAACCCTCACATCACCTCGTCATGTTGCATTGCCATGAATTGGAGTGGAATATGAGGATGTACTAGGACAATTAGGAGGGTACATGATATAAGGAGCTTTAGCACAACAACATAAAGAATATTTATTTTTCAGACCAAGGGAGGTAAGGATAATGAGAGCAAAGGAATTTCCCATTAATTCATGGATAGATATGGAGATAAACATCATCCTCATTGTTGAGAATGCTCAAGAATTTCCTCAATTAAGAAAAATATGAGGAAAAGAAACCAATGACCAACAATAAGGTAACACCATTGTTTGGATCATGGCAGGCGGCAGGGGGGAATAAACAAGACAACACTAACCTTCAGAAGTCTAGTAGAGAATAGCTAAGAGTAACAATGTATCCAATTACTACAATGATACCATCCCCCATGCTTGTGAAATTGAAATAAAACTGGTGGAAAGGAGGTTATGGCATGACTCTAAATTTTTTCAACATGTAGACAAAATCCAAGCCCTAGTGAAGTGGCTTCTAGACCTAGGTGAGTCTCTGTCCAGGAAGGCACTTTATGATTGCTCACTTGTGAAATTTTTTATGAACAAAATCTTGTTAGGTCGCATTCTAGTTGATTTCCAAAAAGAGTTGGATAGATTGAAGGAGGAAATACAACTACTCATAAGACTGATAGCTGACTCCAATCTCATGAATTCCAAAGTGAATATTTTAGGGTGACACCTTGGTGTTGAGTTCATTCCTCAAACTCCTCCAACACCCAACAATTCCAATAGCCCTAAGAGGAAGAAGCATAGCATAATAGGGAAAGGAACAAAATTGAGCATTGAAACCATGTGGTATTTAAGGTGATGCCATCCCTCAATCCCATGGAAGATTGCATTCAAAACCTAGGTGACACCAAGAGTCGAAACCTTCTATATGAGCACTTGGTGGTACTAAATACGGTGAGCAAATTTATACTTGGGAAGGTACTAATGGAAAGAAAACCAAAGATCGCAAGCCATAAAAGAAGCTAATCTCTCTTCAAGATCAAAAGACAATCTTTAAGGTCATGGTGGGAAAGATGAATATAATCGAGAGGCATTTTGAGGTGAAATTAGTGCATAAGAATTCTCCAAGAGGGTGCTCTCGTAACACACCTCTTATCATTAAGGATGATTCCCCTCATGCTGATAGACCTGCTACGTACTTGTTTACTCCTTAGATATCCCAGGTTTTTATGTCTCACTATCATGCATACTACTCTAGTTAATTTTCAAGTCAAATTTAATTTCAAGTTATGTACAGGGCGTAAAGGCCACTATAGATATTTGTTCCAATACATTTTTTTATTATAAAAAAGGCTATATAGGATATAAGTATCACCCAGGCACTCTTATTTAGCCTAGTCTCACCTAAAGGTAGGTTAGAGCCCATTGACTTATGGTTGATGTAAGTTTTTTGACTTATCAAGTAAATACCATGTCTCTAGTCTTATTTAAAAAAAAATGTGGGATCCCCGTGGATCTTTCCTCTTCAAAGGCGTTTTTAATGTTAATGGGTCATTTTTAAAAAAACTATGAATTTTATAATTAAAAAAGAAGATAAAAGAGGTACATGCAGCCTATTTTTTCCATAAATTTGCAAAGAAAACAATATAATTAAATACAAATTGGGTGTATTAAATGACACTAGATTCACAATGTTTATATTATAAAATATAATGGATAAGTATTGAAATTTGAAGCCTATAAATAAGTTATTAATAAATTTTAAAAAAATAGAAAATTTATTACCTTAAATTTGAAAATTTATATATTAAAATGAAGTTGTTCATACTAAATTATTATTACAAATTATTTTAACCATGTGAATACAATAATATTGAATTGTGATGAAGTGTTTTATAATTTTTTTTCAATTATCAAATCATACATTAAATAACTTTAGCATATACAATACATTAGCTTTTGATAATTTCATTTAATATTTCACTATATTATACAAGCTTGAATAATTTATATTTAATATTTTATTATATTATAAAAGTATATTAAGTAAATATTGAAATTTGAAATTAGTAACTAAGTTATTAATAAATTTAAATTTAAAAATTAGTTGATATTATAAAATTATATAAAATAAATATTAAAACTTAAATTAATAATAAGTTATTAGTAAATTTAAATTAAAAAAATGAATTTAAAAACTTAATTATCTCAATTTAAAATTTTATATATTAAATTGTTACTTTATATTGTTATTATTAATTTTACATATAATGCAAATGCAAATATTGTTATTATTATCTCAAACATCATACAATGCAAATATGATGTAGCCCTTTGACTATGTGGTTCTTCTCTGCCTACAACCAGATTTTCCTGAACGAATTCCATTTATTACTCGCCGGATTAAGATTATTAGTGATATCAACATTAAGTTTATTAAATGAATTTTATTATTAGGTAATTTATGTTCTTAAAAAATTATCATATTTTATTTTGTATTGGTCTTTTGTGTACGAAAAATTCTAATAAGTTCCAACTGGTCAAATATTCGATTTATGTGTAATACTAATACAGGTCAATTTTAAAAATTAAATTTAAAAAACCAAATTTTAATTTTTAAAATAACTATAAAATAAATATCTTTTAATTTCATACTTAGTAATTCAATTTAATAGGAATAAAAATATGCCAAAAAAAATAAATATGCAATTATAATAGCAACACAAGATTTATTGGTTACCAAAACCATGTGGCCAAAACCATTTACATCCTAACACAATTTAAACATTAATTAATTTATTTCAATGTAAATAATGGTAAATATTATTACTTTCTTCTTAAAATAATTAATAACTTTTAATAATTAATAATTTTCTTAAAAATATGTTTAAAACCAATTAAGTTTAAAATTTAATGCTTGATATTCAATATTTCAAAAAATATTGTATGTGTTTAACTATATATATAAATGTTATATATATGGTTGTATATTTTATTAAAAATATATTATATATCATTGTATATTTAATTAAAAATATTATATATATTAAGTCTACTTCAGTATTTTTTTAGTATTGAATTTTTAGTTACTTATTTTTTCATATTTAGTATTTGTACTCTAATTATGTTACTATATTTGTTATAATCACCAATAACTATGACATAATTAAACTCCACAAATATCATATACAACTTTATTGAAAGATTGCATCCCCATAACTTTCTCCTTTTAACTTATTTAAAAAAGCCAAATAACCTAATTAACTTTTTCCTTCCCTACTTGAAAATGTTAACTGACATTAATACAAAAACCAAATGACAGTAGAAAACGATCACACGGTAAGTGTTGCATATGTAATCCTTGTGCAAACATGGGCGTACCACAGAATTTGCATAGATGACAAACCATTTGTAAATGGTTTTAGTAAAACATTATATTCAAAACCTTACACCTGCCACCAAAGGTGCAATCAGAAAGAACAAACTACTTATATAGCAATGCAGGGAGCGTTACAAAGTACAGGTTCAAGAACTGTTCTCATTACCAATTTCTTTGTTTCCAGTTTTGAAATGCTGAAGCCATCTCGGTATTTGTAAAGGTGGTAGAAAGCTCCCAGGATGTCAAAAGCATGTTTCTTAGAAGAAATTGGAGCAACGCTGTTCGGTTTAAGAAGCTCCCAATTTAATTCCTTTATCTTCTCACTGATCATGTCATTGATATGACTCACAGCATCTTCTTCAGTTGATCTATGATTGTCTTTCATATAACAGGATATTGACAAAGCTTGTTCTCCACGGCTCCTCTCTGCCTGCAACATTTACCATGCCAAGTAATGAATCTCATCAAATTCAAATTCGAAACCAAAACCAGTTTTAAACTCTGTGTTATATTTGCTGAATGTAATGCAAACTTGTTGTTTTCGTGTTGGAGTATCAATACAATGGTATGTATAATCGCCCTACATATGGGAATATAAAAATGTAGATGAACAGTTATGCGTGGTGATAAGTTATACTTGGTGATAAGGTCTTGTGTTGGCTTTTATATATTCATTAATATCTATCTAAATGTTCATCAATATTTATCTACACTTTTTGAGTAACCACAAACTTTACATGGTATTAGAGCATAGGTTTTAGGTTCAATTTTTCGAGCTAGGTCAAAAATGATATTGGAGTATCCATACAACCCCATGGTATATCTACAGGTTTTAGTGTAATGGCAGGTGTGTTTGGTCTAATGGCAGGTGTAAAGAAAAAATGCAAAATCTATATGGTATAATCTTCACACCTAAATTACTGGTGATAGGGCTTGTTTGCTAAGTTTCAAATGTTCATCAACAATGGAAAACCTTACAATGTGTAATTCAGATTTGATTTCATGGCAGTTAATTACCTGGTAGCCGCAGACATCACGTCGTAAGCGAAGGATGGACGATGCCAAATCATTGAACTTCGATGGAAAATCAATTTCTTGCAAGATTTGAGGAGGAAAAGGAATATCCAATGTGAGAATGGGTTGTAGTGTAGCTGCTCGATACCCAAAGCTCACCTTGCCGTTCTCTAAATATTCGTTAAATGACGGCAGATAACCACTCGAGATCCATTTTGCTTCAACCAAAAAAGCATCAAATAAGGCTTCCCACTGCACAACAGCAAACAAAATTCAATTAGCCATAAATTACCAAATATTGGCAAAGTTAACATGAAGCTTTTTTTTGTCTCTACAACTCAATCTATCTATTTTGTTTTATTGTTTTTCATACAGTTTTTCGAGCATAGTCTATTGTGTCTCGGCCTTGAGTCTTCTCCGCCTGTCAAGCCAGTTCATTGACACATTCGTAAAATGCCATGTATAATCCTTTCATATATTCAGGAAGGCACTCTGAGGCTGAGGGATCCCATCTGATCATTACAAACACAAGTTTTGATCAAGTCAGTCAATGGTTAATCGAGATATTGACATTATAGGAAATCATTTACTACATAGTATCTTCATACCTACAAATTTTGGTCCATTCACTCTGCAATCAAACATTGTGATTTTTGTTTTCACTTTCATGGTAATGTTTTATTTGTTTTTGCTTAGAGATTGATATTGACCTTCCAGTTTCAGTTATTGGTTCTAAAAGTGATCAATGGATGAATATTACACACTCGTTCTTTAGCATTCATGGAATTTTCTGTACAGACACTCTTGCAAACTATAGTTTTGTACAACTTAAGAAAAAACATGAAGAAGAAGAAGAATTTTCTGGCAAAATTAAATCTTATGTGAACACCTATTAGTAAAATGGTAATCCCCACCTCTTAATTGCTGCTGTGAAAAGTTCAAGCTCCTCCTTCCTTCCAAACGTGTCGTAGATATCATCCAAAACTATTCCAAGATAACATTGTTTGGCAAAGCCCAATCTGAAAGCAGAATGTTTGGGTTCAATAGCAATGCAAGAGGCCAATGTGTAAAATTCGACGTGACGATGCCTAGTGAATGTAAGTTGAGAGAAACCAGAATCTTTCCAGCACCTAGAAAAAAAATTCAGGGATGAATATTAGATTGGAAGAACCAAATACAAGTTTGTCTTCCAACATGATAAAATTCAATGACAGTAAAATTCAATGACACAGTGATAGTTCTATCACCTAGAGATATGTTTTAACTCTGTTTGTTGTAGAGAGTGAAATAAACTGAATTCCAATTTTGGAACTCAACCTTAGTACGTGGGTCCCTGAAAGGAAAATGAACAACGTTCAAATTTCAATAGTTCACATATGTCACGACATGATATTGAAACGATGGGCCTACTGAATGGGCCTCATTCAAGAAAACCTTATAATTGAAAGCTAACATCGACATCTCATAAAAGTCAGAATTGAACTTGTACTCAAAATTGTTAAGAATTGTAATCTCAATAAACTGGCCATCCTTAACAAACATGTAAGTTTTGTCTATCCAATGACCAACAACGAAGTCAATGGTTGACTTCGCTGTTGGTCCGTTGGATGGATCGAACTTACATGTTTTTTAAGTTCAGGCCAATAAATTACTATCAACAGTGTATTAATTAGTTAGTGGGTTGATCACTATTAATAATGTAGTATTAATTAGTTAGTTGAATTGTTGATTTGGTCATATCAAGTAGAATTATTGACCCATAATATTTGATGACCAGTGAGCTTTACCTATAGTTTTGTTGTTATGTAGTCTTATAAATACTTGCCTTAATATTGAGAAAGCAATTTTAGGCAATCAATATGCTTTTAGGGTCTGTCTCTTCTAACTCTTCTAATCTTTAACATGGTATCAGAGCCTATGGCCTAATCCTTGACTAAAACTTTTCACACAATATCTAGAGCACAACGATGTCTTTGTGGTTTTTTCTGACTATATTCAGTTCTTTTGAAGATGTCTTTGTGGCATTTCACACATGCTTTGCATGTTATGTTCTGGTGTTAAGGGTTTCTCCCTGATATTGTTATTGTATCATTCATGAAAGTGCATCTCTTTAGATTGCTGCTCAGATGGGTTATTGGCTCTCGATCGATGTGACTGAACTGACAGTCCTATTATCATGATGAGTCAGTTTTCTGATGGGTATCTCCTTGATATAATGTGCCATTCCTCCTAAAGTTTTCTTGGGTGGTTGTCACGGTCAGTCTATGCTGATGTTTGTTATAATGTCTTTTGATTCAAATGAATAACAAAGGCAGGTTTTTTCCTCTTGAAAAAAAAAAACTTTTCACACAATAAAAAACACACACTAAGAAGCACTGACTAAGAAAGCGTGAACGGTGATACCTATGAACCACCGCACCATTCACATAATGAAAGCGCGGTGCCACCGCTTTTTCTATAAAGACTAACCTATTTATTTGTCCTGTTTTTTCATAACGAATTTTATTATATCTCTCATGTAACTCTAATACAACCAAAATTATTTATAACAGAGTACTATACTTACTTAAAGTATGGATCGGAAAATTTGTGAGCCACCCATTTTCCAGTACATACTCTGTCTGCGAATCACAAAACTGGCATTATAAGACAAAATAGATATTATGTGAATTAAGAGGTTTTACAGTCTGCCTCACCTCTCGCGAAAGACTGGAGACCTGAATCTTTTGCAAGGCTTCTTTTAAATATGTTGTAGCGAAGATTTGAGCCTCTTCCATTACTTTCTCCCCGGGAAAAGCAATGAGGGAGGCCCTCAGTAAATTGAGAATGCCTTTGATCTCTTCCTCTATCTGAATGGCAGAGCAGGCGAACTCCCCCTTTTGGGTTTGGAAAACTTTCAAAACATCTGAAATAAAATGATAACTTTATTAAAGTCCCAACAAAATGCTATATGCAAGTGGACCAATTACATGTACTAAAGTTCAACTTTCTTGTGCTCTACTTCATCACTGCTACCAAAGTTAGCAGTGGACTTTCATACGTAGCAAAGTCAATGATTGACTTTCAACTTAAAATAAAAGTCAAAGTTATGAGTTGAATTTTCTACATGTGTGAGAGATAAATATGTTATAGAAATATTAGAGTTAAGATCAGGAACAACATTTTCTCGCCCACAACCAATGCCTTGATCATTCCAATAGCTGTTTGGACAAATAATTTATTGTTAGGGAGTATTTGTATATTAAACAAAGAGTTGAAAGAGCAACCATTTTGTCCTTCTGTTAATATTTGGTTGGAATATTTTTTATTTGATTTAGATTTTTTACATAATTGAAATAGTTTTTAACTGTAGAAATAGATTCAGCAGTCTTAAGAACCTTTAAGGCATTCTAATTTTAAATATACATTTGACCTGCCAAATCTGAAATTTCCAAATTCGTTGCACGATTCAATGAAAGAAATGGCCAACAAAAAATTAAAAAAACTGCATGTTTAGACTACTCTTACACCTGTTACATTTGATTAGGTAATTTTTGTTGGAAGGTAATTTCAACAAGCAATCAGTAGAGGTATTGAAGGTATTAAATGTAATAGCTGAAGATGCAATGTACTTAGGTGAAAGACAAGTTGGAAAGCCAGAAGCAACTGGAACGCTCTAAAAGCCTGGTTAAAAGCCATCGAACCCCATAGAACTGATATAAAAACTGATATATAATGCTATTTGCAATGTAAGTAGTTCAGAGCCGAAGCACCTTAATAGAATAATAGTTTTATGTTTTTAGTTTTGTTCTGTTCATTCTCCATTTCTATCAATTTTATGTTTGTAGATTCGGTAAATGTTCCCAGGTTTTAATCAATCATTTTTTCTTAAAAGTGATTTGTGTTAACAATCATAATGAAATTAAAAAAAAAAAATCTTAAAATATAAAAAAAAAATCCAATTAATTATGACTATCTTGACCTGTAAACATATTCAATGGCTGATTTTATCTCATTTTCGAAATGTCTGCTGATACCCAAACGTTCAACAT
>LPNX010029827.1:11999-39498 GCA_001517045.1 Pseudotsuga menziesii
GTATGCTTCTTACGGAGGATGGTCTTCGTCGTATAGATCAAGTAGAACTGGTTCAGGCAGTAGTAGGCAAGGTGGTGGAAGGAATTCTGGTAGTGGGGGCAGTTGGTGTTATCGACCCTACTAGTGTTTTTTCAAATATGTTTTTAACAGAGCAAGACAATGATATGTTTAGAACAAGCCCTATTAGTGTTTTGTCAAATATGTTTTTAACATACCAGGACAATGGTAGGTTTAGAACCCCCTTTGTGAGAGGTGATTAACAACAAAGAGAGACTTTAAAAGGTCATTAGAGAGTGAAACCAATATTCATAATGATGAGACACTATTTTGAATTTTTCTTCTTATCTTGAAGAAATTAGGATACAATCACCAGCTACATGCATTATTTCAGAGCCAATTATAGTATTAATTATTTTAGTTAAGAACTAAAAAACAAATTTGCCAATGCCTCTTTGATTAAAATTGAAAGTATTTATTTTTATGTTTGAAAAATATTTGAAATATATTTATTGAAAATGTAATATTTGGAAAATGTTGTGCCACTGTTATCTTGCTAAGGCTATCCACCCCTATCGCTAGACACTTGTTGGTTGACTTGGTTAACATCTTGAGGTTGATCCTGGATGTCTTGACTTCTGCACCTTCTACTGTACTTGTCTAAACCTATCCTACAACAAGTTATCTCTCTCTCTCTTTCTCTGGTATGTGTTTACCCTCAAGTAAGGGTTAATTACTTGTTCAATTTAATGACTTGTCTCTAAGAGACAAGATCTTATCTAAAGTAATTTCTGAGTTTAAGGTCCCAACTCACCAAGTAAGTTATCAGACCTGTTCTTTTGTGTTGTCAGTGAGATCTCTTACTATTGTTACAGTTTTGCCTAATTAGTCTTTCTACTGCTGCTTCTCAGCTGTTTATATATATCTGCAATTGTTAAATGTGTGCTTCAACTTTAACACAGTGATCTTTGGGAATGTTAAAGTTGAAAGAGATGAAAATTTCGTGTTTCGTAGTTCTTTCTTAAGGTGCGTACGCAAGCTCGACCAATGGGACTAGGGTTGGCATGCTTGGAATCGGATTTGAAAGCCAAACGTAAATCCGTGTGCACTAGCGAGGGGATTTCTCCTCCTTCTGCTACTANGACCAACGGGACTAGGGTTGGCATGCTTGGAATCGGATTTGAAAGCCAAACGTAAATCAGTGTGCTCTAGCGAGGGGATTTCTCCTCCTTCTGCTACTAGGGTGGTTCAATATCCTTCAGTTAGGTAAGATGGGACTGACACTCGATCTCGTTCAAAGGGAAGCAGTCCAGGTCTAAAAGATTTAGTTTCATTGGGATGAATGGTAAGGGTGGAATGGAGGTTAAGTGTGCTGGGATCCACCGAAAGAAAGGCTACCGGCTTGTGTCCATGGCACTGAGTCACAATTTCTCCCGATATGTTTTCCTTATTACATCGAAAATCAATTTGACGATACAGACGCTTGTGTAAGTTCAATCCATAAAGGTTAAGGAAAAAAGAACTAGTAAAGGCAGGTGGAGTGGGATTGTTGGTGGCTGAGGGGAGGTCCACGATTTGAGATTCCTTGACTCCACACAATGTTTGGTAAACATGATCTTCCTTGACTCCACAAAATGTTTGGTAAACATAACTATAAGGTGCCCAATAGACTCCCAACTCACTTCCATGNAATCCACAAAATGTTTGGTAAACATAACTATAAGGTGCCCAATAGACTCCCAACTCACTTCCATGTGGAACCCACCTCCATGTGGAACTGCACCTGTCAACTGTACNTGTGGTACTGCACCTGTCAACTGTACTCATTTTGTCATCTAGCCACACAATGTTTGGTAAACATGATCTTCCTGGACTCCACAAAATGTTTGGTAAACATAACTATAAGGTGCCCAATAGACTCCCAACTCACTTCCATGTAGAACCCACCTCCATGTGGAACTGCACCTGTCAACTGTACTCATTTTGTCATCTAGCCTGCTATGGACTTTTTAGGGATTTTGACCCTTTTTCCAAAATAAAGTTAACTAAAAAATATAAGTTCAATCCATAAAGGTTAAGGAAAAAATAACTGGTAAAGGCAGGTGGAGTGGGATTGTTGGTGGCTAAGGGGAGGTCCACGATCTGAGCTTTATTTCCAGTTATAGAAAAAGAAGACGTGCTCGATTGAGTGAAAAGCAGTTTGGTCAGAAAAGGCAAAGCATGAAAAAATAAATTAGAGGTTCTCGATTAGTGCCTGAAAGTGAGTTCCTAGATCATAGAAAATCAGTGACAAATAAACTTCATCTCTTGGAAGTCTAAAGTTCTCATCTTGGACGAAAATGATCTCTTAAACCTTGTCAATGAGAAGGTTCCAAAAGCAGGCGCTGAAGAAGACAAGTCTCATTGGAAGAGGAGTTATGCGAGAGCAAGAAGAATTTTGGTAGACTCAGTCAGAGATCATTTGGTTCCTCAAATCTCGCAAAAGAAGACGACTAGGAAGATGTTCAAAACTCTAAAGTAATGATGATTCCTAATGGCCAAGCCTGACTTGTATGGGTGACGATGTTCAAATGCCATTCATTATACACCCTTAGTGGACGCTAGTGGACCACCACAGTGTTAGTGGGCGCCTAATAACACCTTCGTGGTCCAGCACCGACAACTGAGGGTGTATAATGGAAGGCATTTTAAGGCCATCGGGGATAGAAGTCAGGCTTGGCCACTGACACTATTGTGGCCCACAATCGACCTACAAGGGTGTATGGCGAATGGCATTTAAAGGCCATTGGGAGCAGAATTTAGGCTCTGTCAACATCCATTTGGATGTACATTGTTCTCTATTGAAAGGTCTGAGCTCGGGGGAGACAATAGTGTTGTATTGTCTATGGTTGGGAGGTGATAGATCATCACCGTGGTTAAACGAGCTCCACACCCAGTTTGTTTATGTGCTCTGTCTTTCTTCTAGTGATCTTGGTTTTACAACTTCCAATTTCTAACATGTTATCAACGCAGTTGTAGAAGCCATTGTCGAAAGCTAGGGCTTGACATTCTGAGGCCTCCCCTCACAAAAAATGAGAAAAAGTGACTTCAAAACTATGCCCAAGGGAAGGCACAGTTATTGATAATGGAAAAATCCAGTTCTGAAAGTTTCATTTTTAACCCAATTTCGGTGCATTGTTTTGGCTCGATCTTATCTCCTCTCAACTCGACTTGATAAGGCACATTAACCTTTGGCTTTAGTTTCACAAGATTCCAAGCTTCATTTTTGACCTAGCTGCTACTAGGGTTTCTAGTTCAAATCTGTAGGGAGGATGATCGGAATGAAGGTTGAAGATCATCTTGATGGAACCACAAACTTCATCTCTTAGAAGTCTAGAGTAATCATCTTGGAAGAAATTGATTTCTTAAAGCTTGTCAATGAGAAGGTTCCAAAACCAAACGCTGAAGAAGACAAGTCTCATTGGAGGAATAGTGATGCGAGAGCAAGAAGAATCTTGGTAGACTCAATCAGCGATGATTTGGTCCCTCAAATCTCGCAAAAGAAGACGACTAGGGAGATGTTCAAAACCCTAAAGGAATGATGATTTTTAATGGCCAAAACTGACTTGTATGGGCAATGACATTCATTATACACCCTTAGTGGTCGGTGGTGAACCACCACAATGTTAGTGGGCGCCCACTAACACCTTGGTGATCCACCGTCGACCACTGAGGGTGTATAATGGAAGGCATTTTAAGGTCGTCGGGGATAGAAGTCAGGCTTGGCCACTGACACTATTGTGGCATAATCGACCTATAAGGGTTTATGACGAATGGCATTTGAAGGCCACTAAGAGTAGAATTTAGGCTTGGTCAACATCGATTTGGATGTACATCGTTCTCTATTGAAAGGTCTGAGCTCAAGGTAGACAATAATGTTGTATTGTCTATGGTTGGGTGGTGATAGATCATCACTATGTTTAAACGAGCTACACACCCAGTTTGTTTATGTGCTGTCTTTCTTCTAATGATCTTGGTTTTACAACTGCCAATTTCTAACATGGTATCAAAGCAGTTCTACAAGCCATTGTCAAAAGCTAGGGCTTGACATTCTGAGGCCTCCCCTCACCAATCCAGGAGAAAAAGTGACTTGGAAACTTAGCCCAAGGGAAGGCACATTGATGAAGGAAAAATCAAGTGTTGAGGCTGAAGAAGACAAGTCTCATTAGAGGAATAGTGATGCGAGAGCAAAAATAATCTTGTTAGACTCAGTCAGGGATCATTTGGTTCCTCAAATCTCACAAAAGAAGATGACTACGAAAATGTTCAAAACCCTAATGGAATGATGATTGTTAATGGCCAAGCCTGACTTGTATGAGCGACGACGTTCAAATGCCTTCCATTATACACCCTCAATGGTCGGTGGTGGACCACCAAGGTGTTAGTGGGCGCCCACCAACACTGTGGAGGTCCACCACCGATCACTGAGGGTGTATAATGAACGACATTTGAACGTCGTCGCCCATACAAGTCAGGCTTGGCCATTAACAATCATGATTCCATTAGGGTTTTGAACATCTTACTAGTCGTCTTCTTTTGTGAGATTTGAGGAACCAAATGATCCCTGAATGAGTCTAACAAGATTCTTCTCGTTCTCGCATCACTCTTCCTCCAATGAGACTTGTCCTCTTCAGCCTCAACACTTGATTTTTCCTTCATCAATGCGCCTTCCCTTGGGCGAGGTTTCCAAGTCACTTTTTTTCCTGGCTTGGTGAGGGGAGGCCTCAGAATGTCAAGCCCTAGCTTTCGACAATGGCTTGTAGAACTGCTTTGATACCATGTTAGAAATTGGCAGTTGTAAAACCAAGATCATTAGAAGAAAGACAGCACATAAACAAACTGGGTGTGTAGCTCATTTCAACCTAGTGATGATCTATCACCTCCAAACCATAGACAATACAACATTATTGTCTACCTCGAGCTCAGACCTTTCAATAGAGAATAATGTACATCCAAATCGATGTTGACTGAGCCTAAATTCTACTCTCAGTGGCATTTAAATGCCATTCGTCATAAACCCTTATAGGTCGATTGTGCCACAATAGTGTCAGTGGCCAAGCCTGACTTCTATCCCCGACGGCCTTAAAATGCCTTCCATTATACACCCTCAGTGGTCGACGGTGGATCACCAAGGTGTTAGTGGGCGCCCACTAACATTGTGGTGGTTCACCACCGACCACTAAGGGTGTATAATGAACGGCATTTGAACGTCGTTGCCCATACAAGTCAGGCTTGGCCATTAAAAATCATCATTCCTTTAGGGTTTTGAACATCTCCCTAGTCGTCTTCTTTTGTGATATTTGAGGAACCAAATCATCCCTGATTGAGTCTACCAAGATTCTTCTTGCTCTCGTATCACTCTTCCTCCAATGAGACTTGTCTTCTTCAGCATTTGGTTTTGGAACCTTCTCATTGACAAGCTTTAATAAATCACTTTCTTCCAAGATGAGAACTCTAGAATTCCAAGAGATGAACTTTGTGGCTCCATCAAGATGATCTTCAACCTTCATTCCGATCATCCTCCCTACAGATTTGAACTAGAAACCCTAGTAGGAGCTAGGTCAAAAATGAAGCTTGGAATCTTGTGAAACTGAAGCCAAAGGTTAATGTGCCTTATCAGGTTGAGTTGAGAGGAGATAAGATCGAGCCAAAACAATGCACTGAAATTGGGTCAAAAATGAAACTTTCAGAACTGGATTTTTCCATTATCAATAAATGTGCCTTCCCTTGGGCGTAGTTTTGAAGTCACTTTTTCTCATTTTTTGTGAGGGGAGGCCTCAGAATGTAAAGCCCTAGCTTTCGACAATGGCTTCTACAACTGCGTTGATAACATGTTAGAAATTGGCAGTTGTAAAACCAAGATCACTAGAAGAAAGACAGAGCACATAAACAAACTGGGTGTGGAGCTCGTTTAACCACGGTGATGATCTATCACCTCCCAACCATAGACAATGCAACACTATTGTCTCCCCCGAGCTCAGACATTTCAATAGAGAACGATGTACATCCAAATGGATGTTGACAGAGCCTAAATTCTACTCCCAATGGCCTTTAAATGCCATTCGTCATACACCCTTGTAGGTCGATTGTGGGCCACAATAGTGTCAGTGGCCAAGCCTGACTTCTATCCCCGACGGCCTTAAAATGCCTTCCATTATACACCCTCAGTTGTCGGTGCTGGACCACCAAGGTGTCAGTGGGCGCCCACTAGCACTGTGGTGGTCCACCAATGACAACTGAGGGTGTATAATGAACGGCATTTGAACGTCATGGCCCATACAAGTCAGGCTTGGCCATTAAGAACCATCATTACTTTAGGGTTTTGAACATCTTCCTAGTCGTCTTCTTTCGCAAGATTTGAGGAACCAAATGATCCCTGACTGAGTCTACCAAGATTCTTCTTGCTCTCGCATAACTCTTCTTCCAATGAGACTCGTCTTCATCAGCGCCTGCTTCTGGAAACTTCTCATTGACAAGCTTTGAGAGAT
Organism: Pseudotsuga menziesii; assembly: GCA_001517045.1. NCBI lineage: Eukaryota > Viridiplantae > Streptophyta > Pinopsida > Pinales > Pinaceae > Pseudotsuga > Pseudotsuga menziesii. Next base: position 18,524 of record LPNX010029827.1, read on the forward strand.
CATTTTCGTCCAAGATGAGAACTCTAGACTTCCAAAAGATGAAGTTTGTGGCTCCATAAAGATGATCTTCAACCTTCATTCCAATCATCTTGCCTGCAGATTTGAACTAGAAACCCTAGTAGGAGCTAGGTCAAAAATGAAGTTTGAAATCTTGTGAAACTGAATCCAAAGTTTAATGTGCCTTATCAAGGCGAGTTGAGAGGAGATAAGATCAAGCCAAAACTATGGACCGAAATTGGGTAAAAAATGAAACCTCTCAGAACTGAAGTTTTTCTTCATCAATAGATGCGCCTTCCCTTGGGCAAAGTTTCCAAGTCCCTTTTTCTTCTCGATCAATGAGGGGAGGGCTCAGAATGTCAAGCCCTAGATTTGGACAATGGCTTCTAGAAACGGTTTGATACCATGTTAGAAATTGGCAGTTGTAAAACCAAGATCACTAGAAGAAAGACAGAGCACATAAACAAACTGGGTGTGGAGCTCGTTTAACCAGGGTGATGATCTATCACCTCCCAACAATAGACAATACAACACTATTGTATTCCCAGAGCTCAGTCCTTTCAATAGAGAACGATGTACATCCAAATGGATGTTGACCGAGCCTAAATTCTACACCCAATGGCCTTTAAATGTCATACGTCATACACCCTTGTTTGTCGATTGTGGGCCACAATAGTATCAGTAACCAAGCCTAACTTCTATCATCGACGGACTTAAAATGCCTTCCATTATACACCCTCAATGGTCGGTGGTGGACCACCAAGGTGTTAGTGGGCGCCCACTAACATTGTGGTGGTCCAACACCGACCACTAAGGGTGTATAATGAACAGCATTTGAACGTCGTCGCCCACACAAGTCAGGCTTAGCCATTAACAATCATCATTTCGTTAGCGTTTTGAACATCTTCCTAGTCATCTTCTTTTGCAAGATATGAGAAACCAAATGATCCCTGACTGTGTCTACAAGGATTCTTCTTACTCTGGTATCACTCTTCTTTCAATGAGACTTGTCTTTTTCAGCATCTGGTTCTCGAACCTTCTCATTGACAAGCTTTAAGAGATCTTTTTCTTCCAAGATGAGAACACTAGACTTCCAAGAGATGAAGTTTTTGGCTCTATCAAGATGATCTTCAAGCTTCAATCTAATCATCATCCCTATAGATTTGAACTAGAAACTCTAGTAGGAGCTAGGTCAAAAATGAAGTTTGGAATCTTGTGAAACTGAATCCAAAGGTTAGTGTGTCTTATCAAGGCTAGTTGAGAGGAGATAAGAACGAGCCAAAACTATGGACCGAAATTGGGTAAAAAATGAAACTTCTCAGAACTAGACTTTTCCTTCATCAATAGACGCGCCTTCTCTTGGGCGAAGTTTCCAAGTCACTTTTTCTCCTGTATTGGTGAGGGGAGGCCTCATAATGTCAAGCCCTAGCTTTCGAAAATGGCTTCTAGAACTGTTTTGATACCATATTAGAAATTGGCAGTTGTAAAACCAAGATCACTAGAAGAAAGACAGAGCACATCAACAAACTGGGTGTGGAGCTCGTTTAACCACGGTGATAATCTATCACCTCCCAACCATAGACAATACAACGCTATTGTCTCCCCTGAGCTCAGACCTTTCAATAGAGAACGATGTACTTCCAAAGGGATGTTGATCGAGCCTAAATTCTGCTTCCAATGGCCTTTAAATGTCATTCGTCATACACCGTTGTAGGTCGATTGTGGGCCACAATAGTGTCAGTGGCCAAGCCTAACTTCTATCCCCGACGGACTTAAAATGCCTTCCATTATACACCCTCAGTTGTCGATGCTGGACCACCAAGGTGTTAGTGGGCGCCCACCAACACTGTGGTGGTCCACCAGGGAGCACTAAGGGTGTATAATGAACGGCATTTGAACGTCGTCGCCCATACAAGTCAAGTTTGGCCATTAACAATCATCATTCCTTTAGGGTTTTGAACATCTTCCTGGTCGTCTTATTTTGCGAGATTTGAGGAACCAAATGATCCCTGACTAAGTCTACCAAGATTCTTCTTGCTCTGGCATCACTCCTCCAACAATGACACTTGTCTTCTTCAGCAATTGGTTCTGGAACCTTCTCATTGACAAGCTTTAAGAGATCATTTTCTTCCAAGATGAGAACTCTAGACTTCGAAGAGATGAAGTTTATGCTCCATCGTGATGCTTTTCAACCTTCATTCCAATCATCTTGTCGGCAAATTTGAACTAGAAACCCTAGTAGGAGCTAGGTCAAAAATGAAGTTTGGAATCATGTGAAACTGAATCCAAAGGTTAATGTGCTTTATCAAAGCGAGTTGAGAGGAGATAAGATCGAGCCAAAACTATGGACCGAAATTGGGTCAAAAATGAAACTTCTCAGAATTAGACTTTTCCTTCATTAATAGACGCACCTTCCCTTGGGCAAAGTTTCCAAGTCACTTTTTCTGCTAGATTGGTGAGAGGAGGCCTCAGAATGTCAAGCCCTGGCATTCAACAATGGCTTCTAGAACTGCTTTGATACCATGTTAGAAATCGGCAGTTGTAAAACCAAGATCTCTAGAAGAAAGAGAGAGCACATAAACAAACTGGGTGTGGAGCTCGTTTAACCACAGTGATGATCTATCACCTCCCAACCATAGACAATACAACACTATTGTCTCCCCCGAGCTCAGACATTTTAATAGAGAACGATGTACATCCAAATGGAGGTTGATCGAGCCTAAATTGTAGTCCTAATGGCCTTTAAATGTCATTCGTCGTACACCCTTGTAGGTCGATTGTGGGACACAATAGTGTCAGTGGCCAAGCCTGACTTCTATCCCCGACGGCCTTAACATGCCTTCCATTATACACCCTCAGTGGTCGGTGGTGAACCACCAAGGTGTTAGTGGGCGCCCACTAACACTGTGGTGCTCCACCACCGACCACTAAGGGTGTATAATGAATGGCATTTGAATGTCGTCGTCCATACGAGTCAGGCTTAGCCATTAATAATCATAATTCTTTTAAGGTTTTGAACATCTTCCTAGACGTCTTCTTTTGTGAGATTTGAGGAACCAAATGATCCCTGACTGAGTCTAACAAGATTCTTCTTGCTTTGGCATCACTCTTCCTCTAATGAGACTTGTCATCTTCGGCGTCTGGTTCTGGAACCTTCTCATTGACAAGTTTTAGTATATCATTTTCTTCCAAGATGAGAACTCTAGACTCCAAGAGATGAAGTTTGTGGCTCCATCAAGATGATCTTCAGCCTTCAATCCGATCATCCTGCCAACATATTTGAAACAGAAACCCTCGTAGGAGCTAGGTCAAAAATGAAGTTTGGAATCTTGTGAAACTGAATCCAAAGGTTAATGTGCCTGATCAAGGCGAGTTGAGAGGAGATAAGATTGAGCCAACACTATGGACCGAAATTGGGTCAAAAATGAAACTTCTCAGAACTGTCATGCCTGCATGGTGTCACCTCAAAAAGTGAAAGCACTTGGCATGTGTATACCTCTGCCCCCTGGGGTAACATGGTGGTAACACACCCATTTCTGTGCAAGGTGTTGAACGACTGATGTAATCACTTCATGAGCTTTTTACAGTGATCTCTGTGGGCGCCCATGTCCAAATGGAAGGTAACCGGTTCCTCAAATCTCGCGAAAGAAGACGTCTAGTAAGAAGTTCAAAACCCTAAAGGAATGATGATTGTTAATGGTCAACCCTGACTTTTATGGGCGGCGATGTTCAAATGCCATTCATTATACACCTTAAAATGCCTTCCATTATACACCCTCAGTGCTCAGTGGTGGACCACCACAGTGTTAGTGGGCGCCCACTAACACCTTGGTGGTCCACCACTGAGCACTGAGAGTGTATAATGGAAGGCATTTTAAGGCCGTCGGGGATAGAAGTCAGGCTTGGCCACTGAAACTATTGTGGCGCACAATCGACCTACAAGGGTGTGACGAATGGCATTTAAAGGCCATTAGGAGTAGAATTTAGGCTCGGTCAACATCCATTTGGGTGTACATCGTTCTCTATTGAAAGGTCTAAGCTCGAGGGAGACAATAGTGTTGTATTGTCTATGGTTGGGAGGTGATAGATCATCACCGTGGTTAAACGAGCTCCACACCCAGTTTGTTTATGTGCTCTGTCTTTCTTCTAGTGATCTTGTTTTTACAACTGCCAATTTTTAACATGCTATCAAAGCAGTTCTAGAAGCCATTGTCGAAAGATAGGGCTTGACATCATGAGGGCTCCCCTCAACAATACAGGAGATAAAGTGACTTGGAAACTTCGCCCAAGGGAAGACGCATCTATTGATGAAAAAGTGACTTGAGAACATCGCCGAATAGAGGAACTATATGATGAAGGCCCATCCATTGATGAAAAAGTGACTTGAGAACATCGGCCAACGGAAGGCGCATCTATTCATGAAGGAAAAATCCAGTTCTGAGAAGTTTCATTTTTTACCCAATTTCGGTCCATAGTTTTGGCTCAATCTTATCTCCTTTCAACTCGACTTGATACGGCACATTAACCTTTGGATTCAATTTCACAAGATTCCAAACTTCATTTTTGACCTAGCTCCTACTAGGGTTTCTAGTTCAAATCTGCAGGCAAGATTATTGGAATGAAGGTTGAAGATCATATTGATGGAGCCACAAACTTCATCTCTTGGAGTCTAGAGTTTCATCTTTGAAGAAAATGATCTCTTAAAGCTTGTCAATGAGAAGGTTTCAGAACCAGACGCTGAAGAAGACAAGTCTCATTAGAGGAAGAGTAAACGAGAGCAAGAGGAATTTTGGTAGACTCAGTCAGGGATCATATGGTTCCTCAAATCTCGCAAAAGAAGACGACTAGGGAGATGTTCAAAACCCTAAAGGAATGATGATTTTTAATGGCCAAGCTTGACTTGTATGGGCAACGACGTTCAAATGTTGTTCATTATACACCCTTAGTGGTCGGTGGTGAGCCACCACAATGTTAGTGGACGCCCACTAACACCTTGGTGATCCACCATCGACCACTGAGGGTGTATAACAGAAGGCATTTTAAGGCCGTCGGGGATAGAAGTCCGGCTTGGCCACTGAGACTATTGTGGCACAATCGACCTATAAGGTTTTATGACGAATAGCATTTAAAGGCCACTGAGAGTAGAATTTAGGCTCGGTCAACATCGATTTGGATGTACATCGTTCTCTATTGAAAGGTATGAGCTTGAGGTTGACAATAATGTTGTATTGTCTATGGTTGGGAGGTGATACATCATCACTACGTTGAGACGAGCTACACACCCAGTTTGTTTATGTGCCGTCTTTCTTCTAATGATCTTGGTTTTTCAACTGCCAATTTCTAACATGGTATCAAAGCAGTTCTACAAGCCATTGTCGAAAGCTAGGGCTTGACATTTTGAGGCCTCCTGTCACCAATCTAGGAGAAAAAATGACTTGGAAACCTCGCCCAAGGGAAGGCGCATTGATGAAGGAAAAATCAAATGTTGAGGTTGTAGAAGACAAGTCTCATTGGAGGAAGAGTGATGCGAGAGCAAGAAGAATCTTGTTAGACTCAGTCAGGGATCATTTGGTTCCTCAAATCTCACAAAAGATGACGACTACGAAGATGTTCAAAACCCTAATGGAATGATGATTGTTAATCGCCAAGCCTGACTTGTATGGGCGACGACGTTCAAATGCCGTTCATTATAAACCCTCAGTGGTCGATGGTGGACCACCAAGGTGTTAGTGGGCACCCACTAACACTGTGGTGGTCCACCACCGACCACTGAGCATGTATAATGAACGGCATTTGAACGTCGTCGCCCATACAAGTCAGGCTTGGCGATTAACAATCATGATTCCATTAGGGTTTTGAATATCTTCCTAGTCGTCTTCTTTTGTAATATTTGAGGAACCAAATGATCCCTGACTGAGTCTAACAAGATTCATCTTGCTCTCGCATCACTCTTCCTCCAATGAGACTTGTCTTCTTCAGCCTCAACACTTGATTTTTCCTTCATCAATGCACCTTCCCTTGGGCGAGGTTTCCAAGTCACATTTTCTCCTGGATTGGTGAGGGGAGGCCTCAGAATGTTAAGCCCTAGCTTTCGACAATGGCTTGTAGAACTGCTTTGATACCATGTTAGAAATTGGCAGTTGTAAAACCAAGATCATTAGAAGAAAAACAACACATAAAAAAACTGGGTGTGTAGCTCGTTTCAACGTAGTGATAATCTATCACCTCCCAACCATAGACAATACAACATTATTGTCTACCTCGAGCTCAGACCTTTCAATAGAGAACGATGTACATCCAAATCGATGTTGACCGTGCCTAAATTCTACTCTCAGTGGCCTTTAAATGCCATTCGTCATAAACCCTTATAGGTCGATTGTGCCACAATAGTGTCAGTGGCAAGGCCTGACTTCTATCCCCGAGGGCCTTAAAATGCCTTCCATTATACACCCTCAGTGGTCGACGGTGGATCACCAAGGTGTTAGTGGGCACCCACTAACATTGTGGTGGTTCACCACCGACCACTAAGGGTGTATAATGAACGGCATTTGAACGTCGTTGCCCATACAAGTCAGGCTTGGCCATTAAAAATCATCATTCCTTTAGGGTTTTGAACATCTCCCTAGTCGTCTTCTTTTGCGATATTTGAAGAACCAAATCATCCCTGATTGAGTCTACCAAGATTCTTCTTGCTCTCGCATCACTCTTCCTCCAATGAGACTTGTCTTTCTTCAGCGTTTGGTTTTGGAACGTTCTCATTAACAAGCTTTAAGAAATCAATTTCTTCCAAGATGAGAACTCTATACTTCTAAGAGATGAACTTTGTGGCTCCATCAAGATGATCTTCAACCTTCATTCCGATCATCCTCCCTACAGATTTGAACTAGAAACCCTAGTAGGAGCTAGGTAAAAAATGAAGTTTGGAATCTTGTGAAACTGAAGCCAAAGGTTAATGTGCCTTATCAGGTCGAGTTGAGAGGAGATAAGAACGAACCAAAACAATGCACTAAAATTGGGTAAAAAATGAAACTTTCAGAACTGGATTTTTCCATTATCAATAAATGCGCCTTCCCTTGGGCGTAGTTTTGAAGTCTCTTTCTCTCGTTTTTTGTGAGGGGAGGTCTCATAATGTCAAGCCCTAGCTTTCGACAATGGCTTCTACAACTGCGTTGATAACATGTTAGAAATTGGCAGTTGTAAAACCAAGATCACTAGAAGAAAGACAGCACATAAACAAACTGGGTGTGGAGCTCGTTTAACCACGGTGATGATCTATCACCTCCCAACCATAGACAATACAACACTATTGTCTCCCCCGAGCTCAGACCTTTCAATAGAGAACGATGTACATCCAAATGGATGTTGACAGAGCCTAAATTCTACTCCCAATGGCCTTTAAATGCCATTCGTCATACACCCTTGTAGGTCGATTCTGGGCAACAATAGTGTCAGTGGCCAAGCCTGACTTCTATCCCCGACGGCCTTAAAATGCCTTCCATTATACACCCTCAGTTGTCGGTGCTGGACCACCAAGGTGTTAGTGGGCGCCCACTAGCACTATGGTGGTCCACCAGTGACCACTAAGGGTGTATAATGAACGGCATTTGAACGTCGTCACCCATACAAGTCAGGCTTGGCTATTAAGAATCATCATTACTTTAGGGTTTTGAACATCTTCCTAGTCGTCTTCTTTCGCGAGATTTGAGGAACCAAATGATCCCTGACTGAGTCTACCAAGGTTCTTCTTGCTCTCGCATAACTCTTCTTCCAATGAGACTTGTCTTCATCAACGCCTGCTTCTAGAAACTTCTCATTGACAAGCTTTGAGAGATCATTTTCGTCCAAGATGAGAACTCTAGACTTCCAAGAGATGAAATTTGTGGCTCCATCTAGATGATCTTCAACCTTCATTCCAATCATCTTGCCTGCAGATTTGAACTAGAAACCCTAGTAGGAGCTAGGTCAAAATGAAGTTTGAAATCTTGTGAAACTGAATCCAAAGGTTAATGTTCCTTATCAAGGCAAGTTGAGAGGAGATAAGATCAATCCAAAACTATGGACAGAAATTGGGTCAAAAATGAAACCTCTCAGAACTGAAGTTTTCCTTCATCAATAGATGAGCCTTCCCTTGGGCAAAGTTTTCAAGTCCCTTTTTCTCCTCGATCGATGAGGGGAGGGCTCAGAATGTCAAGCCCTAGCTTTGAACAATGGCTTCTACAAACGGTTTGATACCATGTTAGAAATTGGCAGTTGTAAAACCAAGATCACTAGAAGAAAGACAGAGCACATAAACAAACTGGGTGTCGAGCTCGTTTAACCACGGTGATGATCTATCACCTCCCAACAATAGACAATACAACACTATTGTATTCCCCGAGCTCAGTCCTTTCAATAGAGAACGATGTACATCCAAATGGATGTTGACCGAGCCTAAATTCTACACCCAATGGCCTTTAAATGTCATACATCATACACCCTTGTTTGTCGATTGTGGGCCACAATAGTGTCAGTAACCAAGCCTAAATTCTATCATCGACGGAATTAAAATGCCTTCCATTATACACCCTCAATGGTCGGTGGTGGACCACCAAGGTGTTAGTGGGCGCCCACTAACATTGTGGTGGTCCAACACCGACCACTAAGGGTGTATAATGAACGGGATTTGAACGTCGTCGCCCACACAAGTCAGGCCTAGCCATTAACAATCATCATTTCGTTAGCGTTTTGAACATCTTCCTAGTCGTCTTCTTTTGCAAGATATGAGAAACCAAATGATCCCTGACTATGTCTACAAGGATTCTTCTTACTCTGGAATCACTCTTCTTTCAATGAGACTTGTCTCTTTCAGCGTCTGGTTCTCAAACCTTCTCATTAACAAGCTTTAAGAGATCTTTTTCTTCCAAGATGAGAACTTTAGACTTCCAAGAGATGAAGTTTTTGGCTCTATCAAGATGATCTTCAAGCTTCAGTCTAATCACCATCCCTGCAAATTTGAACTAGAAAACCTAGTAGGAGCTAGGTCAAAAATGAAGTTTGGAATCTTGTGTAACTAAATCCAAAGGTTAGTGTGTCTTATCAAGGCTAGTTGAGAGGAGATAAGATCGAGCCAAAACGATGGACCGAAATTGGGTCAAAAATGAAACTTCTTAGAACTAGAATTTTCCTTCATCAATAAACGCGCCTTCCCTTGGGCGAAGTTTCCAAGTCATTTTTTCTCCTGTATTGGTGAGGGGAGACTTCATAATGTCAAGCCCTAGCTTTCGAAATTGGCTTCTAGAACTGCTTTGATACCATATTAGAAATTGGCAGTTGTAAAACCAAGATCACTAGAAGAAAGACAGAGCACATAAACAAACTGGTTGTGGAGCTCGTTTAACCACGGTGATAATCTATCACCTCCCAACCATAGACAATACAACACTATTGTCTCCCCCGAGCCCAGACCTTTCAATAGAGAACGATGTACATCCAAAGGGATGTTGACCAAGCCTAAATTCTGCTCCCAATGGCCTTTAAATGTCATTCGTCATACATCGTTGTAGGTCGATTGTGGGCCACAATAGTGTCAATGGCCAAGCCTAAATTCTATCCCCGACGGCCTTAAAATGCCTTCCATTATACACCCTCAGTTGTCGAAGCTGGACCACCAAGGTGTTAGTGGGCGCCCACCAACACTGTGGTGGTCCACAAGCGACCACTAAGGGTGTATAATGAACGGCATTTGAACGTCGTCGCCCATACAGGTCTGGTTTGGCCATTAACAATCATCATTCCTTTAGGGTTTTGAACATCTTCCTGGTCGTCTTATTTTGCGAAATTTGAGGAACCAAATGATCCCTGACTAGGTCTACCAAGATTCTTCTTGCTCTGGCATCACTCCTCCTCCAATGAGACTTGTCTTCTTCAGCGACTGGTTCTGGAACCTTCTCATTGACAAACTTTAAGAGATCACTTTCTTCTAAGATGAGAACTCTAGACTTCGAAGAGATGAAGTTTATGGCTCCATCGTGATGCTTTTCAACCTTCATTCCAATCATCTTGTCGGCCAATTTGAACTAGAAACCCTAGTAGGAGCTAGGACAAAAATGAAGTTTGGAATCATGTGAAACTGAATCCAAAGGTTAATGTGCTTTATCAAAGCGAGTTGAGAAGAGATAAGATCAGTGTTATCGGAACCGGACCGGAACCGGCAAAACCGGCCGGTCTGACCGGTTTACAGGGTTGGCCGGTCCGGTCAGCAAATTTTTTTTGAAAAACCGGATTTTTGTCCAGACCGGATATGGAACCGGCCGGTCTGGACTGGGGACTCAGAAAACTCAATTTTATATTGACTGTGGAATTTCTTTTATATTGCTTTGAATTACTTTTAACCTGGCATGGAAGCAATATAAAGGTACATGATACATGACTGTGGAATTTCTAACAGGTTTGAAGCAACTCCATGCTATCATATGTTTATACAAGGGCTGTTGTAGAAGTGAACGATAAAGTGCTGACTTTGGTGTAGCTACCTCTTTGAATGCTGATACAGGACTAAAATGTATATGCAGAATTAACTGACTGTTGATGTCTTTAAAGTGCTGATTTTATTGCTTACTATCAAACATTGGTGTCCTAGTTATACACAGTGGAATGCTACTCATCTGTGATATAAGTGTGATACAAAGTTGAATTGAAAAATCTTATTTTAGATGTTATGCATGGACTGATTTGAATGACAGTTGTTATATTCATTGGTATCGATAGCAACATTATTGTTTGGCTAATAAATGATGATCCTTTTTATCATTATGTGCTGATATGAATGACTAAGGATTGATTACATGGGCTGCTAATACTACATGGCATGTATCATGTGTCATGTACCTTATAATGCTGCTATATTCTTTTATACTCACTGTGGAATTTCTTTTAACCTGTTAGAATTACTGCTTCCAAATATTGCTTTGATGTATCATGTACCTTTATACATGTATAGAAACCACGATATGATAGAAATAATAGATATCTGATGGAAAATCTAGGATCTTTAATAATAGGATCTGATGGAATCTAGGATCTTGAACATAAACTATATTATTGGAGTGACACTCATCCTTTGAATGTCATTGGTTTTTGGCTAAGGAATCACCATTATTTTTTTGAAAGGTTATCTTTGGATTGGTTGTTGTCCATTGTTCTATTGTTATATATGTTTTTTACAAAATATGAATATTTTATGTATTTTTTAGTCAGCCGGTTTTTTACCCGGTTTTTTGCCGGTTTCGGTCCGGTTTCCGGTCCGGTTCACATTTTGGGCTTCGCCGGTTCGATGACCAGTCCGGTTCCGATAACATTGGATAAGATCGAGCCAAAACTATGGACCGAAATTGGGTCAAAAATGAAACTTCTCAGAACTAGACTTTTCCTTCATTAATATACGCACCTTCCCTTGGGCAAAGTTTCCAAGTCACTTTTTCTGCTAGATTGGTGAGAGGAGGCCTCAGAATGTCAAGCCCTAGCATTCAACAATGGCTTCTAGAACTGCTTTGATACCATGTTAGAAATCCGCAGTTGTAAAACCAAGATCTCTAGAAGAAAGACAGAGCACATAAACAAACTGGGTGTGGAGCTCGTTTAACCACGGTGATGATCTATCACCTCCCAACCATAGACAATACAACACTATTGTCTCCCCTGAGCTCAGACATTTTAATAGAGAACGATGTACATCCAAATGGAGGTTGATCGAGCCTAAATTGTAGTCCTAATGGCCTTTAAATGTCATTCGTCGTACACCCTTGTAGGTCAATTGTGGGTCACAATAGTGTCAGTCGCCAAGCCTGACTTCTATCCTCGACGGCCTTAACATGCCTTCCATTATACACCCTCAGTGGTCGGTGGTGAACCACCAAGGTGTTAGTGGGCGCCCACTAACAATGTGGTGGTCCACCACCGACCACTAAGGGTGTATAATGAATGGCATTTGAACGTCGTCGTCCATACAAGTCAGGCTTGGCCATTAACAATCATAATTCTTTTAGGGTTTTGAACATCTTCCTAGACGTCTTCTTTTGCGAGATTTGAGGAACCAAATGATCCCTGACTGAGTCTACCAAAATTCTTCTTGCTCTGGAATCACTCTTCCTCAAATGAGACTTGTCATCTTCAGCGTCTGGTTCTGGAACCTTCTCATTGACAAGTTTTAATAGATCATTTTCTTCCAAGATGAGAACTCTAGACTTCCAAGAGATGAAGTTTGTGGCTCTATCAAGATGATCTTCAGCCTTCAATCCGATCATCCTGCCTACAGATTTGAAACAGAAACCCTCGTAGGAGCTAGGTCAAAAATAAAGTTTGGAATCTTGTGAAACTAAATCCAAAGGTTAACGTGCCTGATCAAGGCAAGTTGAGAGGAGATAAGATTGAGCCAACACTATGGACCGAAATTGGGTCAAAAATGAAACTTCTCAGAACTGGATTTTTCCTTCATCAATAGATGCGTCTTCCCTTGGGAAAAGTTTCCAAGTCACTTTATCTCCTATATTGGTGAGGGGAACCCTCATGATGTCAAGCCCTATCCTTCAATAATGGCTTCTAGAACTGCTTTGATACCATGTTAAAAATTGGCAGTTGTAAAAACAAGATCACTAGAAGAAAGACAGAGCACATAAACAAACTTGGTGTGGAGCTCGTTTAACCACGGTGATGATCTATCACCTCTCAACCATAGACAATACAACACTATTGTCTCCCTCGAGCTTAGACCTTTCAATAGAGAACGATGTACATCCAAATGGATGTTGACCGAGCCTAAATTCTACTCCCAATGGCCTTTAAATGCCATTTGTCATACACCCTTGTAGGTCGATTGTGGGCCACAATAGTTTCAGTGGCCAAGCCTGACTTCTATCCCCGACGGCATTAAAATGCCTTCCATTATACACCCTTAGTGCTCGGTGGTGGACCACCAAGGTGTTAGTGGGCGCCCACTAACACTGTGGTGGTCCACCACTGACCACTAAGGGTGTATAATGGAAGGCATTTTAAGGCCGTCGGGAATAGAAGTCAGGCTTGGCCACTGAACCTATTATGGCCCACGGCATTTGAACATCGTCTCCCATAAAAGTCAGGCTTGGCCATTAACAATCATCATTCCTTTAATGATTTTGAACATCTTACTAGTCGTCTTCTTTTGCGAGATTTGAGGAACCGGTTACCTTCCATTTGGACATGGGCGCCCACAGAGATCACTGTAAAAATCTCATGAAGTGATTACATCAGTCGTTCAACACCTTGCACAGAAATGGGTGTGTTACCACCATGTTACCCCAGGGGGCAGAGGTATCCACATGCCAAGTTCTTTCACTTTTTGAGGTGACACCATGCGGGCAGGACAGTTTCATATTTCTGTTAGCAGCAGAACTAAGACGATATCTAGATGGCTCCTAAGGTTTCGAGCAATTCAGGGTTGTTGAGCGACAATTTTTTGCAGCATGTCTCGAGAGATAACCACAAGCTCAATGAGGACTCATTATCATACGTGGCACAAATCAGTGAACTTGAGGAGCAATTGTGCATGCTGAAGAAGCAGAAAAATGGGCATTGGAGGAGTGAGGACATCTATTTTATTTCTTGATACAAAAGGTTTTGAAAGAGTTGGAAAATCCAATGTCTGTGATGACAGGATATTTGCTCTAGCAAACAATCATGAGTTCTGTTCTCATCTACAATCTGCCTGAAACAGTCCGTGAAGCTAATATATCTCGACTATCCTTTGTTGTTGAGCTTGCACAAGAGTTTTATGGCAGAGTGAAGGGAGGTGACATTGCTTTTCAACCAGCCAAGATTTTATGACTTATCCAACGTGATTTCCTTGAAGGAAAGAATGTGCAACAAATGGTGGCTCTCCAACAAGTTCCCAATCTTACAGGATTTGCTATTTGTGTGGAGCATATGCATGGATTGAGGCTGAAGCTGGTAACATTGATCTAGCGCGGAAAATCTGTGATATGGCTTTGTGCTCAGTTACTGACCTTTCCTTGGATTGTCAGTTGAAAGCCCCTATTCTGTATCTCTCTTATGCTGAAGCAGAGCTTGCAAATCATTCCAGTATTGGCAGTGATATTGGTGTGTCTTCTAGAGAATCTAAACAACGTGCAATTTACATTCCTTCTTGCTTAGGAAGTGGTGGAAAATACTCTGCATATTTTTCCGAGCATCAAGTTTCAAGTACACAGTTATTGAAAGCACGCCGAGGGTTTGAAGAGCAATTACGGAAGCTTCGCTCATTATGGGCTTATGGAGACATAAAAGAGCATTCTACATCTTTGGTAGCTGCAACAGCTTTGTTTGAAGATTTAGCATCTGGATGGGAAGTTGCTAATAGAGTATTTGAATATGCCTTTTCCATGACATTTCCAGGCAGGCGTCATCAGAGTCGTCAGCTTGAACTGCTGTATCTACGTTATATTCATATGCTTCAAAAACATAAAGGGTCTCTAAAACCCGCTCAAACATGGGACATCAAAGTGCAAGGTCTCAATCAATATCCTTGGAATACAGAAATGTGCACTTCATTGATATGTACCAGCTCGCTGCCAGCCTTCACAAGCAAGCGTCGTCTGCTATTTGATGAGCTCTGACTTTCTACCTTGTCTTTTGAACTTGGGAGAGTAGGTTCAGGACCATGCATTCACAGACTATTTGAACGGGCTCTAACTGATCAGGACACCCAACAGTCATGTAACTTTATGGCGATGTTATCTGGCTTACGAGCTCCATGTAGCAAATAATCCTGAGGCTACTCAACGTATATTTTTCAGATCCATTCATGCTTGCCCATGGTCAAAATTGTTGTGGCTTGATGGCTTTCAAAAACTAAGCAGGCCCTCCTATTGCCACTTCCTCTCTGGTTTAAAGTGCCTATGAGAGAGTGTCGGTCTTGGCCTCATAGCATCTTGTCCTTCTTCTTCATTATTCCGCTTCAACCACAGCAAAGGGCTTGTGTATTTTGAGCGAAACGCTTGGAGTTTTTCATGCAGCATACGAAACCTCGGTAGAGATCATGGGTTTCCTTCCATTCTAGATGATTGCACAGTTCGTAGATTTCCTTGAGCGTGATGTTTAATGTGTCATAACTCAACCATCGGTTCAACCATCAAGTCTTTGTTGTTGTTGCGTGAGGCTTGGGCTCGGCGTTTTACATTAGCAATTGATGGCGTGAAGGAAATCATGTTGATTTTCTTGGAGCCGCTTGTTGGCTGGGTTACGAGCAGTCCATGTTTCCTTGACATCTGAACACGCCAAGTTGCGAGTTTTTCAAATTAAAACATTCTACGCCATCATGCCCTAGAAGCGGCTTCACATCAGCCCAGGTCTGTTGAAACTTGGCGTAAATTCAGAGATGGCACATCTCCTGCGCGGAAGTTTCCATTGGCTGCCCACCTGCACTGAGTTTTGTTCACAGGATCGGGCAGAGACTGGTTTGCAGTCATTTTGTTCAAACTGACAGCCGATTAAATTAGCAATTTATCATACTAGTAACTCGTTAAGTGCTTGGCGTTTTTTCAGAAAGCCGAGTGATGGAGCAGCTTTGGAACCCTGTGATAGTCGTGCTCAGTTTGGCATTTTTTATGATGAACATTTGTTGACAGCATCGTTGTCCACCTCATCATTTGTCCACGTCCTCAGCAATTGCCAGGCGCAAGGTTCAATTTCAGATGATTCCACTTTGTGATAAGCGAGATGGCATCTTTGGTTGAGTGGACTTTAATAAATCGATTCACTTTAGTAAAGTTTTTGGGGGATAGCAGATCAAGCTATAGTGTTAGTTACACTTTAGGAAAGCATGGGTTCCATTTAATAAAGTCTTTAGTTAAGTTCACTTTAACCTTTTTATTATTATTTTTTGAAAAGAAGTAGGAGGTTTTGGACGTTTAAAAGAGAAAAGTCTCTTTCTTTGTAATGATGGAATTTTTGGCTGGGAGGATTTTTCGCAGAGTTAATAAAGAAAGAGTGATGTTGAGTTTTTTTGGACATTTTGGGCATCTTTGTCGTAGTTCTGTGTTTTTTCATAAGTGGAAGACTAGACTTAGCATAGAGGGCTAACAATCTAGCACATTGGGCAAGCATTTGGAGCTGCCAAGTTGCTTGTCACCGTTATGTTCTTAGAGGTCTAGGAGTAATGAAAAATAGTCAGTTATACTTCCATTCTCCTGGCCTCTGATTATGGAACGGACCAGCCTAGTCTCCCTTCTGCGAAACGCAAAGCCTTTCTGAGTCCCCTTCTGACTCCATTCACCCTTCTGGTACTGGCACTGGCCTTCCCTCGAGGACTGATCCTCCCTTTCCTTCCTGCCCATCAATCCGATTCATTTTCCTTTTTGCTACCTGTGCTTCTCTAAGGCAGCCTCTTCAGATCACCTTGACCTCAGCCGCACCTCCCTTAGCGATCCTAACTTAGGGAAACCCCCCTAGGGCTGGAGAAGAGCCAGCCTGAAGTAAGGAGAGAGGGGTGTGGTGACATTGGCCTCTCGAGAGAGAGTTGTCGCCGGGCCGACGCGCCTACAGTTTGAGCTTTCAGCACTCGCCTGCCTGTTCTAGGCGACAACAGAACCAAATGATACCTAACTGACTCTACCAAGATTTTTCTTCCTCTCGCATCGCTCTTCTTCCAATGAAATTTGTCTTCTTCAGCGTCTGGTTCTGCAACCTTCTCATTGACAAGCTTTAAGAGATCATTTTCTTCCAAGATGAGAACTCTAGACTTCCAAGCCTGACTTCTATACCCGACGGCCTTAAAATGCTTTCCATTATACACCCTCAGTGGTCGGTGATGGACCACCAAGGTGTTAGTGGACGCCCACTAACACTGTGGTGGTCCACCAGCGACCACTAAGGGTGTATAATGAAGGGAATTTGAACGTCGTCGCCCATACAAGTCAGGCTTGGCCATTAACAATCATCATTCCGTTAGGGTTTTCAACATTTTCCTAGTCGTCTTCTTTTGCGAGATTTGAGGAACCAAATGATCCCTGACTGAGTCTACCAAGATTCTTCTTGCTCTAGCATCACTCTTCCTCCAATGAGACTTGTCTTCTTCAGCGTCTGATTCTAGAACCTTCTCATTGACAACCTTTAAGAGATCATTTTCTTCCAAGATGAAAACTCTAGACTTCCAAGAGATGAAGTTTGTGGCTCCATCATGATGATCTTCAACCTTCATTCTAATCATCTTGCCTGCAGATTTGAACTAGAAACCCTAGTAGGAGCCAGGTCAAAAATGAAGATTGGAATCTTGTGAAACTAAATCCAAAGATTAATGTGCCTTGTCAAGGCGAGTTGAGAGGAGATAAGATCGAGCCAAAACCATGGACCGAAATTGGGTCAAAAATTAAACTTCTCAGAACTAGATTTTTCCTTCATCATTAGATGCGCCTTCCCTTGGGTGAAGTTTCCAAGTCACTTTTTCTCCTAGATTGGTGAGGGGAGGCCTCAGAATGTCAAGCCCTAGCTTTCGACAATGGCTTCTAGAACTGCTTTGATACTATGTTAGAAATTGGCAGTTGTAAAACCAAGATCACTAGAAGAAAGACAGAGCACATAAACAAACTGGGTGTGGAGCTCGTTTAACCACGGTGATGATCTATCACCTCCCAACCATAGACAATACAACACTATTGTCTCCCCCGAGCTCAGACCTTTCAATAAAGAATGATGTACATCCAAATGGATGTTGACCGAGCCGAAATTCTACTCCCAATGGCCTTTAAATGCCATTCGTCGTACACCCTTGTAGGTCGATTGTGGGCTGCAATAATTTCAGTGGCCAAGACTGACTTCTATCCCCGACGGCCTTAAAATGCCTTCCATTATACACCCTCAGTGGTCGATGGTGGACCACCAAGGTGTTAGTGGGCGCCCACTAACACTGTGGTGGTCCACCACCGACCACTGAGGGTGTATAATGAACGGCATTTGAACGTCGTCGCCCATACAAGTCAGGCTTGGCCATTAAGAATCATCATTCCTTTAGGGTTTTGAACATCTTACTAGTCGTCTTCTTTTGCAAGATTGGAAGAACCAAATGATCCCTGACTGAGTCTACCAAGATTCTTCTTGCTTTGGCATCACTCTTCCTCCAATGAGACTTGTCTTCTTCAACGTCTGGTTCTAGAGCCTTCTCATTGACAAGCTTTAAGAGATCATTTTCTTCCAAGATGAGAAATCTAGACTTCCAAGAGATGAAGTTTGTGGCTCAATCAAGATGATCTTCAACCTTCATTCTAATCATCTTGCCTGTAGATTTGAACTAGAAACCCTAGTAGGAGCTAGGTCAATATGAAGTTTGGAATCTTGTGAAATTGAATCCAAAGCTTAATGTGCCTTATCAAGGAGATTTGAGAGGAGATAAGATCGAGCCAAAACTACGGACCGAAATTGGGTCAAAAATGAAACTTCTCATAACTGGATTGTTCCTTCATCAATAGATGCGCCCTCCCTTGGGCGAAGTTTCCAAGTCACTTTTTCTCCTGGATTGATGAGGGGAGGCCTCAGAATGTTAAGCCCTAGCTTTCGACAATGGCTTCTAGAACTGTTTTGATACCATGATAGAAATTGGCAGTTGTAAAACGAAGATGACTAGAAGAAAGACATAGCACATAAACAAACTGGGTGTGGAGCTCATTTAACCACGGTGATGATCTATCACCTCTCAACCATAGACAATACAACACTATTGTCTCCCCCGAGCTCAAACCTTTCAATAGAGAATGATGTACATCCAAATGGATGTTGACCGAGCCAAAATTCTACTCCCACTGGCCTTTAAATGCCATTCGTCATACTCCCTTGTAGGTCGATTGTGGGCCACAAAAGTGTTAGTGGCCAAGCCTGACTTCTATCACCGACGGCCTTAAAATGCCTTCCATTATACACCCTCAGTGGTCGGTGCTTGACCACGAAAGTGTTAGTGGGCACCCACTAACACTGTGGCGGTCTATCACCGACCACTAAGGGTGTATAATCAACGGCATTTGAACGTCGTCGTCCATACAAGTCAGGCTTTGCCATTAACAATCATCATTCTTTTAGGATTTTGAACATCTTCCTAGACGTCTTCTTTTGTGAGATTTGAGGAACCAAATGATCCCTGACTGAGTCTACCATGATTCTTCTTGCTCTGGCATCACTCCTCCTATGAGACTTGTCTTCTTCAGCTTCTGGTTCTGGAACCTTCTCATTGACAAGCTTTAAGAGATCATTTTCTTCCAAGATGAGAAGAACTCTAGACTTCCAAGAGATGAACTTTGTGGCTCCATCAAGATGATCTTCAACCTTCATTCCAATCATCTTGCCTGCAAATTTAAACTAGAAACCCTAGTAGGAGCTAGGTAAAAAATGAAGTTTGGAATCTTGTGAAACTGAATCCAATGGTAAATGTGCACTTATAATAATATGGGAGAACACTATGTGGCAACAAAGAATACGTGTGAAAGATGGTATATGTGCAACATAGATGTTAGCAATATTCGTTGACCGCAAAGGGGATTTTGTCACCATCTCTTAGAGAAAGGAAAGAAAGAAGCAAATTTAAGGACGGAAACAGTGAAGAGGCATATAAACTAGGGAGAAAACGATGACGAAAAGATTTTAGAGTTGGCAATGATAGGGAAATATAGCAACTGAAAGAAGTGAAACAGGGTGATCTAAGGAAAATATAGAATACGAAGATAGAATAGGCAGCAGAAGTTGAGCCAACGACCCCATAGTTGCAGTCTATGATATTGAAGACCAACATCTTGGATGACAGAAAAGGAAGAAGGGGCACAAGGACTAGCCTTATCTAGCAAGAGTAATCTCGATTCGGACCCCACCCAAGAAAACATTCTAGAGGAATCCATTCATTGACGAGGTCACCCAAAGAGGCTACCAAGAAGAGAAAATAAAGTGGAAAGGGTTGATAGGAAGCCCCCTTCGTTTCCTAACAATGTAGCGCAACAATATGAGTTAGGAACCAAGCTACAATAAGATAAAAGATTCAGGAACGACTCACCACTCAATTTTTGGTTCGAATCAAGAAACACAAGGTGAGAGCAAAGAAGGAACAAATGAAG
This sequence comes from Pseudotsuga menziesii, assembly GCA_001517045.1. Taxonomy (NCBI): domain Eukaryota; kingdom Viridiplantae; phylum Streptophyta; class Pinopsida; order Pinales; family Pinaceae; genus Pseudotsuga; species Pseudotsuga menziesii. The sequence goes on from LPNX010029827.1 coordinate 38,617, forward strand.
ATGGAAAGCCACTATTTTAATTAGTGTTTATTATTTATTAAGTAACCTAGCACTCTTGATTTAATAGTCTAATCAAATCAGTTTTCAACCACAGATGGAATTAACACCAAATTCATGAAAGAAGGGAAAACTAAGTATGCCACAATTAACGATTTCCTTTGTTGAGTTTTCTAATCTAAATATGAAAGAAGAAAAGAGGTCGACAATAAATAATCTCACCTTGAAAAGTGTTTATGTTGGTTTCGAGCTTTGATGGGTGACGATAAGAGTTAGCACAAGCCTCCTTGAGAGTTTCACCTTTCTTGAATGAACCTGCACAAGAAACTACACCTTCCTATAAAACAAGCACAATCCTAATCTATTATATAATTCAATGATGCCACTTGCTCTACAATATAAACGTTTGAAAAATGAAATAGTTAAGATGTAAAAAAAATGCAAGCACTTATTACAACATGGGAGAACACAATGTCGCAAAAGTTGAATGCTTATGAAAGAAGGTATATGTGAAACACATATGTTAGCAATTTTCCTTCCTTACAAAGGGGATTCTCACCATCTCTTAAAGAAACATGACAAAGAAGAAAATTTAAGGACGGAAACAGAGAAGAGGCGAATAAAACAGTCCAAAAATGACAACAAAAAGACGTGAGAGGTGGTAATGATACGACAAATCTAACAACTGAAAGAAGAGAAATCAAGTGATTCTAGGAAAATCTAGAATGCCAAGAGGCAATGCGAAAGAAAAGTTGAGCCAACGACCCCATAGTTGCAGTCTATGAAATTGATGACCAATGTCTTGGAGGAAAATAAACGAAGCAGGGGCACAAAGACTAGTCTTATCTAGGAAGATTAATCTCGAATCGGGCCCTACCCAAGAAA
>LPNX010029844.1:4249-14981 GCA_001517045.1 Pseudotsuga menziesii
CCCGCCTTCCTTTTAGAGGCTGCTGAGTTTAGCTTGACCTCTGGGACTTCAGCAAGTTTAACGAATCTGGAGGATGAGGCAGCGGCCGTCGACTCGCCCGGGAGGGACGCCACAATGTGCTGAAACTGATCCTCGATGGAGGAGGGATCAGGCGGATCCATGGAGGAACCGCCGATCATCACGGAGGCGCCGCGGCTCAGCAAGGGATTAGCGCAGATGGATCAGGAACCCTAATTTCCTAGGAGCGCTCCAGCGGATTCCAGGATGATAAAACCAGCGCTACTCTTGCATCAACATAGAAACACACAAATACAGAGACATTATTTAGCTTAGTAATTAATATGTTAACATCTAGTAGTTTATTTAGTCATATATTTGGTCATTAATGGTTGCAATCAGTGTCTAAATCAGTGACTAAATCAGTGACTAAATCAATGACTAACTTAGCGACTAAAACAATGACTAAATCCATGACTAAATCAATGACTAATTCAATGACTAAATCATTAACTATCAATGACTAAAACAATGACTAAATCAATGACTAAATCATTGACTATCAATGACTAAAGTATTGTCTATCAATGACTAAATCATTTTCTATCAATGACTAAATCAATGACTACTAAGTCAAGCTATTAATGACTAGTGAAATACGACTAGCTATAAGATAGTGGAAATTTGCTACTATTAGTCACCGACTCAAAAATAGTCATTTATAGCTTGATTTTAGTCATTTTTTAGTCATTAATTTCCCATTTTCTACTAGTGATAGAAGAATCCATCAGGTCACCCTACCATTGGTAATTGGTTTATTCATAAAAAAATCTGATGGAAGAATGATTCGTATGCACAAAAATTTCATATCCTGTGATATAATGGTGAAACTTATTAATAGAGTAGACTACCGCTAGAAACTCCTTCTTAGTAACAATGTAATTGAGTTCGGTGGGGGTCAAATTTTTTCTAATAAGATGCTTGGCCTCCTTTTGACCAAGAACTCCTCCTATGGCTATGTTAGAAGCATCGGTGGATATATGAAAAGGAAGGGACCAATCAGGACCCCTAAGTATTGGTGCCATTGATAATTTATCCTTTAATACCTCAAAAGAACTTTGACATGATTCATTCCATTGAAACTCTATATCCTTTATAAGCAGTTTAAACAATGGTGCATCTATTTTAGTGAAATTTTCAATAAAACGTCGGTAGTAACCTGCATGTCCAAGAAAACTTCTTACTTCCTTTTGAGTTTTTGGAGAGGGGAGACCGACAATTACTTCTATTTTAGCAGGGTATACCTTGATCCCTTGCGAGGAAACATGATGCCCCAAAACTATGCCTTATGTTAATAGCATTTTACATTTTTCATGACTAAAGGCTAGATTTGTCTCCTGACATTGGATCAGGACCTTTTCAAGATTATCAAGAGCTTCTTGAAAGGTATTACCATAGGTTGTAAAATCATCCATATACAACTCTACACAAGTGTGTATAAGATCAACAAAAATTCCCAAAACTGCATGCTGAAAAGTAGCAGGTGCATTACATAATCCAAATGGAAAAACTCTATAGGCATATGTCCCCCACAGGCATGTAAAAGTGGTCTTATCTTGATCCTCAGGTGCTATCAAAATCTGATTGTATCCACTATATCTGCTGAGAAAAGAAAAAATTGTTTGCCGGACAAGGTATCTAGCACTTGGTCAATGAAGGGCAAAGGAAAGTAGTCCTTAAGCGTGGCCTTGTTCAGTTCTCGGAAGTCAACACAAATATGCCATTTCCCTATAACTTTCTTCGGAAATACCACTAGAGGAAATACCCATTTACTATCTGAAATTGGGTAGATGAAACCAACATTGAGGAGTTTTTATAACTCTTCTTTAACTATGTCCTTGAAAGCAGGGTTCATCCTCCTCTGAGGCTGCCTTATAGGGGATATATTGGCATCCATGTAAATATGGTGAATATAAGTGTCAAGGTGTATACCCTTCATATCAGTGTATTCCCATGAAAATGCTCCAGATTGACTTTTAAGAACCTTAAGCAACTGTCACTTGTTGACTCTCGGTTAACCCTGCATTTATGTATAGAACTTTTCCAGGGATAACTTCACAAGGCATGGTGTAAGACCCTATATGCTCTTCAATTGCAAAGACACATGGTATATCTATGAATGTTGAGAGGGCCATATTTTCTTGAAAATCATCTCCACAAATTTGATCGAATTGAGGGAAATACTAAGGAAAATATATACAAGTCGTTGAAGAGACAAATTGGTTTAACACATTCTCAGTAGTCTACTCCTGAAGTGCCCAAGAGTAGTCGCTAGGAAAGAAAAGATCTTCAATATTTGCATCCCCAAAGGGGAAATCTAACCACCACAAGGTTTCAGTTATAGGTTGTGCTGGGGGGTATATAACAAGATTTTGTGTGGACAACCCATTAGAAATAATCATTTCTCCATCCCTACATCTAGTATGAAAGTATTGGAGGTAGCCAACCATGGTATTCCCAATATAATAGGATATCCTTTAGAAGGATTCTTTGATTCTACTACCATGAAATCAACAAGATATTCCCATGAGTCTATTGATACAACAATGTCATCCAAAACCCCAGCAGGTTTCACCGTAGTACGGTCGGTTAGTTCCAGAACTGAGGGGGTTGGTCGGGGAAATTGTCCCAACTGTAAAACTTCTAAGACTGCGGTGGTCATCATATTATAGCCGATCCTAAATCAATAAGTGTATTTTCTATGGAAGTACTATTTATGATAACAATTACTACTGGACTCCCTGGATTTGTATACTTTCCAATTCTAGACTAGTCAGTCATACATTCATACATTTCTCTTATAGCATGAATAGTGGGAGGGTATTTTTGTTTCTTTCTTAGTTTCTTAATGCAAAGTTTCTTTATTACTTTACTGTAAATTGGTATATCATTAATAGCTTGTAATAGAGGGATCTTGACACAGAAATTTTTTAATTCATTTAAAATATCGTACTCAGGATGGATTACAGGTTTTTCTATTGCTAATCGTTCCGGAAATGGAGGGATTCTTTGTTCTTGAGTTGGTTCTTACTGAGGATGGGTATGCACTGGAAGATTTGGCACATCTTGCAAAATTGTATCATTCATGACTTCATTGGGATTTTCTTCCTCTTCATTCTCTTAACAAATGATGACCTATGACTTGGGTCTGTCATTCACAACTCTTCCAAATCGTAATTGTATCTCATGTACGGGTACAGTCGAAATAACATAATATGGAAGAGTTTGCAACTCAATGCTGTTAAGAGCTTGAGTTGGCTTATTATTTGGGTTAGGTATTGGTTGTGGAAATAACAATGTAGGCCATGGAGGGTTTGTAGTTTGGAAATGTTGAGTTTGTTGTGTAATAAAGGGAACTGGAGGCACAAACCCTGTTAAAAATTGCTGGGTATTGGTTGAATATTGAGGATAAGGATGATTAGGTGCAGATACAAGTGGTGACTGGGGGTAGGACTGTCCCCTCCACCCCTGTGGCCAATACTGATGCTAAGTAAAATGAGGAGGAGTATACTGGGGTGGTCAATGCTACCAACTTGAAGTGTTCCATTGTTGAAGTGGTTGGTAGGGTTGGTAATAAGGTGGGGATTGTGGTGACAATTTCTGATATGGTGGTTTGTCCCTTGGTTTCCAAGGAGGCCTCCTAGATGTTTCACCAATGTCCCCACTTTTATATATGGCTTGTAACCCAGGAAACGATGGGAAATTTTCTGTTGGATGCTCCTCCATACATATGTGACATACGAAGATATTGTCTAATGGACATTCCCGCTGGGGATGTTTAGTCCTGCATCTTGGACAGAAAATGCTCATTGCTGCATGTTCTTCCTCTTTCCTTTTCTTAACTTGTAACGCGTCTAGTTGGGAACCCATTTCTCCTAAAATATCTGTTTTGAAGTTTTCCAATATGTTTCCTAACTCTATCCTTGTGACTCCTCTAGAACTGGGAGTGTTTCCTTTTAGATTTCTATTGTAAGGCTCTCGAATATTTCTCCCAACTTTCCCCCTAATTCTAAAGTAATTTCTACACATCTCCCCAATCTATTCGAAGGATTTGTGGGAGATATCACTAGATGCCATGAGATTAAGGCTTTCTACCAGGTCTTTTGAGATCCCTTTAAGGAAGAGTGTTCGTACTGCATCTTCTCAAAGGTCATTATGTTTAGATTTGTGTAATGTATAAATAAATCTCTCGAGAAAGTCTTCCAAGATCTCGTCTTCGAGTTGTTGTATCTTAAAAATATCATTTCGAGAGTCTCTGGGTTTGCAATACTCTTGATATTTCTGCAAGAATGTAGTTTTCATATCTTCCCAAGTCCTGATACTATATTCTCCTAATCCCATGAACCATCTTAAAGCAGAGTCTTTCAGTGTAGCAGGGAAAAGTTTTAATTTGTGAACATCTTCTATATAGTTATAACTTCTACAGAGGATGTCAAACTCAAACAAAAATGTGTCCGGGTTTTCATTACTCTTCCCATAGAAGGTACGTAAGGAGGAAGGAAGGATGTTCTTCATATTTACATCTTGTTCAGTGTCTAAAATAGGAAACTCGAAGGTAGTCTCAGTTCGATTCTCTCCTTCTCCTTCGTCATTTCTAACCTCGTCATGATCTTCATTCTCTCCTCATCTCTCCATGTAGGTTTGATTCTTAAAGAGTGTGTACCTAGGAGGCTCCTTTCGAGGTGATAATGGGGCGCCCTAATGCTCTTTTTCGGGGGAGATCTTCCTCCGATCAACTATGTTTTTATTAGGTTCTATAGGGATGGTAGGTACTATTGTGGAGGTTTCAATCTGTGAAATAATTGTATTTGTTGAACTGCCAAAGAGAGCTTGTACCTGAGTAGGGTCAATAAAATTGATGAAGTTTGGATCCCCTAGTAGCGAGAAACTTGTATCGTTAGGTTTTTGCACTAGTGGAGGGTTGAGGATTTCCAAAGGTTGACCCTCTTGAACTTCTTAAGAAATGGGATCCTTAGGATCTCCCGCCAGGATTTCTTCACCTTCTATGGATTCTCCTATAAATTTTTTAGGTTTCCAAGTAGAACTACTTCCTATGTGTGTTCTTCGATACCTTTCTGCTGAGTTAGTGGTTGGGGTATTTCGTCCCCTGTAAAGGTTATTAGGAATTTTAACAAGGTTTTGGAAACTAGTTCTAATGTATCTACCCTTCGAATCTCTAGGTCTATTCATGAAAAGATAAAATAAAAAGAAAACCTACAATACTACTATTACTGCTGGATTTGGGGGCGCTTGTTATAACATATGCGTAGGTTCTTACCTCTCATATTACTGCTCCCTCTCCACCAACCTATTGCTGAACTTCATAAGGGAATTCTACTTATTCTACCTTACAGAACAACCCCCCCAGCAACGACTCAAAAAATGTTGGGTGTTTTATTGTCTTAATTAATTCACCAAATATTTAATTATCAACCGAGGTTTGTAATATTAGAGATGACACAAAATATATGCTAAGGTAGAATGAATCCTAAGGTGTTGTGGAGATATTTTAATAAAGAAAAGATCGAAAGATCTTTCAAAATGAAAAACCGAGTCAAACTCCAGAAATTCAATTATTAAGGTAATTAGACTGGGACAAGACTACTATATTAGAGAAGTATCAATCTATACTACTCTACTCTATCAACCATGAGCTATGTATTTATAAATAGAACTATTCTAAGAAGGTAAACTACTGTTTTACAGTGTACTCTATTAATTAATTATTCTGCTTCTTAATATGTGAATTAGAAAGGTTTAAAGCAGATTTATAACTCTTACTATATGAATACAAAAGATTATGTTATTTGATACAGTATTACAACTATTTAGTTTATCTAAGAAACCCAATAACTCAACTATACATGCGGTTTGACAAATATACAGTGATTGAACCAACCTATCTAGTTCCACTCTCCTTGAGTATTTTGAGGGTATGCATTCATTGTGATCGGAACTGGAGAAGGAGGTACACCAAAATGACTTTCAAAAGAAATAAAGAAACTGAATGGAATTAGATATAATTTAACTTCTACAAATAAATGTAAACTAAGTAGTGTCCATTTACAAGTAATAGTAATCATTTTTTATTTATTCCATAAGCAAATGACTCTAAACAGATGTTATTAAGAACCAATCTATCAATTAAGAAACATGATTCTTTTAATGGACCACTTGGAATTAAGCCTTATGCTATTCTCACATGAAACAACTATAATTGGGAAAACAAGTAGAAAACTTAATAAAAGCAAGTATTAAACTTAATAAAGAAGCAAGTACAAAACTTAATAAATATATTCTGTTTCCTAAATCTAAATCTATTTTATGGAAATATTCAGCAACCATAAAATAAGGAAGACAAATGTTATGCTAGAGACTTTAAAAACTTAATATGCCTTTTGAACAATAGAATTAGTAACTGAATTCAATTACATAAGATTGAGGCAACTCAACTAATGCTACAATTGACAAATCCTGCAACAAAAGAAAAATGAAGAAAGTAGAGATAGAGGATCTACAATCCAAAAACAACTTATAATAAAAGTGACAAAGGATAGAAATAATTATAGGACTTGAGTAAGGTCCTAACTAGACATAGATAGCTACTGTTCAATTGCAGAAAGTAATATATTTTCAAAAATAAGAAGACTAGACTTGAAACAAGCATAAAATAAAAATAGAAAATACTGAAAGCTAAACGGAGGTCTGGACGTACGATAGTTTGGACAGACAGTTCGAATGACAGTATGGATAGATAGTCTGGATGATAGTCTGAATGGGAAAAACAATGCAAATTGTGAAACAAATGACCTAAATGATCTCAATATCACCTGACTTGTGCATAGGATATTGCAAGGTAAAGGAAAGAGTGACTAAGATTATTTTAACAATTAAAACATCAGAATAATAAAAGTAACTTACACTAATTAAATGAAATATTATTTCCTATTATTTAACAAGTCAAATGAAAAATAACTAAAACTAACCTACAGCGAAACAAGAATTGATAGAATTAATTCTAACTATGAGATGAACCTTAGGTATTAGATTGATCAAATTCTATCTAATTGCAATTATAAAACTAAGAAACAATGCTGAAAAGAAAACTAAAAACAACTATTGCGTGGTCGACCACTTGCTATTGTGGGAATGAAAACTATTTTAATCAGCACAATATAAATCATATAACTTACAACAAACACATATTACAAAAGACAAGGAAATAAATAGTATAACTTTATAACATAACTGAACTACACACAGGAATGGGAAATATAACTACTTAGCTGCAAGAAAGGAAGCAATGAAAGCACACAGAAATGGAAGACTGCTGGTTGTTGACGGGCACTCTCAGCAATCAGGGTTGTGCTTCAAGTAATTAACCACTCACGATAGGTAAAAACATGTATGCAAAGCTGAAAATTTATCTTTATATTGAATTTGAAACAGAGTTTACAGAGCTTCTTTTACAAGGACTGATCAACCAACTGACTAGCTAGCCCGACTCTCTCTTGGAGATGCATTTATATAGGTTTTACATATGTGAGTAGGTCGACCCTTTCAATGGTCGACCGCTCCAAAAATAGTCAACTTTAACTGCTAATTGAACAACTGTATGACTTTTGGAAACAACATGCAACCACCTTCTTGATCCTTCACGCGTCGGTTCTCCTCGTGCAGGCTGTGGCCATATGGGTCTTTGTTGACACGGGAATGAATCATGGTGTCGCATGGAGAGAGCACGACAGCGGGCCTTCTAGAGAAAGGGACATTATAGCAGCAGAACGCATGGACAATAGAGCAACTAAACTGTTATGTGCTTTAATCATTTGGGAATATGCCAACTAACAACGTGTAGATCCATCGAAGGGCTGGATGGCGAGATGGATATGATCTGCACATATTTAGCGTGAGTATGTGTCCACATGGAGGCTTGTTTGAAGACTAGAATCTGCAAAACAAATCCATGTATTAGGCATGTTTCCAAATATCATAGAATTGCTTAATAAAATCACAAAATAACGGAAATAAACCAAAGCTTGTGTAAATTCCAAATGTGTTCATACCTGTGGCTGAATGATAAGCTGAATGACAAGAAATATGTCAAAAATATGACAAAATAGATGGAAAAGGATTAAATTAACAGCCGAGAATAGTGACAAAACTAGGATCAACAGAATTCTACTTGCCTAAAATTTTCTTAAAAAATTTACCAAAAATGTCAACCAAAAAAAATTACAAAGCATTGAAAAGCAAGTTCCCACTAGAATGCATATTTTGGTGGAGCTCTACCAAAATAAATTGTTTGAGATTCCCTAATCTCCCAAACATTGTCTCTATCCTAACATACAATTGAAAATAGTAAACATCCACGATAACTGCATCCAACTTCAAAACCTCGAAAGGGTCATTGAAAACTCTCGATTGGCTTTCTGACATTGATAAAGCTTCTTGAAAACCCTTTGATTTTAAGGTTTAAAAAAAAATTGAAAAACTGATAAATTTGTTGGAAAATATTACCTTCAAATTGATAGTCGGGGAAAGGATTTGTAGCGTGAGGAATAAATCATTGGAAATGTGGAGGATTTAAAAAAAATTATAATGATAAGATGAAGAAGTCTTCAAGGCAATGAATTTGAATTTGAATTTGAAGACAAGGTTAGATTTAGTCCAAACCGAAGTTTGAAAGGAGTGGGTCCATGATTTATGAGAATACTTATTTTGTATTTACAGTTGAATATTATTATGTTATAGTATATTGAGCAACCAAATATTTCCCTGAATAATGCAGGAATTTGGTTGTAAAAAGTTAGAATCCCGCTTTCCTCTTTCCACAAGATCGACTGTTCAGAAAGCTTCCGTCGAAGATCAACGACTCGAAAAAGAGCAGAAAGGTGAAAGGCAGAAAGCGAAAATATAGAGTCTGGTTGCAAAAATAGTTGAAATCCCACATTCCGCAATCCGGATGATCGACGGTCTGAAAAAATTCCACGCAAAATCAACGACTCGGAAAGAAAAAGGGCGGGAGTACAAAGGAGAAATGCAGAAAGGACATAAATTTGGTCATGAAAAGGTGAAAGTACACTTTCTGCTATCCATAGGATCGGTGGTCCAGAAAGCCTCTGTGTCCCTGATCTCAAATCAATAGTGCAGGATGAATCTTGTGGAAATCAACGGTTAAAGAGAAATTTCACAGGTGGAAGATAAAAGGATGAAGGAAACTGTTACAGGCTATTGGAGATCGTCTAAATAGTCATTTTCATCTAGTAGGCCTGAGCCCAGGTATCTAGTTTTCCATTTTTTTTCCATCATGCACAGCCCATCCTGATTTCCTGATTTGCTCGTGATCATGGTGAATCTGCCATATCGAAATTTTTCAAGATTTTGTGTGTGCGGGTTTGATTCCCAATTTGTAACTGTTTTTGGCTTTGTTTTGAGGTTGGTCTTGGGAGACCATGAAACTATAAATGTAACCTCTATGGAGGATTAAAGGGGGTTCGAAATTCATTTTGAAGCCTCTGTGCTTGGTTTTGTAGCTCTGCAACTTTCTTGGAATAATTAATGCAAAGTATTTCATGAGTGATTGAGATTCATCATTGTTTTCAGTGTTCAGTCTGTGTTCCCCTATATGCTTCATTTCCATGTTTGTATAATTTCTGCTAATGTGTTTCTAGTTGCATGCAAGGAATTCATTCTTTGTTAAGCGCTCCTTGCATCAGATAATGCATTTGTTTGTGTTTATGGTAAATGTCTTGGAATTCATCCTATGTTAGATGCTTCATTTCAGTTATCAACCTTTACTGTTGCTTCTGCTAAGGGTGTTTCAGGAGATTCATCCACAGATAGGTGCCTCATGTTTCATTGGGATTCTTCTCATTTCCCTTTCCATCTCTCAAAGATATTTTTATGAACATTAACACCTACTTTACCTCAAATTACAAATGTTATGAATAGTCATTATGTTGTATGCCCTTGAATGTTTCAGGATTTGACTCCATTTCCCAATGGTGTTGTCTATTTGTTTTTCTTACACTCTTTAAATTCTAGGTAACCCTTCATGTGCCCTTCCCCTCATAAATCTATCCTTCTAAATTCTTGTTTAAATCCATATGTGTATTTCAATGATCATGTGACAAAGAGAGAGCTCTCTCTGACTGTATAGTCTAGAATACAGTATAAAGATTGGTTTGAAATGGTTACCCCAGTGATTCTCCTACCACAACCATAGGAAAATTATTGGGTGATAATAGATACTAGAATCATTTATCACTAGAACTCCTTTTCCAAGGGTAGAAGCAATATTCATAGCCCGATCTGCTTTACAATTTAGTTTCCTTAGGACATGAAAGTAATCAATTTTTCGGAAAGAGTAGGCGAGGCTCTGAATTTTCCTAATCAGTTGTTGGATCTGCAGCTGAGAGGGGAGAGAGTTGATAAATAGAGCTTGGATGATTAACCTTGAATCTCCGACCACTGTAATTTCCTTGATACCTTTATTTTTGTCTTGACGAAGGCCTTTCCAGAGAGCCACTATTTTAGCAACATTATTTGTTTCATGTCCTAGTTCCCAAGATTAAATCATTTCATGAATTCCATTATGGGTAATGAGAACCCCTCCCCCATGGCCTCCCCTAAGAATGCTCAAATATTAGTTTGAAATAATATATATATATAT
>LPNX010029844.1:15213-57400 GCA_001517045.1 Pseudotsuga menziesii
ATTTGTCTTCATGTCAATATTTGGAAATATTCAAGCCTGCTAGGGTTTGATAATTAGTGAGGAACATTCATCTCAGAATTCTGAGATTGAAAAGCTCAGTCATCTCATTTCAGGGATGAATTACTAATGCTTTTGGGTTTTTTTTCCTTTAAATGTTTCCTTGTGAAAAACAGCTTGTGTTCATGTGTGTTGATGTTTTGATCTGTCTACTGCACTTGTCTTGTTATCTATGTTACAGTATGCAAAACTAAAGAATATGTGCAAATGCTAAAATTCAACAATTTGGAGTTACAAGAAGCATATAGGTGAAAAAACATGAAAGAGCAAGTTGTATGGGTATTTATAGAAATTTATCAACCACAACGTCCTAAAACTATATGCAAAAACCTGCAAGTCACATATACCCATAACTTATATGTCAGCCTGGGTCGAGACTTCACATCAAGGGGATTCCTACCCTTTCAGCTTTACTATGACAGGTAAATATGTGCAGCCCTATCCCCACCAAACCCCACCAGAATTGAACTTGTGACCTGCTGAGAGATAACACATGTTCTTAACCATTAGGCCCACACACAAGTGCACCAATTCACCAATCATTAATAGATGCCACAACTAGAAACCCGAAGGGATCACGCAATGGTGTCATATATGCCACACCAAAGCCCAAAGTGAGACTACCTCCAAATAAGCAATTAAAAATTGTGCTAGGAAGCGAGCAATCTCCCTTCAACTTTGTAACTTGGAATTGTGTAAACCAACATAGATCCATCTTAAACTTGGATGTATCAAGCACCAATAGGATTCCAATTCTTTGAGGTGTTATTTTTTTTAACTTCAATTTTTTACATGTTCACACAAGAAATTTGATCCTTGTTTATGCAAAATGGATTTTTTTAATACTTTTTTTTGGTTTTAATTTTTTTTAATGACTTTTTATTTTGGTGCAATGAATATGTGTCAGAAATAGTCCACCATATTCCCCAAAGAGATCATAAAATCACCATCATTTTCATCAACATGTTGATATAAGAAATTAAAAATTGTGCTAGGAAGCAAGCAATCGCCCTTCAACTTTGTAACTTTGAATTGTGTAAATGAATCTATGGCATCAACTTTGTAACTTCAAATTAGGTAAATGAATCTATGGTGACCCATTGGGATAGAGTGTTGAAATAAAAAATTTCACTCCCGCTATATACGTCGTAGAATTAGGATGATTTAACAGCCCTAGAATTAGGATCTTCTAACTGTTTTTTAGCAACTAAAATACTGTCTTTCTTGGTATATCTTCTTGAATGGATAAGTATGTATTCTCTGTGTAATTGAATGTAGTCAGAGAGTTTTTGTGTGTCTTCCTCTATTACTGGAGTAATATCGTGTGGTTGTTGCAACAATGGTGGAATTTTGTCTTCAATTTGAATCTCGATTTGGTATCAGAGTTGAGTACGCTCGTACCCAGCTATGAGGAGAAATGGCTGCCTATGTGAAGGAAACTTCTAGCATCTAGCAGAGAAGAGTGCGTGAGAGCTATTTAGACCGGTCCGCCATTTTAAGGAGATGTCAATTCATGCAAGGTTGCTTTGCATAATGCAAAGAAGCTGGCTAAAAATACAATGCTTGGAACCTTTTTGCAGGAATTTGGAAACTCAAAGGAAAAGGTAGAGTTCTCATTAATTTGGAACTTTGCTTGATCAAAACTTGCACTAGAGAGAGAACGCAACCATAGTTAATTGATGCAGGAGCATCCTACTCGAATTTCACTATGTTCAAGTCTATATAAATTCTTTAACTTCCCAATAGCGGAGAATTTGATCCTGTCAGTGATAAATTCGACTATCTACGAAGAAAAATATCAGAGGAGATCGAACGACGAAGAAAGACCGTGATGGAAATCGATAGTCACAATCTGTTCCGCATCTGGAAATAGATCAATGACTGAGAATCAACCTGCAAGAATCAACGGTGCAGAAAGTTTGAGTTTGTGGAATTGCGGAATTATCGAAATTGTGATCCTGCATCCCGCATGTGGAATAGACCATTGTGGATGTAATTATTTGTGGAAATAGATATTGTGAAGCCGCATCCCAAATCCCTCTTCTTGCAAGTTGTGGAAAGGAGAGTTGCGAAAGGAGATCTGCGATGAATAAAATTTACAGAAGGATGTTTCCAAATCTCACATCCCACAAGTTACGGAAAGGAAGATTTATCTCAGGAAATTCAACTTGCTAACAGAAGTCTTGGACAAATTTGGTCATTCAGGCCATCACCAATCCGACAATCTAAGCCCCATAACGTAATTTAGAAATGCATTGAAAGAAAACATACACAGACGCATACAATTGCAGTTATACAGTGGAAGCAATTCATCCATTCAACACATTAGGCATGTTCATCATATTCCATTAAGAAAATACAAATGCAGATATTAACATAGACATGAATAATTATCTTGAAATATGTTTGTCCTGTAACCAGTTACGTCGCTCCAATGTTCCATCGAACGATAGGCCAGTGCGCTCATCAATCTCTCAGCAGCACTACCACCCCTGAGCTGGGCATTATCCCCACAAGGAATAAGGAACACTAGCAGTCTCACACATAGCCAAGGGTACAACAAAACTCAGCCAAGACAACACAGTTAGGTTTATCAGGCTGCAAAGGAGCTGGAAAGGATGTCTGCTAAGCTAGTGAGCTCAACCATAGAGCTATGGACACCTGCACCAGATCTAGTCTGGCTTCTAAAACATCTACACACTCAACACAAGGAAGCATCCCCTTCTTTGCTACATAGTCCCTCAGGCTATGCCTTCCCTTCCAGTGTTATTCAGGGTATGCAAAGAAGAAAACCAACCCCTCTAGATCTATTTGTGAGGTTCCTTCCTACACCAGGTTGATCAAGCTAGTTCAGCCCCAATTCCACTCCAAACCAGTTAAGATCAAGGAAAAACATGTACACGCACAGCAAGATACGAAATTCTTGGTGGAGGAAAAATGTTTTGCAACCAAAAATGGTTTAGTAAAATGGGAAAAACACCTTGTGAGATAAATATGTTTTCACCAAACGTTTTTGAGCATCGTAGGAGCTTAAACAACCCCCATGCATACCCAAATCATGGGCCTCTCTTTTCCCATTCACTGATCAACACAAAAATGGGTTTCCCATCTTGGAGAAATTAGGGGAAAATGTAGAAAAACTTGAGGGAAACTCCCAACTTGCTCACAGTGGCAAAAACAGCCTCCTCAAACCCCAAAATCATGGTTCCTTCCATCCCATTCACCCATAAACATAGAAAACGAATTCTGGGCATGGAGAAGTGAAGAAACGACAACAAATCCTGAGGGGGGAAGCTCAGCAAGCTTCAACTACGTGAGGGAGCCAAAACATCCATGAGGATGGATGAGAAATGAAAGACATGGGTACCCCTGGCTTGGGCATGCATTCCCAAGATTTTACTTGCCCCACATGTCAAAAACACCCTTTCCAAATATGGGTGTTCTTCCCAATTCGAAATTGCCCTCCATACCTTTCCCATCTATCCCAAGGAAATAACTTCCTCAACCAACTTAGAGATGACTGGGTACAAAAAACAAAAAGGGTAGTTGACATCTTATGGGTTTTCCCTTGACATTGGATTTTCCCCATTATCCCAAAGGGTTTGATTATTTGCCCCCCCCCCTGCTATTCCTTGTGAAATCATGCCCCCATCTCTTTAACGTTGCAACACATAGCTAGTTGTGGTATTTTTATTAATTTGCATTTTACACAATGTCTCACACATATCGTGCCAGGATAGCACATAAACCATCTGCAACGATTTTAATCACCGATACATAAAGTCACACCACCTTCTCGATCGAGTGAATTATAGTCATCATCTCAACCACAAACATTCTAGTCATCACAATTAGGCGAGACCCCACTGAACGATATTGTTCGAAGCCTTATCTATCAGTTCAACTCTAGTAGTGCCCATCCACCTGAAGAACTTGACCAGTTCGAACAGGCCATCAATGAATCCCGCAGGATTTTAACTAGAGCTTATTCAAATCTCACTGGGATCCAAACCACCGAATCGCCTCTTCCCTAGATCAGATGTCCCCGCACTCACCATACTGAATTTGCACCTAAAGAACAGGATCAACCTTTAGGTGTATTCCCTGACCGTCAATTACAACAGGCTGCAATAGGCACCAATCAACCTTCATCTTCTTCAGGACCACCTGCTACAGGAGGATCTGGTCAACCACCATCACCGCCACATTCACCTCCTCACATTTTTCAAACACCACCTTCACCACCTCCATCACCAAGGAACATGGTAGGTTTAAACCCGAACCAATTTGCCATGGTTAGCTTAGGATGCAGTTGCTATTCCAGGTGATCAACATCCTCTGCTAAAGCATCCTGAGAAGTTGTCGCCCAAGTTCAATCCCGAGCTGAAAGAGCCCGCAGAAGATCATGTTAAAAAAATTCATGCTAGCAGTTCGGCTTTTGGATGTTGAACACGAAGACGTAGTTTGTCGACTTTTCCCTTACACGTTTGAGGGCAAAGCCTCGACTTGGTATTTTTCACTTACCGCTGGTTCTATTACCAATTGGAATGAATTTGAGTTGGCTTTCATGAACAAGTTCGGAGATGATAAGACTCCAGCTGTGTTGGTCTTAGAATTGTCTCAGATCCGTATGGAAACTAAAGAGAAGGTTAAAGATTTTAACCAACGTTTCTTGACTCTGAGGAACAGAATCCCCGCCACCTCAAGGCCTGCTGAAGATGTCACTATTGAATTCTATACTTCATCCTTGCCCGTGTCAATGGCCATGTTTGTTAGGAGAGCGGCCAAACCCACTCTCACTGAAACCTTTGATGAAGCCATTAAGGTCGAGAAGGACATGTTTGCTATTAAGACGAACCCTGGGGTAGACACTGGTTCTGCATCTTCTTCTCGCAAAAAGACTGAGAATCCTTCCAAAACCACAAATCCTGAGAAAAAGGGTCAAGATGCATTAGAATTAGACAGCCTCCAAAGAGTCATAAAGAAGCTATCCTACGAAATCATAGATTTGAAGAAAGGTACTTCTGAAAGTACTCCGAATAAAGAACCACCAAGACAGCCTTTTAGAAGACCGTTCCAAAATACAGCTGCTAGACAGACCCCTCCCTCTGAGGCTAATAATGTGGATGAAATTAATAGTTTCCTAAAATTATTAGTCTCAGGCCTAGAAACGTCAGCTGAAAGTGCAACCCAGTCTTCAAGACAAAATTCTGAAAATACCTAAAGCACAGATAATAACACTGAAGAAAAACCTCCTCAAATTATCAGTCACTTCTGGGATACCACAGAATTGACTGATGATGAAGATGTGGCTGTGGTGAATGTCAATTAGCATCAATATAATACTAGTAGCAAGAAAAATCAGTCCTTAGAGGAACCTTCCACAACATCTACAGATGACAGTTCAACTGTCAAAACAAAAAACCAACCTTCCAACACTAAGTCTACACAATCTCTTGATCTAGAGTATGACTTGGTTGAGGATTTGAAGAAAATCAAAGCCAACATTTCTATCTATGAACTCCTCAAATTGCCTTTGATTCGAGATAAGATGATGCAAGGGGTTTCTCTAAGTAAAAATGGCAAAACTTCCTCCACTCAAAACAGTTTTACTAGTACAAAAGACAACCCAAAAAAATCTTCAGTCAATGCCTCGTCCATAGGTAAGAAATGCTGAAGTCACACACCAAGGTTATTGTGCCATATTCTGCAGTTAGAAATATTTTGGTGCAAAAGGACCTGGGTGAAAAGCGAGCCCATTGGGTCACAGCGCTTCAGGAGTATGACTTGGAAATCAAGCCTTTGAATATTGTTAGAGGACAGGGACTTTGTAAGTTGGCAGCCGGATCTTCAGACATGCCTGAACCTGATCTGCACTTTATCGATGAACAGTTTTTGTTTGAAAGGGAATTTTTTCCAATCCCAGCTCCCTTTGATTCCTGGTATCACGACATTAAGTTCTTTTTATTGCATGGAAATGCTCCTGAACATTTAGATTCACGTAGCAAAAGGGATTTGAGATTAAGATCTGCCCCTTATCAGCTGATCGATAACATTCTGTTCAAAAAGAATTTTGAAGGAGTCCTCCTTCGCTGTTTAGAAAGAAATGAAGTTGATAGTGTGTTGTCTCAATTACACGCAGGGCCAGCCGGGGGACACTTTGGCGGTGAAACCACTGCGCATAAAGTACTCAAAGCTGGATATTACTAGCCTATGTTGTTCAAAGATGCATATGCCTTTGCAAGGAAATGTCAGGAGTGTCAGAGAGCAGGCGGCAGAATTAAGAAAGCAGCATTGCCTCTCCAGCCTGTTATTATTGAAATCACATTTCAACAATGGGGTTTGGACATTGTTGGTCCAATTACACCAGCTTCCTCAAAGCATCACAAATACATTCTGACAGCCACCGATTATTTCACTAGATGGGTTGAATCCATCCCCTTGCGAGTGGTTAACTCAGAACAGGTGATATCATTCCTTGACTCTTTTATTGTCACCAGGTTTGGTGTTCCAGAATCTTTGATTTTTGACAATGCAACCTATTTTTCTTCTATAAAATTAATTGAATACGCATTGGAAAAGGGCATAAAGTTAAAGTATTCAGCCAATTATTATCCTCAGGGTAATGGATTAGTTGAATCCTCCAATAAAAATTTAATTAAAATTCTGAAACGCACAGTGGCTAATCATCATAGAAATTGGCACAACGCCTTATCAAATGCCCTGTGGGCTGATAGAGTGACTCCTAAAGCTGCCATAGGAAATTCTCCTTTCTTCCTGGTATACGGTAAGGAAGCTATCTTGCCTCCTCATCTCTTTTTACCCTCTCTACAGCTCTCCCAGTCAGTACAGGAAACAACATGTTCTACCATGGAACATTGGATTAATACCTTGCTTAAACTGGAGGAAGAAAGAGAGTTGGCCAGAAATAAATTTGACCAACATCAAAAGACAGTGAAATGCTGGTTTGATCACAAAAAATCCGCTAGTAGGGAGTTGGAAATAGGTGACCTAGTTCTCAAATGGGACAAAGAGCATGAAGACAGAGGAAAACATACCAAGTTCCAATGCCTGTGGCTGGGACCGTTTATCATTATAGAAAAGCTTGGTCCTAGCACATTCAGGTTGCAGACACTGGAAGGAGACATTGAGAACCTTCCAGTAAATGGTCATCTCATCAAAAAATATTTCTGGTGATCCCCATTAAGGGATTATCCTGTATATACCTTGTGTGGTTTTCTCGGTTTGTGGAACTTTTTAGTGTGTTTATTTTACTTGTTTGCTTTGAATATTTTCTCATATCTAGTTGTTGTTTTCTTTGCATAATTTTTGAGAGTGGTCCATTCATTTGACTTCAAAGCTGATGACTTTTCACCAAATCCTGTGATTGATATACAAATCATGCACTATGGTATTACTATCCTGAAAATTGTCATGTTGTTTTATGTTTTGAATAGTGAACAATTTTTCATCTTTCTAGATTTTACCAGAAATTTTTAAGTCATGTAAACATAAATTAATAAGATAAGTCTCTGCAGATATTTTTTTCAAAAGGATTAAGGTAGTATTTGTCAAGGTTATCTATTTAAGTGTTTTACACCACCCCTTCTCATGGAGAGAATTAGATTTGCATCCCCATCTGCTAAGATAATCTCACTGGAGATTAAATATAACTACAATCTGGCCATGGTTGGATTCGAATATCTCTTTAAAATAATCTGAAGGACAGAGGGTCTCATAACGAGCCAGTCTGTTCAGGATCATAAGTTTGCATTTAGTAACATTGTCGTTTCCGGTCACCAAGCTTGGACAGTGGCCTTTGGACAAAACGCCAAGGGATAAAAGGTCTCATTACGAGCCGGTTTATTTACTGTAATGCAGATTGGTGACTGACATGGTTACTACCTAGTTACCAAGCCAGAACCATGGCCTTTAGAAGTATAAAAAAAAAGGGGGAAAAAGAAAAATGATCGTAATGGTTCAACCTAACCATAATTGTATATCTATAACTGGCAGATGGGATACTGGAATTCTTTGGGCTTTGAAGCAACCCTGTCGAGGCTATGGATGCCTGCTGGCAGCAGGCCCATGCTTATGGTATTGAGATTTTATTCTTCAAAATCAAGCCATTTACTGTTTTACTTCATTTGGACTGATTTTTGTGGGAGACCTGATCTTTATCAAATAAATAATTAAAAGTGTAAATTTCTGGTAATTTTTAGAAATCTGAAATTCCTGAATCTGTTTAAGATGTTAAAATTTTGATTCCTGTATAGTGTTATACATGAGGGATCTAATTCTTTGATTGCATGATTTCAGGTTAAGAAAACAAAGATAATTGTTCCGCCCAGTCAGTCACCATCTGTTGTGCCCCTACCCAACAGCCTGATAAAAAAATACAAATTTTATCAAACAAAATGAATTTTGTTCGATGAAATATTTGAAGTCCTCATTTCAAATTTATAGAATCGGGAGCTACTGAAACGATGAAATTCCGTGAGCTACTGAAATGGTGAAATTCAAATTGTTTTTTTTATAACCTTGTCAACTATTGCTAATTGACAAAATTACTATGTTAAATCATTATTTTGAATGCATTTGTATGCTTTCCACCATAGTCTCACCATAATCCTTGTTTAAGCATTCAGCAATTGGTAGGTTTATTTATGTTTTTGCAAATTGGACAATGTCCTGGAATATGAAAAGCTAAATATTTTATGCAGGAGTGCCTTATCCTAAGTTCATCCTCTAAACTTTGAATCATACTTGATCTTACCATAAGTGTTTCAATCTTTATAATTATGCCCCATACGTGACTTATCTTCTTGCATGTAAGGGTTGGGATTGATACAATGGTTTATGTCATGTGCTTCACATAGTATATCGGCCATTTTCGAAGGTTGAGATCATTATACAGTAAGGTCGACATGTTAATGCTCAAGGTTCATTTCTTATGGTTGGTTTAATTCGTGTCGTCATTTCCGAATCCGCTCCACTTAATGGAAGGTTGATATGGTATCATTACACTCGTACATAACTTTGTAAATGACATTCAATTGCAAGTACGTGCTCAACATCATGGCTTTCTGCTCGTTAAACACCTGTATCTTATGCGATGAGTGATTTTATGTTGATTAGGCCGAATAAATTATAGCAAGATGAGTTTAATCTGGAGTCTTCTCCGTCACTTTCTATTACTTGATTACCTCTCTGTGTGATCATTCCTCCGCCCATGCTGAGTTTACAGGGTTCTTGTCTGGGTTTAATCATGTCGCATTTCGTTTATGAAAGCGTTGGGTTTCATTGCTTGTGTTTTCTGCTTGGTTTTCATCTCGAATGCTCGCTCTCCAGCTTTCTATCCTGTTGCGATACGTTGTATCTCCTCTGTGTGCAGCTGCGTGCATTTGCACTTGCAGCCATGGCTCTGGTTGTCAGGGTCAAGCCCAGTGACGCAAAGCTCCTTGATGAAAATCCTGAGCTCCTAGCTAAGGTAGAAGCAGTTGGATGGCTTCCATTTATCCGCAAGTTTGCAGACTCAAACCCTGAGGTGACTAGGTTATTTGCTCCATCGCTGGTTGATGCTAGGGTTGAGGTGGCCGACCTCTAGTTCAGAGTTGATGAGCGTTCAGTTGCTTTAGCTATAGGTTTACCGTTAACGGGACAACGTTGGTTCAAATCCAAGTAGATGAAAGCTACTGAGTGGAGACAGATGTTGAAGAACCCTTGCCAGGATGTGTCCTTTCGAGCCGGTGTATCGCGGAAATATTTCAAGAAAGAATGGCGACCAGTTTTAGATGTTATTCACAGGTATGTGACCTGCGAGGGTCGTCTCTCCTCTGTATATGTCTACCACCTCAGATTGATGACTGTGTTTCTCAGGTTTCCCATCAATTTACCTTATTATCTAGTTCATAGCATGACCAAGATGTCTTCGACCATTAAAAAGGGGCCGAAGAACATTGGTCGGAGTCTTTTTCATCATTGCCTTGTTAGGATGTTAGTGGAGAGAGAGTTGTCTAAATGAAATCAGTCATGGAATGATTTTCTTGAACATAATGGCTTCATGGCATTCTTCCATTGTCAATTCGATTGTGTTGAGGAGTGTGTAAGGCACCAGCATCCTTGTCTAGTTCCGACTTCGCCTGCATCGATGCCTATGCTGAACCCTAATGACTGTGTAAACCCCAGCGTCCGCGATGATCTCGCTCCCACTCCTGTTCAAAGTCCTCATACTCCTGTGCTTTCCAAGTGAAGGAGGAAATCTCTGAACGTATCCCCGGTAACGCCGAACCGTAGTGACCAACCCTACAAAAAGATGAGCAAGAAGCCGAATGTTAAGGTTACCGGCAGATTTACTAGAAGTATGGCGTCCAAAGTCAATGTCGTTGAGTCTCCTGTGAACAATAATAAAGATATTGAAACGGTCGTGTTAGATGATGAGGAGAGCATGCCTGTCCAAAATGATGGCCCTCATTTGGATCACGAGCCTATCATTCACCATGCAGAGAACAACCCTCATGTCTCTGAGAAGAATCCTCAAATTAACCTTGTTCCAGATCTTCCAATTAAGGGTAAATCTGTTGAAATGAATTTACCTGGTCCTTATCGAATTGATGAAGCAGTTCACCCACTCTTTGTTAATTGTTTATTGGATAAGATACGCCGAATGGAGGAAGAAGTAACAGAGATAGTAGCACATAGTGATGCTATGAAAGCTGAGAATGTAAGTTGGAAGGAAAAATCCGATTTAGCTGATAAACGTATGCTGCGTCTGAAGAAACATAAGAACAGGTTAATTCGGAGAGTTATGAAACTGCAACATGAGAATCATAAAAATGAGGAAAGAGTGCGTGAGTTGAATGCTCAGGTTACTTTGATGCAGTTTAAAGGGAATTCACAGAATCTAGCGACTGGTGTGAATATACAGGTGTTCAATACTCCTGTTAAGTCATAGTATTTTGGGCATACTCACTATTGTACATATGTTTAGAAAGTATTTCAGGTTTGAAGTCTGTAAGTAAAATCAGCAAGTGATATTGAAGTTATTTTGTTTCCAGGTATTGTTTGGAATTGATTGATGGATTATTTAATTTAGTTTATTTACTCCCACGTTTGTGTTAATTTTTTATTGTGTAGTGTTGCAGATGATTTGGTTGATGCGCTTTTCCTGGATTTTGGCGATCGCTCGTTTTCAGGATGATCCCCGGAGAGTTATGAAAAAATTAGTTGGCTATGATGTTTCCCAGGTGTCACTAGTTTATTAGTTTCTTTTCCATTTTGTGATTTTTCACTATAGGTTGAATCTATCCAATTTCGAGATATCATATCGTATATGGAAAAATGACAATTTCATTTGTCATTTTTTTGTTGTGAACGTAATTGGTTAAGATTATGATAATGTAATCTTCGGTTTTATAGAACTATCTCTTTTGAGATTGAATGTGTTTAAGGAGACATGTTTTACTGTAATGGGGTCAATGGTTGGGAAAAGGGGCCAGACAAGATCACTTTAATCATTTCCTGTGGCTAAAGACAATTTCTTGTTAGCAGTTGCAGCACTTTTTGACTGGTGATATTTATAAATATATTTGCAGTATTTATATTATGGAAATGTATTTATGATATCGTTTGATCTTGTTATTTCCTTTTACAGTCTTTATGTTTTGTTATATTTCTTTAAAGAAATTTGCCGAAGCATTATGTTTAACTGTCGATTTATGCTGGTTTAATTTGCAAATTTATGTCATGTAATAAATCTGATGTTATCATCATAATATATGTGATATTCTTGTTCACTGTGCTGTCATGTTAAATTTCAGAATTTATTCTGATGTGTCCAAGATTGTCTGCACAGTAGCATTATTTGCAAGTTGATTCCAGGGTTAATATTTCCATGCTCCTGATCAGGATAGGTTATTTAGGATATATTAATGGTAGTTTTTGAATCAGATTTTACATGTATACTTTGCTAGGTTATCTTTCGGTCTTGTTATGAATGTACATATGTTTATAATGTATTTACATAATTGATTGAGCTTGTTAATATTTAATTAACTATTTATTCTTGTATTTATAAATTTATTGGTTAACTAGATTAATTTCCAGTTATCAGTTGTGTAATATATAAACTAACTCAGTAACAGTTTGCTTTGCATATTCATAGGTGTAATATAGGTTTAGTTAATAAACAGTAGCTTCATTTTTTCTTTTAAGTATTTTCCTGTAGCTGGGAGTAATTTAGGGAAGGTAACGGGGCTTTAATCCTGTCAGAGACAGCTACCTAACGACTGAGAGCATATTTGAAAACTTTTGGATCGGGTTGTCTCTTAGTTGACTATTGTGCCAATCCGGCCCGTCAACAATGGCGCTAGAAGGAGGTCCAGCTTAAGCGGATGGCTGATGAAAACAATCCTATTTATAATACTAATCACCCCTCTACTCCAGAATTCACACCACCTTCTCGATTGGGTGAATTACTGTGATCATCTCAACCACAAACATTCCAGTCATCACAATTAGGTGAGACCCCACTGAACGATACTGTTCGAAGCCTTATCTATCAGTTCAACTCTAGTAGTGCCCATCCACCTGAAGAACTTGACCAGTTCGAACAGGCCATTAATGAATCCCACAGGATTTTAACCAGAGCTTATTCAAATCTAACCCGGATCCAACCCATCAAATTGCCTCTTCCCCAAATCAGACGTCCCCGCACTCACCATACTGAATCTGCACCTGAAGAACAGGATCGACCTTTAGGTGTCTTCCCTGACCGTCAATTACAACAGTCTGCAATAGGCACCAATCAACCTTCATCTTCTTCAGGACCACCTGCTACAGGAGGGTCTGGTCAACCACCATCACTGCCACATTCACCTCCTCACATTTTTCAAACACCACCTTCACCACCTCCATCACCAAGGAACATGGTAGGTTTAAACCCGAACCCCAATGCCAATTTGCCATGGTTAGCTCAGGATGCGGTTGCTGTTCCAGGTGATCAACATCCTCTGCCAAAGCATCCTGAGAAGTTGTTGCCCAAGTTCAATCCCGAGCTGAAAGAGCCCGCAGAAGATCATGTTAAAAAATTCATGCTAGTAGTTCGGATTTTGGATGTTGAACACGAAGACGTAGTTTGTTGAATTTTCCCTTACATGTTTGAGGGAAAAGCCCTGACTTGGTATTTTTCACTTACCACTAGTTCTATTACCAATTGGAATGAAATCGAGTTGGCTTTCATGAACAAGTTTGGAGACGATAAGACTCCAACTGTGTTGGTATTAGAATTGTCTCGGATTCGTATGGAAACTAAAGAGAAGGTTAAAGATTTTAACCAATGTTTCTTGACTCTGAGGAACAGAATCCCCGCCACCTCAAGGCCTGCTGAAGATGTCACTATTGAATTCTATACTTCAGCCTTGGCCGTGTCAATGGCCATGTTTTTCAGGAGAGCGGCCAAACCCACTCTCACTGAAACCTTTGATGAAGCCATTAAAGTGGAGAAGGACATGTTTGCTATTAAGACGAACCCTGGGGTAGACACTGATTCTGCATCTTCTTCTCGCAAAAATACTGAGAGTCCTTCCAAAACCACAAATCTTGAGAAAAAGGGTTAAGATGCATTAGAATTAGACAGCCTCCAAAGAGTCATAAAGAAGCTATCCAACGAAATCATAGATTTGAAGAAAGGTACTTCTAAAAGTACTCTGAATAAAGAACCACCAAGACAGCCTTTTAGAAGACCGTTCCAAAATACAGCTGCTAGACAGCCCCCTCCCTCTGAGGCTAATAACGTGGATGAAATTAATAGTTTCCTAAAATTATTAGTCTCAGGCCTAGAAACGTCAGCTGAAAGTGAAACCCAATCTTCAGGACAGAATTCTGAAAATACCCAAAGCACAGATAATAACACTGAAGAAAAACATCCTCAAATTATTAGTCACTTTTGGGATACCACAGAATTGACTGATGATGAAGATGTGGCTGTGGCGAATGTCAATCAGCATCAATATAATACCATGAGCAAGAAAAATCAGTCCTTAGAGGAACCTTCCACAACATCTACAGATGACAGTTCAACTGTCAAAACAAAAAACCAACCTTCCAACACTAAGTCTACACAATCTCTTGATCTATAGTATGACTTGGTTGAGGATTTGAAGAAAATCAGAGCCAACATTTCTATCTATGAACTCCTCAAATTGCTTGTGATTCGAGATAATATGATGCAAGGGGTTTCTCTAAGTAAAAATGGCAAAAATTCCTCCACTCAAAATAGTTCTGCTAGTACAAAAGACAACCCAACAAAATCTTCAGTCAATTCCTCGTCCATAGGTAAGAGCTGCTGAAGTCACACACCAAGGTTATTGTGCCATATTCTGCAGTCAGAAATATTTTGGTGCAAAAGGACCTGGGTGAAAAGCGAGCCCATTGGGTCACAGCGCTTCAGGAGTATGACTTGGAAATCAAGCCTTTGAAGATTGTTAAAGGACAGGGACTTTGTAAATTGGCAGCTGGATCTTCAAACATGCCTGAACCTGATCTGCACTTTATCGATGAACAGTTTTTGTTTGAAAGGGAAGTTTTTCCAATCTCAGCTCCCTCTGATTCCTGGTATCACGGCATTAAGTTCTTTTTATTGCATGGAAATGCTCCTGAACATTTAGATTCACGTAGCAAAAGGGATTTGAGATTAAGATCTGCCCCTTATCAGCTGATCGATAACATTCTGTTAAAAAAGAATTTTGAAGGAGTCCTCCTTCGCTATTTAGAAAGAAATGAAGCTGATAGTGTGTTGTCTCAATTACACGTAGGGCCAACCGGGGGACACTTTGGCGGTGAAACCACTGCGCATAAAGTACTCAAAGCTGGATATTACTCACCTACGTTGTTCAAAGATGCATATGCCTTTGCGAGGAAATGTCAAGAGTGTCAGAGAGTAGGCGACAGACTTAAGAAATCAGCATTACCTCTCCAGCCTGTTATTATTGAAATCCCATTTCAACAATGGGGTTTGGACATTGTTGGTCCAATTACACCAGCTTCCTCACAGCAGCACAAATACATTCTGACAGCCATCGATTATTTCACTAGATGGGTTGAAGCCATCCCCTTACGAGTGGTTAACTCAGAACAGGTGATATCATTCCTTGACTCTTTTATTGTCACCAGCCTTGGTGTTCCAGAATCTTTGATTTTTGACAATGCAACCTATTTTTCTTCTATCAAATTAACTGAATACGCATTGGAAAAGGGCATAAATTTAAAGTATTCAGCCAATTATTATCCTCAGGGTAACGGATTAGCTGAATCCTCCAATAAAAATTTAATTAAAATTCTGAAACGCACAGTGGCTAATCATCATAGAAATTGGCACAACGCCTTATCAAATGCCCTGTGGGCTGATAGAGTGACTCCTAAAGCTGCCATAGGCAATTCTCCTTTCTTCCTGGTATACAGTAAGGAAGCTATCTTGCCTCCTCATCTCTTTTTACCCTCTCTACAGCTCTCCCAGTCAGTACAGGAAACAACATGTTCTGCCATGGAACATCGGATTAATACCTTGCTTAAACTGGAGGAAGAAAGAGAGTTGGCCAGAAATAAATTTGACCAACATCAAAAGACAGTGAAACGCTGGTTTGATCACAGAAAATCCGCTAGTAGGGAGTTGGAAATAGGTGACCTAGTTCTCAAATGGGACAAAGAGCATGAAGACAGAGGAAAACATACCAAGTTCCAATGCCTGTGGCTGGGACCGTTTATCATTATAGAAAAGCTTGGTCTTAGCACATTCAGGTTGCAGAAGCTGGAAGGAGACATTGAGAACCTTCCAGTAAATGGTCATCTCATCAAAAAATATTTTTGCTGATCCCCATTAAGGGATTATCCTGTATATACCTTGTGTGGTTTTCTCGGTTTGTGGAACTTTTTAGTGTGTTTATTTTACTTGTTTGCTTTGAATATTTTCTCATATCTAGTTGCTATTTTCTTTGCATAATTTTTGAGAGTGGTCCATTCATTTGACTTCAAAGCTGATGACTTTTCACCAAATCCTGTGATTGATCTACAAATCATGCACTATGGTATTACTATCCTGAAAATTGTCATCCTGTTTTACGTTTTGAACAGTGAACAGTTTTTCATCTTTCTAGATTTTACCAGAAATTTTTAAGTCATGTAAACATAAATTAATAAGATAAGTCTCTACAGAGATTTTTTCCAAAAGGATTAAGGTAGTATTTGTCAAGGTTATCTATTTAAGTCTTTAACGCCACCCATTCTCGTGGAGAGAATTAGATTTGCCTCCCCATCTGCTAAGATAATCTCATTGGAGATTAAATATAACTACAATCTAGCCATGGTTGGATTCGAATATCTCTTTAAAATAATTTGAAGGACAGAGGGTCTCATAATGAGCTAGTTTGTTCAGGATCATAAGTTTGCATTCAGTAACATTGTCGTTTTCGGTCACCAAGCTTGGACAGTGGCCCTTGGACAAAACACCAAGGGATAAAAGGTCTCATTACGAGCCAGTTTATTTACTGTAATGCAGATTGGTGACTAACATGGTTACTCCCTGGTTACCAAGCCAGAACCATGGCCTTTAGAAGTATAAAAAAAAGGGGGGGGGGAAAGAAAAATGATCGTAATGGTTCAACCTAACCATAATTGTATATCTATAACTGGCAGATGGGATACTGGAATTCTTTGGGCTTTGAAGCAACCCTGTCGAGGCTATGGACGCCTGCTGGCAGTAGTGCCATGCTTGTGGTATTGAGATTTTATTCTTCAAAATCAAGCCATTTACTGTTTTACTTCGTTTGGACTGATTTTTGTGAGAGACCCAATCTTTATCAAATAAATAATTAAAAGTGTAAATTTCTGGTAATTTTTAGAAATATGAAATTCCTGAATCTGTTTAAGATGTTAAAATTTTGATTCTTGTATAGTGGTATACATGAGGGATCTAATTCTTTGATTGCATGATTTCAGGTTAAGAAAACAGAGATAACTGTTCCACCCAGTCAGTCGCCATCTGTTGTGCCCCTACCCAACAGCCTGATAAAAAAATACAAATTTTATCAAACAAAATGAAATTTTGTTCGATGAAATATTTGAAGTCCTCATTTCAAATTTATAGAATCGGGAGCTACTGAAACGATGAAATTCCGTGAGCTACTGAAATGGTGAAATTCAAATTTTTTTTTTATAACCTTGTCAACTATTGCTAATTGACAAAATTACTATGTTAAATCATTATTTTGAATGCATTTGTATGCTTTCCACCATAGTCTCACCATAAGCCTTGTTTAAGCATTCAACAATTGGTATGTTTATTTATGTTTTTGCAAATTGGACAATGTCCTGGAATATGAAAAGCTAAATATTTTATGCAGGAGTGCCTTATCCTAAGTTCATCCTCTAAACTTCGAATCATACTTGATCTTACCATAAGTGTTTCGATCTTTATAATTATGCCCCATACGTGACTTATCTTCTTGCATGTAAGGGTTGGGATTGATACAATGGTTTATGTCATGTGCTTCACATAGTATATCCGCCATTTTTGAAGGTTGAGATCATTATACAGTAAGGTCGACATGTTAATGCTCAAGGTTCATTTCTTATGGTTGGTTTAATTCGTGTCTTCATCTCCAAATCCGCTCCACTTAATGGAAGGTTGATATGGTATCATTACACTTGTACATAACTTTGTAAATGACATTCAATTGCAAGAATGTGCTCAGCATCGTGGCTTTCTGCTCGTTAAACACCTGTATCTTATGCGATGAGTGATTTTATGTCGATTAGGCCGGGTAAATTATAGCAAAATGAGTTTAATCTGGAGTCTTCGCCGTCACTTTCTATTACTTGATTACCTCTCTGTGTGATCATTCCTCCGCCCATGCTGAGTTTACAGGGTTCTTGTCTGGGTTTACTCATGTCGCATTTCGTTTATGAAAGCGTTGGGTTTCATTGCTTGTGTTTTCTACTTGGTTTTCATCCCGAATGCTCGCTCTCCAGATTTCTGTCCTGTTGCGATACGTTGTATCTCCTCTGTGTGCAGCTGCGTGCATTTTTCACTTGCAGCCATGGCTCCGGTTGTCAGGGTCAAGCCCAGTGACGCAAAGCTCCTTGATGAAAATCCTGAGCTCCTAGCTAAGGTAGAAGCAGTTGGATGGCTTCCATTTATCCGCAAGTTTGCAGACTCAAACCCTGAGGTGACTAGGTTATTTGCTCTGTCGCTGGTTGATGCTAGGGTTGAGGTGGCCGACCTCTAGTTCAGAGTCGATGAGCGTTCAGTTGCTTTAGCTACAGGTTTACCGTTAACAGGAGAACGTTTGTTCAAATCCAAGCAGATGAAAGCTACTGAGTGGAGACAGATGTTGAAGAACCCTTGCCAGGATGTGTCCTTTCGAGCTGGTGTATCACAGAAATATTTCAAGAAAGAATGGCAACCGGTTTTAGACGTTACTACACAGGTATGTGACCTGCGAGGGTCGTCTCTCCTTTGCATATGTCTACCACCTCAGATTGATGACTGTGTTTCTCGGGTTGCCCATCAATTTACCTTATTATCTAGTTCAGAGCATGACCAAGATGTCTTCGGCCATTAAGAAGGGGCCGAAGAACATTGGTCGAAGTCTTTTTCATCATGGCCTTGTTAGGATGTTAGTGGAGAGAGAGTTGTCTAAACAAAATCAGTCATGGGATGATTTTCTTGAACATAATGGCTTCATGGCATTCTGCCATTGTCAATTCGATTGTGCTGAGGAGTGTGTAAGGCACTAGCAGCCTTGTCCAGTTCTGAATTCGCCTGCATCGACGCCTATGCTAAACCCTAATGACTGTGTAAACCTCAGCGTCCGCAATGATCTCGCTCCCACTCCTGTTCAAATTCCTGGTACTCCTGTGCTTTCCAAGCGAAGGAGGAAATCTCTGAACTTATCCCCGGTAACGCCGAACCGTAGTGACCAACCCTACAAAAATATGAGCAAGAAGCCGAATGTTAAGGTTACCGGCAGATTTACTAGAAGTATGGCGTCCAAAGTCAATGTCGTTGAGTCTCCTGTGAATAATAATAAAGATATTGAAATGGTCGTGTTAGATGATGAGGAGAGCATGCCTGTCCAAAATGATGGCCCTGATTTGGATCACGAGCCTATCATTCACCATGCAGAGAACAGCCCTCATGTCTCTAAGAAGAATCCTCAAATTAACCTTGTTCCAGATCTTCCAGTTAAGGGTAAATTTGTTGAAATGAATTTACCTAGTCCTTATCGAATTGATGAAGCAGTTCACCCACTCTTTGTTAATTGTTTATTGGATAAGATACGCCGAATGGAGGAAGAAGTAACAGAGATAGTAGCACATAGTGATGCTATGAAAGCTGAGAATGTAAGTTTGAAGGAAAAATCCGATTTAGCTGATAAACGTATGCTGCGTCTGAAGAAACATAAGAACAGGTTAATTTGGAGAGTTATGAAACTGCAACATGAGAATCATAAAAATGAGGAAAGAGTGCGTGAGTTGAATTCTCAGGTTACTTTGATGCAGTTTAAAGGGCATTCACAGAATCTAGTGACTAGTGTGAATATACAGGTGTTCAATGCTCCGGTTAAGTCATAGTATTTTGGGCATACTCACTATTGTACATAGTTTAGAAAGTATTTCAGGTTTGAAGTTTGTAAGTAAAATCAGCAAGTGATATTGAAGTTATTTTGTTTCCAGGTATTGTTTGGAATTGATTGATGGATTATTTAATTTAGTTTATTTACTCCCGCGTTTGTGTTAATTTTTTATTGTGTAGTGTTGCAGATGATTTGGTTGATGCGCTTTTCCTGGATTTTGGCAATCCCTCGTTTTCAGGATGATCCCCGGAGAGTTATGAACAAATCAGTTGGCTATGCTGTTTCCTAGGTGTCACTAGTTTATTAGTGTCTTTGCCATTTTGTGATTTTTCACTATACGTTGAATCTGTCCAATTTTGAGATATCGTATCGTATATGGAAAAATGACAATTTAATTTGTCATTTTTCTGTTGTGAACGTAATTGGTTAAGATTATGATGATGTAGTCTCCAGTTTTATAGAACTATCTCTTTTGAGATTGAATGTATTTAAGGAGACATGTTTCACTGTAATAGGGTCGATGGTTGGGAAAAGGGGCCAGACAAGATCACTTTAATAATTTCCTGTGGCTAAAGACAATTTCTTGTTAGCAGTTGCAGCACTTTTTGACTGGCGATATTTATAAATATATTTGCAGTATTTATATTATGGAAATGTATTTATGATATCATTTGATCTTGTTATTTCCTTTTACAGTCTTTATGTTTTGTTATATTTCTTTAAAGAAATTTGCCGAAGCATTATGTTTAACTGTTGATTTATGCTGGTTTAATTTGCAAATTTATGTCATGTAATAAATCTGATGTTATCATCATAATATATGTGATATTCTTGTTCACTGTGTTGTCTTGTTAAATTTCAGAATTTATTCTGATGTGTCCAAGATTGTCTGCACAGTAGCATTATTTGCAAGTTGATTCCAGGGTTAATATTTCCATGCTCCTGATCAGGATAGGTTATTTAGGATATATTAATGGTAGTTTTTGAATCAGATTTTACATGTATACTTTGCTAGGTTATATTTCGGTCTTGTTATGAATGTACATATGTTTATAATGTATTTACGTAATTGATTGAGCTTGTTAATATTTAATTAACTATTTATTCATGTATTTATAAATTAATTGGTTAACTAGATTAATTTCCAGTTATCAGTTGTGTAATATATCAACTAACTCAGTAACAGTTTGCTTTGCATATTCATAGGTGTACTATAGGTTTAGTTAATAAACAGTAGCTTCATTTTTTCTTTTAAGTCTTTTCCTGTAGCTGGGAGTAATTTAGGGAAGGTAACAGGGCCTTAATCCCGTCAGAGACAGCTACCTAACGACTGAGAGCATCTTTGAAAACTTTTGGATCGGGTTGTCTCTTAGTTGACTATTGTGCCAATCCAGCCCGTCAACAGACACTAAATCCATAGTGGGTCATTTTCCTTTAGCTCTGCACCACGATTAAATACATTATTTACATCATATGCAATTCAATACCACGGGGTCAAAACTGGGGTGTTACATTCCATTAGACAAAGTTTTATAGAAAAACTCTAACATAATAGCTTGGGATTCTTCCATAATACCCTTGGAATTATATCTACCATAAAATTTTCTTAAAAACTCTACTGAAAATGTCAACCAAAAAAATTACAAAGCATTGAAAAGCAAGTTCCCACCAGAATGCAGTTTTTGGTGGAGCTCTACTAAATAAAATTGTGTGAGATTCCCCAATCTCCCGAACAGTGTCTCTATCCTAGAATACAATTGAAAATAGTAAACATCCACTATAACTACATCCAACTTCAAAACCTCGAAAGGGTCATTGAAAACTCTCGATTGGCTTTTTGACATTAATAAAGCTTCTTGAAAACCCTTTGATTTTAAGGTTTTTTAAAAAATTTGAAAAACTGATAAATTTATTGGAAAATATTACCTTAAAATTCATAGTCGGGGAAAGGATTTGTAGTGCGAGGAATCAATCAATGGAACTGTGGAGGATTTAAAAAAAAATTATAATGATAAGAGGGAGAAGTCTTCAACGCAATGAATTTGAATCTAAATTTGAAGACAAGATTAGATTTAGTCCAAACCAAAGTTTGAAAGGAGTGGGTCCATGATTTATGAGAATATTTATTTTTTATTTACAATTGAATAATTGAATATTATTATGTTATAGTATATTGAGCAACCGAATCTTTCCTAGTAAGAAAACCAAAATTTTATTTTCATGGCATTTTTCTTTTTTTTTCATGTATGCCTCCACAAGGTCAATGTCCAAAGATTTGGGCTTAAGCTAATAAAATTTGGTGAAGATCTTCCTTGATAGAGGAAGTGGCCTCATATGGAAAAAAAGAAAGATTATGAAGTAGGAATGATGATGAAGTAGGGGAACATATCAAGTTATTGTTCCATGGAACCCTCGAGCCGCATAAAAGAACGATATAATGGATCATTCCTCTTTGATCCTTCGATACCTCCCAACATTAATAGAATGGAAGCACTTTCATCAAGTAGTTATTTAAAATGTGTGAAAACTTTTAAGGTACAAGTTAATTTTGATATTCCTAAAGGAAAGATAAATGCAAAGGATTTGGATAGAGAGTTAGATCAGTGAGAGGGTTTGAATTATGAGGCCCATACATGAGATTGACAACTTTGTGCCATGGTAACAACCAAACTATGCCTATGAACACAAACAACTTTCATACCCTACTAAGTTCAAAACTATGTCTCAAGTACTCTAAATTGCATTTGCTTCTTAAATATTGTAGTCACCTACAATATAGTATATCTAAATAAAAATGGAGTTTCTAAACATCTTTTCACTCGGAGTGTCTTACCATTATGTTATTGAGATAGGAGTACCATGTTGGAAATTATGAGGCCCAATACATGAGATGGACAACTTTGTGCCATGGTAACAACCAAACTATGTCTAAGTACACCAACAACTTTCATACCCTAAGTGCGGAACTAGGTATCAAAGACTCTAAACTACACTTGCTTCTCAAATATTGTATCTAAACAGAAATGGGGTTTCTAAACTTATCTTCACTAGCCACAGTGGTTTACCATTATGTTATTGAGATTGAGTAAACTTTTGGAATAATGATAAGAAATATGGGGTTAAATTTTTGTGACATCAAAAAAAGGGGTAAAAGTGGCCCTAACTCATAGAACAAAGGACAGAGAAAGGATAATGAACTTCTAGAAAAATAGGGAAAGAAAAAAAGAAAGTGAAAGGAGGCACAACTAAAGCATGTAAAACCCACAAAAACCATTGGCATAATGTAGTGAACAGTTTCTATTTATTATGATTGACAAAAATATTTCTAAAAATATATATATATATATATATATATATATATATATATATNTTGCAATGAATCTAATGATGATATACTCATTGATTGGTCAAAATATGAAGGGGTATGTGCCTTTTGACCTTTCATTATCCTAATTATATTATTAGTATTATACCATTGTCGCCTCCATAAGGAATGATTTGTCCTCGAAGCATAGTAAATAAATTTATCTCTAGTTGAGCACATTTTCTTTTGGCACCATGTTTGTCTAGTTTTAGGGCTTTGACTTCATTTCTACTTTTAGTGCTAGTGAGGTTCATTTGTATTGTTTGCATCACATCTTAATGTATTTTGACATGGTTGTTTAACATGAAAACTTTAAGTTTTTTTATAACATATTTCCCTTACTTCCATTGTTGTAAATTTAATTGTGTTTTGTGCTCTTTTTTACTAGTTGTAATTCATCTTTCTTAAAAGTGGAACTATATCGTTTATAATGTTAACCTTGCCAATTAAACTTCATTAATTTTTCTTCGGTGTTTGTTGTATAAGTGCCCAATTGCATCAACCTTTTTGTACCTAGCACCATATCCATTTATTTTAGTGATAAAGTGCAAAGTCATGTTTGTGGTCCCAATTCTTGTATTTGAACTAAGAATTTATAAAAAACTTTTTGAATATGAAAATAATCAAAGCGCTGAATTGTTAAACAAAATCGTTTTTTTACCATAATTGACATGATTTACATTGTTCAAAAAGATGCCCCTCTTCAATTATTGAAGTGTTCTTTAATGAAATCCAGGTTAAAATTTATTATAAAAAGATTAGATAGAAATATAAGATTAAGTTGTATATTAATCTTAAAGTTTTAATTTTTGTTAGAATTATGCCTTTTAGTTTATACTAGAGTAAATGAGATATGATAATTTATGTTACTTTTTTACATTAAATATTTCCTAGGTTATGGCCAAGAACTTATTAATTATTAAAAAATTCTCTATAAAAATTTGTAGTATTTCTAGGTTAGAATTAGATATTACATTTAGCTCTATAGTTTATAAAAAATAGGTTAAGTCATTCACAATTTATTCATTAAGAAAAATATTTAATATCAATAATTTAATTCAGTTGTTTATTCTATTTTAAGTTTAGAATCATGTAGCAATTTAGGGTGTTTCTTTTAATCATAACTTAGACTTATTATCTAGTTTAACATTTTTAGGGTTTGGGTTTGGTCTTAGCTATATAGTCAACATTATCAATTTCCTAGTTCTCTTGAAATGTGTTGTTAA
The DNA here is from genome assembly GCA_001517045.1 of Pseudotsuga menziesii. Classification (NCBI taxonomy): domain Eukaryota; kingdom Viridiplantae; phylum Streptophyta; class Pinopsida; order Pinales; family Pinaceae; genus Pseudotsuga; species Pseudotsuga menziesii. The sequence continues at coordinate 39,492 of LPNX010029844.1, forward strand.
AGATATATTAGTAACTCTTTATTCGTTACTCAACTTGACTCATTGTTTTGATGATGAACCTTGATAAAGGTTTGTAATGTCGACATATCAAATGCAGTCTACAATTACCTTGGATACCGCTCATCAAACCTATCAACCCATAATTTAAGAGAAGATATTGTAAATATGTTTTTTTGTCAAAATGACATTTTTTAATCATGTAAGGTTCACAAAGAGATTACAATATATAATAGCCCTTGTTTTTTCTCTAACCTTTTCACATAAATATAAGATGGAATTTTGAAAAGATAACTGTGGAATCCGTCTCAAACTTCTTCTTGTGTGAGAAACAGATACTAGTAAGATCCACATAGAATTTTGAAGGATACTTTTTCAATGTGTTTGAATAATAATTATATGCACCGAGTTTTGAAAAGAGAAATGAGAAGCCCTATCAATCCCTCTCATTTGACATCTAGATGTTAGTAGACTCAAGAATAAAGTTTGAAGGATAATTTTTCAAGTGTTCTAATACTTAGGTTTATTATGGTGAAGATGATAGTTAGGGATTAGGTGGAGTTTGAAATTGAATGGCTAGTTACTCATGAACTAGGTCCATATGGACAAACATATCAATTAGCTTTGTGATGGTATTTGTAACTGTTTTTTGTTTTTAATGGAAATGTGGATTCAAGAAAACTTATGTTTTTAGTTGGAAAGATAATAATGCAATGGTTTTAATAGCATGTAGAAAAGTTCATTTCAAAAGAGGTAAGGTGAGATGTCATGGAAAAATTGATTTTCTAATTTGTTTACTTTTATGTTGTTTATTTAAACCATTGGTTATGGTAATGATCAAGTGGTCACAACAAGGATCAACTATTTTAAATCTCCTAGGGATGTACAATTTTAGAAGTACACTAGTTTTAGGTGGATATATTGGCACTCGACAAAAATAATCTTCTTAGTTTTTGTTATTAATGTTAGGAATCTGATGCCTGATCTCTTTTGGCCTTGTAACATAGCACTTCTAGTAGTGGAGCTCTTCTCAAAACAATTCTAGACACATAAGCTTTAGTATCCAATAAGGCTACTTTCATCCCCAATTTCATATTATGCATTTAGATAAGGTCGCGAGTAGTTCTCAACTACTCTAATCACTTTCCCATGATAGGAAACAAACATTCCCTTCATAAAATAAATAGGCCAAAAAACAATGCAATACAACAAAAAAAATACTCCTAAAGGTTATCGCTATGTTTACATTAACAAAATAAGTGCACCAATCTCTTTCTAAATGGGCTTTTTCCCAATCTCATCTTCCATCACCGTTACCTGTTCTTCGTTCTCGGCCTTTATTTTAATCTCTCCTCCTCTATACTAACTCTTGAGTAATCCCTCATAAAAAGAATTTTGACGTGATAAATCATCATATACATGGTTTACCTCACTAATTCCATATTGAATCACTTGAGATTTCTTTTTATTGTCATTTTTTTCTATACACTATTTTTAATAAAAAATAAAATTTTGTTGTACAATTACATTTTCAAATGAAAAGAATGATTTATTTTTACATATAAAACGGTGAAGGGTTCAATTTCGTGTAGACCTTCAAAGTGAAATGGGACCGTGCCCTTCAAATTTGATCTTTGCTTACGATGCCACTAATTATTAGTATTATACTTTTTGGCGATGGATGGGTTGGATAGCCAGGTGGGTGTGCGAGGGAGAACCTGCGTTTATAATTTGTGAGGTGTCGTTGGTTTCTTCTTTATCACAATAAACCTAGGAATCAATATTACCCATTTTTGGAGTTGTATTTTCCTTACATACTCAATTATTTACATAATATAAGTGGACTTGTAAAGTAAGCTGACTAATGTAATAAAATATGCCAAGGTAAGAAAATTAAAATAAAAACTAAAATAAAAAATTTGAAATGTTTTATAAAGGGTGCACGTATATGAAAAAGTCTCATATAGATTGAATAAAAAAATGGCGATCGTGTTGGGAATGTGGCAACATCGTATGGAAAAAAAATAGTATACAACGTAGCATACAAGTACAGAACTCACAAAAGGAGTTAAGGAATTTGGTGGCAACATGAAGACATGAAAATTTGCATGGATGGTGCACGAATTCGAAGACTAGAAATGGAAGGCCATCCTTATTTATCAGACAGACTTGTCTTTAAGAGGAGTCTTTCAGGAAGGGTTGGAATTTAACGGATATTTTGCTCGTCACAAGGGCATTTTTCTCGTTAAGTACAACCAACTTTTTTCTAAAGGGTTAAGTAATTATCTAAGAGAATAAAGCTAATGCTGAGGGTTCATATTTTAACATAGTAAAATAAGGCAGAATTTTGCATATGTTCATATTAGTTTATAGCTTTATGCATCGAAGGAGATCAAGTTTTTTATTAAGATTTATTTTATAATTTTTTTGGAACAAAATTTAGAAAAATGAGTTTGTAGATACTTGAAAATTGAGTTTTTAGATATTTATTTGTTTACAAGTTGAAAATGATATTGTACATTGTTTGTTGATATTTTGAAAAGTGGTTGTTTATTTATATTCAACATTTACTGTAGTTGCAAACAATGGTTACTTTCATAATTCATTATGGAAGGATAATTTCTCATCAAAACTTTATTGTTGAAAGGCAATTTTGTAGACAAAACGTTCTATGATGGGTAATTAAAAACCCAAACGTAAAAAAAAATTATATGACGGGCAAAGATGAAGACAAATTCCAACCTTGTTGTTAGATCATCCATGGCATGAGGGATGGTCATCCATGAAGTGAGGTTTGGGTTCTTTTCCCGCGTACGCTCTGCTTTCAATTTCCGACCATCAATCCAGCCAGTACCTTCAACTAGGCTTATTGCCAGTGGTGCATCATTATTATCGGTGATATGGAAAAGAAATATTCTTCAAATTTGAATTTTAAAAAACTCGATTCCTACACTAGTTCTCATGATGTGTTGTTTTCCCTGCTGCCAAACGCCCTTGTTGCCTTCATACCTGCAATAATCCTGTATAGGGTGTTGCTCTCTCCACGAGATGATTTTGAGATTTTGTTCATGCCTGATCGCTGATAAACCCTAAAGGAAATATTCCAACGTATATTCCAACGTGTTCAAGGCCACTACCACAAACTGACACAATGCTTACATGTTTTTCTATCGAAGATGCTCAACATCAAGAAACAATAATGTTTGATGTTCGAATCTCTTAGGCGGAAAGGACACTAGGAATCCCTGCGAGAATTCTCCTGCTAGCATTCACTGAAGTCTTTTATGGAAGCTTTTGGTTTTTGTATTGAGTCTATTTCTGTTTTGGGTTTCTCTTTAGATTTGATGTTTTTACTCACTAGTCCCGACCTCTACAAGCCTTCCATTCGTGAGGTTTCCCTGACTATACCCTCTGCTACTTTGTGACTGCTCTAAGGGCTTTGAATGAGGGATTTTGAGCTCACTCAACAAAAACTTGGACAACTCTCAGGTTGACACTTTCCAAGGTAAAATTCTCAGCTTATTGCTTATTGTATTACAAACATTGGTTTATAACTGAAAATGAAAATGGTACAAACTCATATTACTTTCACCACCCTTTCTAAGAAGATATGGACAATGAGTGAATTTTGAAGAATTATTTATGTTAGAATGTCATTTTCAGATTTTGGCTATGCAGATTTGGTAAAATTTATACAGTCTCTGAGCTATAATCAGTGAATTTTGAAGAATGATTTATATTAGAATGTCACTTTCGGACTTTGGCTCTGTAGATCTGGTAAATTTTATAGTCTCTGGCTCATTTGAGGGCTTGTCCAAGGAGAACTAATTGGACATGTAGCTCCTTTTATGGAGTGGCTCATTTGAGGGATTGTCCAAGGATAATTGATCGGATTTGTAGCTCCTTTTATGGATTGGCAAAATATATAAATTTGAAAACAACATCCTTGAATGTTGATATTGCAAGCTCTTTACCTTAGCCAACCTTTTTTGAATTGATAACCTAAGACTTGGTGACAAAAATTCTCGCTCTTTGGATATTTCATTGATGGCTCTTTCACTGGAATCTAAACGAAGTAGACATGTATCCCCTTTTCTCGATAGGTAAATCCTTTCAGATGACAAGATGACTGGATTTGCATACAATGATTCCAACGTTGTTTCTCCAGGCTCTATGTATTAGATATTTATTTATGTGATAATTCAAGGTTATAATATAATCATATGTTTTCTTTGTCTGAAATTACTATATAGGGATGTAAGGAAAAGGATATGAGCTACGACTATTTTGGAATTTGGGGACATCTCTAGCACTGAGGTCTATGTTTTGAATGTAATAAAAGGATATTGTATGGAAAATGGGAAGACTTACTTGCAGAACCTTTATTTATTGAAGATTGAAAATGTACTTAATGAAATATAAATATGACATTTTGGTCCAAAGGAAAAAAAATAGTTGTGGTCCAATGTTGTCTAAATTATGAATTCTTTGTTAAAAAATTAAACAAATTAGTTTGATTAAAACCCTAACCCTCATGAGCGTAATGATGCCTACTATATGCTGTGTGTCGGCCCTCTATTGCATCTGTTGTTTATAGTTGTTATAAATCTTTACATTTACTATTATAATGGTAAACATTATAATGCCAGAGAGTGATTTTTAATTGTTATAAAGTAGTATTTTGTATGATAAACATTAATTTAAGTGATGTAGTTTTTTTGTATTTTATTTATTTATTTTTAGTGATAATTATGGGTAATTTCATGAAGGTGGGTAACACTTTTTGGCCAAATTTGGCGATGAAAACCTGATTTTTTACTCATGTGCTAGATAGAAGCCCTCGAAACGCATATATGCCATGTGAATTTCGAATTGTAGTAAAAATACAAATTGTAGAATATTATGTTAGCTTCCCAACGATATTTTTTTAAAAATATTTCGATGTCATGTGTGAAATTTTGCATTTACTGAAGTGTGTGACCTTAAAAATTTGAAGAAGTTAATAAGTGGATCATGTCCAACCCTAATAATTCAATATTACATTAATAATATATATATATATATATATGAGCATGATCTACACATAATGCATTGTGGTTTGCATATTTTTTTGTTAATTTATTTCACAATATACAATTATTTATTATTTTTTGAAAGTGACCACATTTGATTTCAGCATCATTTGCACACTTTTGAAGAGGACATGTCATGTGTGGCCTGTGCATTTTTACGAAATTTTTGGATGTGTATATTTTACCCTACATATTTTTCTTTGAGTTGCTTCGAAGTTGTTGCCTGGTTTTCTAAGTGTATGTTTTAGAACTAATTAAAAAAAAATCCATATGAATGCCAAAACACATGCATGATATCTCAATGGATAGAGGATTTAGTGATGAATATATCAGTATGAACTCTGCTCAGTTGTGTGTCATGAATGGCAGGGTTTACACCCCTCGAAAACACATAGAAACATTGATTTTCTTGTAAGTGGAATAAATCTTTGTTTTTCAAGTTCTCGATCAAGGTATTAAGTTCGATCGAGGTATTTAAATACCTCGATCAAAGTTTTATCGAAAGCTCGATCGAGGGTTTATTAAACACTTAAAAAAAATCTTTGTACATGACTACCAATATACTAGCATATTTTTATCAGGATATGCGGCTTTTAGCTTGTATATATATATATATATATATATAATATTATGTTCATGTATGACATTTTAGAAATGGGTTTCAAGGACCCAAATAAGAGAATTTAAAAGAAAAATTACACAAGAATAAAGGGGAAATGAGAAACTATAATTTTTTCAAGATGGTAAATGTAAAAATTTAAAAAAAACATAAGTAAAAAAATAAAAAATAAATAATGAAATAAAAAATAAAAAAGAAGAAGAAGAAGGATACTTATTCTCAACATTGTAATAAATATAAAGAATTTTATTTTATTTTATTTTTCATATCTGAATAAATGATAAGAATATGAATGCATAAGAAGAAGCTTTGAAGGAGCAATGATATAATACTCATAACCATAGTGAAATATACTAGTAACAAGGGAAGGTGTCCTTTGCTTTTTAGTTTTAGTTTTTTGAAACTATTAAAGAGGCATCAAAGTTTAGGGAACAAGAAAACTCTTTCCATAGTTCACCTAACATATAATTAGAATTCTCTCATTGTATAGATAAATGTGTACATAAACATAATTGACAATTATAACCTATTACCAATATGTTTCCTCTAGACACTAGTACATTAAGAATATAGAAAATGGATAAGACTCATGAAATAAACATGACATGCCAACTCACTCCACTCATAAAAAAGGGTTTTCGTAGTGATAATAATATGTTGCGCCCCATATATACGACCTTGCGACCCTCCTTATTGCTAAATTTAATGAAGTTTAGGTTTTTTTCTGGACCAGAGATATTAACCAAAAACATTGAACTCTATGTTGAAAAGAGACATGGATTTAAACAACACTATAGATGACATTGATTATGAATATTGTGTGCACTGACCAAGTGGACAAACTATTGTTTGTAGCAAAATGACCTTGACGTAGATACAATAAACCCTTCAATGCATCCTAGCATGATAACTCACAACTTTAACCAATAGTTGTGAAACCTTGATGGTGATGCCAAGGATTCATTTTGGGCTTTAACAATAATTTTAGAGTCTGTGAACTACATGCATTTACTTTTTTTAATGTTTATATTCAGGTAGTATCATTGTGTGTTTTCATTAAAATTCAACATCTAGCTTCTTTATGTCATCAATGGTTGGTAAGGAATTTCAACATCTTTTGATTCCTATCAGCAATATATTCAATGTGTTTATAATGTAGTACAGAAATGTAGTGAAATGTTTTAAATACTAAAAATACTTTGCTCCTTCGTATATAATTTTTAATTTAAAAAAACTACAATTATGTGATATGACTTTGAATTTACACTAATTTTTATCTTAATCATCATGTTCTATTCTTCCCTAGGCTCTAAGCTTTAAATATCTGACCCGAGGATCTATACCATAGGTAGATCGTAGTCCTCAGAATCCAGGTCGAGTGGACATAACTTGTCTAATTTCAACTCATCAACTGAATTGTATGCATCGTTGTCATAGTATTCTTTTTGCATTGAACCAATGAGAGAAATGATGCATGCAATTCAGTTGATGACCCGAACTTAGGTGAGTTGTGTCCACTCAACCTGGATTCTTAGGACTACGATCAACATACTATATAGATCTTCAAGACAGATATTTAAAGCCCTGAGCCCAGGGAGGAATAGAACATAATGATTAAGAAAAAAATTAGTGTTACATTCATAGTCATATCACATAATTATAGTTTTTTAAAATTAAAAATTATATACGAAGGAGCAAAGTATTTTTAGTACCTTTAGGGAAATGAAAATGTGAGCATGCAAAAAAAATATGACCTCATTTCCTTGGGTTATATCAATGTCCATTGTTTACTCTTCAAAATTGTTATTGTGCCACACATTAGCAGTTAATTTTGCTAGTAAATTATTGAATGACATTAGAATTTACATCAATAACACATGACTAACTATTTTGGTGTTTGATAATGCTAAGAGTGGAGGAAAATAAATAAAAGAAAAGGCGTTATGATGACTGTGAGATCCGAAAAACAAAAAGTATGGAAACTAAACATGATATTAATTCTCATTTGGACAAGAATTGAAAATGTTCAATGACATGAATTCAAATGGGGATTCAAAATACAAGGTGTCCAAACATATTTTGGAAGACTTCATTAAATGAAACTTTACATGATGCATATGGAAATACAATGTCAAGATAAAGCTGTCAGTCCGTTCAAGGGCTCTAAAACATATAATTATATGATAATAAAATTTAATAAAACATAATTTCAACTAGAAGAATGATATACTTGTGGGTAATAATACATACCTTGAAGAACAAACGAGTAAACGCATTACTACTGCCACTTCCTCTATATTTTATGAATAGATATTAGTCGTAGAGTAATTTGTGTTATAGATGTGATTGATTGGATTCATACATGTGATCAATCACATCTATAACCCAATTACTCTACAACCCATATCGACAAATGAATATAAATACCATTTTCTATCCAACAAATAAAGTGAATTAAATGATGGGTTTGTTGCCTATTTATAGAAGATTAAAAATGCTCGATCAAGGTCCTTTTTATCCCTCGATCGAGGGTTTATCAGAAGCTCGATCGAGGGTTTAATGTAACCTCGATCAAGCATGTTATAAACCCTCGATCGAGGTGTTCAAACATTGATTGAGGGCTTAATAAAAGCTCGATCGAGGTACCTTTTTTTATTTTTGCCGAAATCGCCTTGCCAAAAATTGTAACCTACCTCCATGGATGCACCCTTATAATAATAATTATTTATATTAATTATGTGTTTTATTATTGTTAGAATAAATGCTAAATTATATATAAATAAATAATTTATTATTTTATTGTACATTAAAAAATTATGGAAGATGTTGGGAATATTGAAGTATACAAATTTAATTGGATATATATATATATATATTAGATCTCAACAAGTTCAACAGAATACACTACCCAACCAAATCACACAACCACATTTAGTTAATTAGCACAATGCAACAAAGTAACAATGTACTAGAAAGAAACCACAATACTCCAAAGTAAGGTGGTTAACTTTTGGTGCCTAAACCTTGTAAGGTGAATGATATATAATGTTGTCCACCACAAAACTACCCATCTACAAAAAAATTGCATTGAAAGATTTGAAGAATTTTGAAGTCATGAAATCAATTATGGTTTTTCACTCCTTATTGATCAAACATAATGATTTCTCTTCATTTCTCAACCATTGTAAACACAATACAAAAAAGAACAATGTTAGAATCCACCTTTTCAAATAAACTCTTGTTATAGAAATCATAGCTCAAGACCTCCTACAACAATTATAAACATAGTATAAAAAGGATTGATCTTATATCAAAAACAAAATGGACTTTTAAAATGTTTTTGAAAGTCATGATTAGGCCTACATACAAAGTACTAAGAAATCAATTCCCACACTTAGCTTCCCACACAAAAGCCCCTTAACTCTATCCTAAAAGTAAACAAGGATTTAAAAGTCACACTAGTCACCACTTAAAGTTTACTAACTAGTTGAAGTCAACATTTTAATGACAACTTGACAATATTTTATAACCAAATTCTAGAAAAAATGGTCCAAAAAAATAAAAAATAAAAACATAGAATGTTTAGACAACTTGATATCTTCATTGACTCAAACCCATGTAACTTGCTAATATACAAAGTTAATAAAAAATCTCAGTGGCATATTATTCATGAATCCACTTGAGTCACATTGTTATTTGTTGCAGTGTTCATGCCATGTTTTTCACCTATCTACCCATTAACTTTAATTTGATGACCATACATAGTCCACTCTTAAACTTGTTGGTTAACGTATGCTAGGTGGTTGCTAATCCAGTGCTAATCCACTTAACTTTATTTTGGGTTCTCTTTACCTTCCTTTTCAATGTATCATTCCCAATGGTTTCTTTTCATCAAAGGCATTCTCCATCATCTACAAAACCCATGTCATCAACTATAGATTCTACAAAACTCATATCATTAACTACCAAATAAATTCTACAAAACCCATGTCATCAACTATCAAAGAAAACATGAACTTTACAAAAGGAGCTTTGAACACACTTTACCCAATTCACCAAAAGACATTTAGAGGGAGGGGAAAATCCAAATCACAGGTAAGTTTATCATGCCCATAATCTAGTATCCATATTGTAAGAATACAATTCTAATCTACTTGCACTTGACAACTTTAAATCATGTAGGATTTATTTGAGTTCTTAGATACTACATATACCCATGGTTATAAAAGTTTAGCATCTTCCTCAGAGGGTTCTAGAGGGTTCTAGTTGAATGTTTCCATTGTCTCTTCTTCCATAGAGAATTATTCACTATTGTTTAGTTTCATTCATTTGAATACACTTGACAACTCAAAATCATGTAGGATTGATTTGAGTTCTTAGATACTGCATATACCCATGGTTATAAAAGTTTAACATCTTCCTCAAAGGGTTCTAGTTCTAGTTGAATGTTTCCATTGTCTCTTCTTCCATAGAGAATTATTCACTATTGTTTAGTTTCATTCATTTGAATAGTACCTTTCTAATATTCTATAAACTTTCTTTAATATTCATCATGTCATCAAACTTTTAAAGCTTTTGCTATAGTCGAAGTTAAAAGGGCTCACTACTTCCCCATCCCCCCTCGAAAATTTAGTCATCCATGTTTAATGTTCAATCTATGTTTTATCTACATCAACTTCACAAATACAAGATTTAGGCTTACTTCTATTTTTCATTTTGTCAAAACAAAAATAGCTTTACTAAAACACTTGAAATTAAAACTCAACATCAATGTTGTTCTTTACTATAAAAAAATCCCTTTTCTATTAACTTTTCTTCAATATTTTTCTTGAACAAAAATAAATAGACCAATTGTTCTTCCTTCAAAAATTATTGCATAACTACAACAACTATTTAACAATGGTTCATCATACAACAAGGATATCATTAACTCTACAAATTGTTCAAGAATGCATTCATTACTTATGTTGTCCCCAACATAAATATTTGCAAATATGTCAAATTCAGTTTCCATCCACAATTATACAAAAATATCAAAGTTCATCCTTTATCTTATTGTTTACTTCAAATGTGATCTCTTTCAAGGCATCTTATTCTAGAAAGCTTCTAGTGTTCAAAGCAATAATATATTTTAGTGATCCATAAACATAGGACATATAGACCACATGCCCCACCGACATAGAGCTATGGGGAAATAAATTTGTGTTCCTTGTTCATAGTGCAACTTTGAGAGAAAACCTTCTCATTGAATAATCACCAATAAGAACAAGAGCCACGTGGTGGCAATGTCCCCGACATTGCCACTTGCTATGGAGAAGAGTTATTTACATGTAGTTTTTAGAATATATTGATTTCAGGCCAAGTATATTTGAATTATTTTAGTTGATTTAGAATGTAGCTATGAATATATGCTAAAATCTATACACTATTGGAATAAGAAGCTATATCTATACATTGTTTAAAAGATATATCTAAAGTCAATAATCGACCCCGTTTAGAAGAAGCTATATCTATACACTGTTAAACTAGGACCGCCATACGTTGAACGCATCAAACTGATCACGAATTGTTCATGGGAAACCACGATTTATTAATTTTCTTGAATATCTTGTGGCCAGCCTTCTCCTCCTTTTCCCTGATACTCTCAAGCTTCGATTTCCAATAGTGGTCTCTGGACTTCATCAATTCCTTATAATTTTTCTGCAATTCAGGAGTATTGTAGAGCCATGACTCCATATTGATGTTAAGAGAAAAGATAATTCACAATCTTTATTTTATATATTTTTAGATAGTGTACTGCGTATATTTACCTTGCCAAATGGTTCTGTATCGAGTAGTGCTATATCCAGCTAGTAATTGCTCACTCTGGTATGAAGAGTGAGAAAAAATCCATTGCTTCGTTGATCGCCATGGCCACCAACCAGTTTAACCTACTTCCTCAGAAATTGTTGATGCCTACAAATTCTGCCTTCCCAAATCCCTTTTTCCATCTTTGTTTTCATTCTTATTCTATCATCCTCATGCGTGTATCTTAAATAGAAAGTGAACCATCAAGCATCGCTCAAAATACATAGCAAGTTCCAAATCCAACTAATGGATCCGTGGGATTATTATTAGTTCAACGCAGCCAACACAGTGTCGACAAAGCCAACAGAGAATGACCTACACAAGATGCAGGAACTTTGTTTTATTTCTCCATCAATATCGACCTCAAGGCTTATTCGCCACTAATGCTTGTTCCAAGGACGCAGGTGTAGGGAGAACATAAGTGTTAAAGCACAACGCGTCTCAAACTTGAGAAGACCTATGCATTTGGGATGGAAGCCCGAATCTGTGAATCCATTTCCTTTGCACAATGCACATAGGACATAACCAGACCTATGCGTTTAGGATGGAAGCCGAAATAATTTGACGAGTGCTCATTTTCCAAGTGGATATTTAAAGTTTAATATTTTGCATTTTCACTAAAAATGTAATTTAGGGACTGCACATATAAGTTACAAGCATGTTATTAAATTTATTAAGTCTCAATGGACATGATTGTTGCATCAGTTTTCTTAATATATATATAATAAAAATTAAAATATAAAATAAAATAAAAACCTTTTACATGTCTTAAACCAACGCCATGGTTTACGGTCCATACCTCCTGGGTTGTCTTGAACCATATCTCACTTTTCCACTCTTTGCAAGGTCGAAAACCAGCTTTGACAAAGCAACGAGATTAATGAATTAAATACCCATTTCCAATGGACATTTAATGGACATGCATGTCTAGAAGACAACATGTTCAATCCCACTGTTGTTCTACTCCTCCCATCTCTGCACCCTATCCTGCAACTTCCTATCCGCAGTAACCAAAACACTTCCCACATGCTTGTTGCATGACCAGCCTTGCCCCCGCGCCCTCTCTTCTCCTCTCGCCCACCTTCCACACTTTTGTTCTAACTCTCCTTCCGCCAGCCCATAATTCACTCCTCCCACCAGTATTATCTTCGCAATCGTACTCTAGCACTCCATGGTATCCACATTTGCTCCTCCATTCCCTATGTTTTCTCTTCGCTACTCACACCTCCCATGCTCCGCCTTCTCGTTCCCTTACACTTCTCCCCCATTCTCTACTACTGCTCCAGTGTTCCACTTCCACCTCCATTCTTGCACATCGGCTCCCTTCCTCTTTCTCGACTCCCTCCTCCTCTCTAGTAGGTCGGGATCAACCAATTGCACCTAGTCGAGGAGGGTATATGAAACCACAAATTTATGGAGCTTCGGCAGTATACGGTACAATACGTGATTTGATTCATATATAGAGAGAGCAAATTTGTTGGTTTCGCAGGATAATAAAACTGAAATAAGTGTATTTGATTGGCTCAAAAGAACAACTCCTTGCATACTGAAAATTGAAATGAGGTGTATTTGATTGGCTTAAAAGAACAGGTCCATTTCCATCACAACAACTATTTGACAACATGCTTGAGCGAGATATGGTGTCTAAAAATGTTGTCATTATGGGATATGCACAGAATGAACATGATATGGATGCCAACAAATTAGAAAGCCACTTAACCAACATTATAAGCAAACCCATACAATGAAAACAAATCTCAACGCCACTCAACCAACAATATGAGGAAAAACTAGAAACATTGATGCCTAGACGAGGTAATTGAGGAAATCAAGATGTCGATAATAATAATAATACCTATGCTTGATGCTCATGTTTTTCAATTGATTTGTTTATTCTTTCCTGTTGTGCTACTTGGTTTCATACCTAGCGGCGGCGGTGGCGACGACGACGAGTTTCAGACTAGGTATTGTTTGCTTTAACCTACTAGGTATTGTTTGAAGATAGTATTGTTTGCTTTAACTTGAAGCAACTATAAAACTAACGGTTTGATTTTGCAATGCCACTTAACCCCAACAAAGTAAATGGTCATGAAGGGTAGTGGGATACAACACCGGAGCCGAGGGGGAAGAACGATGTCCGAGAATCGAATTGATGCTGAGACTTATCATGTTTTTCAACCAGTTCGTCTATTGTTTCCGGTTGTGCTACTGTGGTTTCATATGTGGCAATGCCAACCTCCAGGTATTGTTTGCTTTATCTTCAGGATTGAAGCAAAAGAAAAACTGATGGTCTTTCGACTATTCGATAACAATTATTTCACAATGCTACCTAAACCCCAATGAAGTAAATGATCGTGGAGGCTAGTGGGATACAACACCCAAGCCGAGGAGGAGTAAGAAATCATCAACATTGCGAGGGATTGAATGAGCTCTGCGATTCGAATTGATGTTGATATTGAACACCTCGATGCCAAATACATTTTCGTTTAAAGCCAAATAAAAAGTACATTTTCAACCTTGCAGAATAAATGAAACTAAAGCCTCTGCTGCCTCTTAAGTGTCTACTAAAAGATATGAATGAATGAATATGATAGCGAAAGACTCTTGTCAAAGTTTCCTAGGGGAACAGGGTGGCTTCTTCCATTGTACCAGTAAACGAAGTGACTGACTTCCTCACTCACTAGCCTTCCTTCCCTCTCCACTCACTGGCCTTTGTTCCCTCTTCTTAGTCTGCAGGTGACTTCCTCACTCACTGGCCTTCCTTCCCTCTTCTTAGTCTGCAGGTAAAGAGCAACTGGTATTCCTTGTCCTTCTAAGTCTATAGCACGTCTGTAGGTGAAAAGCAAGTAACCAAACAATGAATCCAGCGGAAAAGAAAATGTAGATTGTGTACGAAGCCAGTGGAAAAGAAAATGTAGATTGTGTGGGACAAACATGAGAGTTGGTTATAATAATGGTTATAATAAGTACTCCATCCTCGTGTCACTCCCTCGTATATGGACTCGGGCATAGAATATATACGGACTCAGGCATAGAATGGCTCGCCATTGTTTTACAATGGCCGTGTAGCAGTTGACATGCGCGTTACTTGAAGTGTGTCCTAGGCATCGGGCAAGGAATTCTCTTCAAAAAAATAAATGAAAACCATTTTCCAATACATGCTAGTGCTACTCCTTAGGCCATTACCCCGCGTGGTCTTGGGGCACAAAGTCTCAGGCCTAAGTCACTTCCAGAAAACTAATAGAAACAAAGTTAAATGAATATTTAAATAATTTAAAAATTAAAATTTAATCAAACTACAATAAAAACATTTGAAAAATAAAAAATTTAAATATGCTCTCTAATTAATCCACCTAACTTATTCATATATATTCCCTCTCCCGAACATAATAATAGGATGGACCTTTCTTTAGATATGATTTTAAGTATACGATTATTTCATTGCTTGGTTATTTTTTTTGTCACAGTGAACATACCAATGCTTGGTAGAAACATGAGCTCTATTTATAGAACCAAGAACATCAGTGCTGAAACAATTAGTAATTATTGCAAGGTGGTGGAAACATGCAAGCTAGTGGAAACATACCGAGCGAAACCGATGAGAGAGTTGGTGGAATCGAAGGAGACCCAATATGTTGTTGCTGAATATTCCTCATGATCGATATACCACTGTCGGAGTCCGTAGGCGCAAAGGCAAAGCAAACAGTACCCGTGTTATCCACTGGAATCACATAATTTTCACCCGGGAGAATTAAGCTCTCCCCGTTGGAGAAATGGAAGCCCGCAGTGGGAACCGTAACGGAATCTTGGTCCGACAGATCATAGCAAGTGTAGAAGAGCGAGTTTTCGTCAGCTCTGGGAAGATCTTGGGTGCCATTATCGAAGGCGCCCCTGATTGCGTTGTAGGCAGACGTATAGAGGGTCGTCATAGTAGTACCGGAGTCGATGATGACACCCCCATAGCCCGTCGTCTCGTCAATTTCGAAGACTTCGCATCCCATGGAGTCGACCAGACTTTCGCCGATGCTGATGGCCGCCAGGGAGAGATATTACAAGGTGGGCAACTGGGAATTTATTAGCATCGGCGTGAAGAACGACCCGTCGGAATGGATTCCGGCCAGAAATCGAGAGTGCCGGAGGAATCCGAATCCCGATCAACAAGGAAGTATGAAAAGTTGCCGCTCGCTTGTGTACCGAGCTGCTAGGGATTGATAGCTGCCCGGCCCCGAGGCCAGCAACCCCACGGCCCCCGTAAAGACTCCAGCGTTGTTGTGGCCGCAGACTATGCCACGTTAGCTGGGACATTACTGTTGCCGAATGTCAGCTTCTCGAAGGCCAAGTTTTCGATGGCTCTGGAGCCGTCGTCGTAGTCGACCTTGTAGATGCAGTGGCCTCTCTCGCAGCCGCCGTGTTTGTCGAGCTGACTACATATGTCGGAGATGAAGATGACGAAGAAGAAGGAGGTGGACGCGTATTGCTTGCACTGAATCCAGGACACGTAGCTGCCTGTGTCGAGTGACAAGTATTGCTCCCTCGTCGGCGTTTCCACGTCTATTCGCGTCAAGTACGCGGGATATCCCAGCGGCAATCCCGCACGACCTCGCCTCGGAAGTCTGCAGGAATATTTTCGTTGCTTCGCGCGGACTTGTTCAATCTCAATTTGGGGCTCCTCTCTATCTGCTGCTCCAGTCCCCGAATTCTTGCTGCATCCCTCCTCAGCATCTCCTTCAAGCGTTGTTCATAGGACGAGGAAGCGTTCGCGGGCAGAAGAGTGTCACTATGCACCATTTCCAAGCTCGAGGCCATACGTCTCGGCTTGATCGTCTTCGACTCTTTTTTATCGGCTTGATCGGCGGTGCCATCGGTCTTTCTCAATAAAGCTGCGACATTCAAAGTATGATAGGCTGGCAAGCCTGGCATGACCTCGGGGACAGAGAGCACAGTTGGGAGGAACAGAATTAGCATCCCAAGACACAACAAGCTGAAGCAGCAAAACTGAACGTGGGGAGCAGATAGTGGGACTGGAAGTCAGGGGTTAAATTTGACGGGAGTATACTCGTATTTGGGTTTTTTACCCGTCAAATACGGGTGAATATGGAAAAAACCCGTCATCTAAGAAAGGCATTTTTTAAAAACAGTAGTAGTTTTGACGGGTATTTATAAAATTTGCCAGTATCTAATTTTTATATATATATTATATATATATATATTACCAGTTGTAATTTGTAAAGGCCAGCTATCAAATGATGCATCATTTGGCTCACATTATGTACTATACAATCTCTCATCATCGTTCATGAAACATAATCGTTTGTGGATAAAATTAAATTTTGTGCAATTCACCCACGGGCCACACCTACCAAAAATTAAATTTTGTGCACTTATCCAAACACCAACTAATTGTCATTTATCTGTTTAACACTATGAAGTCACCAACTAGCAGTCATTAATCTGTTTGACACCGAAGAAAACAATAAATGCAGCAGTGTTTATGCCATGAGCTGGGTCAGATTTAAGATTCAGAATTCGTAAGATGAGGTGAAATTACCGCGAGAGTTAACACCAATTTGCTATTTGTTGCCAAAGTGAAGGGCGTAAACCACTAAAGGGAGATAGCGCCAGCTTCTTTCAGGCTTTCGATACAAATGACGCTTAGCAGGATTCCTGTTTATTGGTCCGTAGTCTAACCATAATATCATTGAAAATGATTCAAGCTACGGTCCGTTGGAATTTTCGACTGCAATGTGAATGAGCATTGAGGGCTTAAGCCTTAGAAATTAGAATTATACAAGCCGGCGTGGGAGCATTTAACTCTACCAATTAATTTCTACCAACCGTCCGCACCTACCACCAGCTGAAGCCTGAAGGCTTGAAAGTTGAAGCTATGAATGAAAGATTGAACTTTGGTCGTTTGAAAGGGTTACTCTGGTCTGGAGGTCGCCACGGGTCGAGACTTCGAGAGTGCAGTTGCAGGCGGCAGGCGGATTAAGAGTGGATACCGGTCAGCAACCACTTCCTTCATCAACCAAGTAAGCATTATGCTATCGAATTCATGGATTTTTTGCAGATGTATGTGTCCATGGATACTCTGTTCTGCACTCGTTTTGCACTAATTTCATAAAACTGTTCCCTGCCTCCTTCGAGGAGCTAGATGGTATATAAAAAATGAACAACATAGAGAGAGACTAAAAAACAATTATATAAAGATAAACTAGCAGGAATGCTAGATATCGACGGATGACCCACGACTCCTAACCATGTCTATACCGTCAGCCCCCAGGTTTTGCCCTCCATCAGCCTTGCCAATCCCTGCTACTCAACATTTCTATCCAAATATATTGTTTACATATCTATTTGTGTAGCCATTGTTGTGA
>LPNX010029852.1:0-14655 GCA_001517045.1 Pseudotsuga menziesii
ATTATTGTTGAAATTTTATATTTTTTATTATGGTTGAAACTTTGTATTCAATATTGAATATTTTTGTTTATGATAACCGTTCTTTATTAATGGTTTTGAAGCGTGACGATCAATATTAATGGTTTTGAAGCGTGACCTTCCTCCTGCCTCAGGTCCAAAATAAATGTACAGATTCTTGAGTGATAACCATTCCGCCACGTTTTGTGTTGACTGTTGATTAATATCTATATTTTTTAAACTTCTGAAATTATTGATCATAAAGCATTCTGAGAGTTGGCCTCCCTACGTGTACACTTGTGAAACGCGTGTCGCTACTATCAATTTACAAGTTTTACGGGAAGTCTACACGCGTTCACTTATCGGTGAAAAAACGCAGGGAGATGAGATCGCATATACATTCTGTTCGAGCCAGCCCTCAACGCCTTCATCTATATAAATCCCAAATGCAATTTCTCTACCACGAAAGCAACTTGTTTGGATAATCTCTGTAACTAACCATCAGAAGAAGAAGAAGTAATTGTTGAGAAATCTGTTCTCTTTTTTGTTTGTGTAATTTATTTTCGAGGGAAAACATTAGAAGAATCAGAAACTTTAAGCTGCCAAGGCTTCACAAGAGTTAGAATTTGGAATGGCGCAATACACAGATATGAGAGTATCTGAAAAGTCGTTGAATCCAGAGAAAAGCAAGCACGGTACCTGCACATATTCCTCTAAATCGCATCTCTTTCTTTGTAGATTGTACGCTCATGATCATGTTTCTGTACTGTTTCCATGTTTTCTTTCAAATCCCTCACTTTCTTGATTAGAACTGTTGTCATAAGGGTTTCACTATATTTGTTTAATTGTTTTGGGGTAGATGAATTTGATGAACGGCAACAGCAACAACCATGGCCAAGGCCATCGCCGCCTGCGGAGATTCATACGACAGCAACACAAATAAGCGATCATCAGCACCATGGTGAAGATGACGGTGATAATCACCAGAAGAAATCGGTGCTGCAGAAGGTGAAAGACAAAGCTAAAAAATTAATCAAGAAGAAGAAGAAGAAGCCCGATCATGGCCATGGAGACGAGCTCAGAGAACAAGAAGATCACCATCACTTTGAAGAACAAGAAGGAGAAGAAGAAGACGACGATGACAGTGAAGAGGAGCCATGGCTTGTCTGTGGAAGTAGCATTGGTCTTACTGGCGAAATCCTCAATACAACAGCGTTCGATGCTTGTTCACACTTGCATGTGGTTTGCTTTTTGGCACCACATTCTGGAGAATGGGCCGGAAAACGTAAGCATTCGTTTCAGCTACCAAGAGTATAACACTTCAAATTAAAATTCTTGTTAACCGAACTTAACTTCGGTTCTTATTTATTATTTATGGATGGTTATAATATTTTCCAGGCACACGCAGCAAGATATATTGAATGCAATGGGATCCATGTTCGCCGCAATTCTGTTCATAGGTTTCAGTAATGTTGTCTCTGTGCTACCGGTAGTCGATGTTGAAAGAATAGTATTCTACAGGGAGAAAGCTGCAGGAATGTACTCTGCTTTGCCCTATGCCCTTGCTCAGGTAAACACTCTAATTAAGCACTCTTTCATTGTCTCTGTAAAGTGCATCACCTTGCTTTTTCTCATCGCAAAGTTAGATTCATGATGAAATCATAAAATTATATTTGTGTCTGAGTCAGGTTTTGATCGAAGTACCATACATGTTTGTGCAAACGGTGCTGTATGGAGTGACGGTTTATGCATTCATCGACTTCCGGTGGACATCGGCTAAATTCTTTTGGTACTTTTATATGATGTTCTTCAGGCTCCTTTACACCACATATTATGGTATTATGATGGTGGGTCTGACGGTGGTTCTGACTCCTAACGCAAGCATTGCTTCCATTCTCTCCATTTCTTCCATTGCAAGCAGACCTTGTAAGAATTTTCTAATTCTCCCATGTTGATCTCTAAAATTCTTTAAGAGTTCTTACAGAACTTTCAAATGATTTGAATTCGCTCGATTTAATCCATAGTATATTTGAAGAGTTTAGTTCTTTAATAGGATTGATGTTGCTCACCGTGTTCTTTTCTTGCAGTGGCACCCCATACATCGGGTGTATCGTCGGGTCTGGATGCAGTTTCTGCTCAAACTTTGTTAGATGATACTGAGCTCGCCAGGGACCTGGAAGCCCCGAAAACTGGACTGCAATGGCCGTCCTACGATCCGAATGTGGTTGCAGCTTCATCGCCTGGAAATGGAGATCAAGCAGACGCAAATGGAGATCCAACGCGTGGACCTTGAGAATGAACGCATGGCAATGGTGATGGGATATAAATTTTATTTTTTTAATTTTATCATTATGATGTCATCTTGCCACATGTCGACTGAAATCCAGATACCAAACCCCAATGTTGACATCATCTCCTATCAACCAATTAGCGGTTTAGAAAAATAGATTTTTAACAAAATTAAAAAAAATATTTTGCAAACCCCAAAGTATGACTTAGGAAAAAGGTTTGATTTTTTAAAGACGCGTCAAAAAACACCAGCTAATGGCTAAAGTCAACGGGGTTTGAAATCGAACGATTGCAATATACCTGCGCGGCAGGTATAATAAAATGTTTATTAAATTTTGTAAAGCGAACATAAAAACTTAAATATGTTAAATTAAATTAAGTATATTATAAATATATTATTGTAAATATATATGTTTATATATTATAATGTAAATATATTATACATATTTTTATAGTAACTTAAAGATTAATATCTAATTAAAATAGCCCCTTAAGGTTTGGTCTATATCACTTCATTTTTTATAAGACGCTGAAATGCTTTGAAAAAAAGATATGACATAACACTTATCTAAATCTAATCTTTTAGGAAATAAAAAAGATTAAGGAAAATGAATTGGGAGGTAGAGTCTTTATCCAAGTTTGGGCTGCGCATGGAACAAGAGGTGTGACAGATTTAAAAAATAAAGAAGTTATGTTATCATAATTTTGTCACCACCTTTTTTTTAATTAGTATAGCTTTGAGTGGCCGGTGGGGGTACTTCTTGCATAAAACCATTGATTTGAAACTTTGTGTGTACCACCCTTACACAAAAAAAGTATAGATTTAAATGTATTGAAGAATCAATGGTTTGTTAATACTGACAAGAGTTGATCCATAACCAAGTTTAGAATAGAATTGAGGGAAGAGTTGTTTAGATAGAAAGAACTTATTTCTTTTTTGCAATAATCTTTTTTTTCTATTTTAGAAAGATGATTGAATGATCATATTAAATATATGTCTTAGAGACCACTTACAAGCTTAATGTTTTGTTTCTTACAATAAATTTTTTTTTTTCTATTTTGGAAAAATCATATTAAATATATGTCTTAGAGACCACTACAAACTTAGTTGGATGTTTCTATTGTCCTCTTGGATGTTTTGTTGTCAAAATTCGAACTAAGATTAGGGTTGTGGAGGAAGAGTTTTTTTTTTTAATAGAAAGAACTAGTCTTTTAAGAAATTCACAACCTAATGTAATAATATAAGAAGGAGAATAATATAATATCTTTATGAGATTATCTTGGAATCATTATATAGAAGTGATCCAAGTTTTGTTGATTTTTTGTACATAATATTTGCTGCATGTTACTATAAGCATTTGAACAATGTAAACTTTGATTCACTAACTTTAGTTGACTATTAATAAAAAAAAATTCATCTACAGATGAGGATGAGACAAGTGCAATGCATGGATAACTCATGGCTAGAGAATGAATAACCAACACTTCATGGTAGATAACTAGAAGAAAGCAAGATTATAAATATATATAACTGATAGTTATTAAATGAATAATAACAAGAATGTTTGTACCTCCCAACTCTCTTCTATTCCATTGCTATCTCTCAACCATTTGATTCAGCCACAAACTATGTGGGTGTGCTAGTTTAAAGTGATTTTAAAATTTAATATGTTAATTAATACAATAAAATGTAAACATATTTTTTTTTTATAATTTATATGAGATATATTTTATGTCAAAGAAATCTATAACTATGACTTTTTTGACATATTGAATTAGCAAAATTTTAATAATATTTATAAATTTGTATACATGACAAAAAATAACACTTATTTTTTATATGATTTTTTAATTAATAAATATTTAAAAATGACAAAAAAAAATAACACTAATTTTATATGATTTTTGAATCAATGAATATTTTTTCCATAACAAAATTGTATTAACAAAATACATTATTCAAACATTTTTGTTCTTTTTCCAAACCCTAAACAAAAGACAAAAGAATCCTAGATTTTTTTATTTAATTATTAAAATTTTCCAAATATTCCTATATATATATCCAAATTTAATTGCATCTCCATGTCCATTGTCTTTTAAAATATATTTTCTTAAAATAAAAATACAATTATTTAATGTTGTTATTAATGTTGTTATTATTTTAATGTTGTTATTAAAATAAGTGGTATTACCAATATCATATTTTATTTAGAGTGTCTTTTGTTTGAATTTTTGTAAATATAAAGTATCAATATGTTATAATATTTTAATTTTAATTTTTCATATTTATAACTAAAAAACATTAACAATTTTAATAGTATTAAATTTCTCATATATTATGTATATTTCTCAAGTTTTATTTTCATCTAATTATATATTATTAAATTATAATTAATTTAAGATGCTATACATTTTAAATATAAAATATTATTGATGACCTTTTTCTAACTTTATTTCAATTCATATATTACATATATATATAATTAAATAATATTATTAAAAAATTATATATATATAAAATGTGTAAAAATACAATAATTAATAATATTTTCCCAAAAACAATAATTAAAAACAAACCTAAAAATAAAACATAACATTAAAAAGAATAATCACAAAACAATATTATATAGATATTTATTCAACAATATTTATTTTATAGATATTTATTCAACCCTATGTAGATATTCATTTTTAATATATAGATATTATATTTAGTCTTAATAATATAATATATATATTTATTTAACAACAAAATTTTTATATAATAAATTCTATTTAATTTTGTGTTTAAAAAAGAAAATTTTGCTTAATTTTTTTTGTTTTTTTATTAATTTTTTTAACAAGTTTTGATAGCTAATTTATAATAATTTTATGACATATAAAAATCATTCATAATTACATGAACTACAAGGTGGCAAATGTCTTTGTATTTTGACAATAGGATGCTTTAAAATTTAAAACATCTTTATTTGACTAGTTCACTTGTCCACTTGGCTTTCATTTATGTATCTTGTCCCTTTATTTATTGTTGGTTTGGGCTAATACAAATGGTATTGCAATCAATTTCATTGATTTTAGAGTCACACTTGCTATGCTGGAAAATGGAGTGAAATTGAAATATTGAAACATTCACTTGCATGCCATCTCATTAGTACTCATTTGCAATAATAAGTCTTTATAAATAGTACAAACACTTAATATGTGGTTAGTGAATGCCAATAGACTGCAAGTTAAGTACCACTAGATCGTAATTTAAGTATGACAAAATTATATGTTGTCCATGCCTAGACTCATAGTCCACCCCAAAATATGTTGTACATGCCTAGTCCACCTCAAATTATGTGTTATCCATGCATTCATGCATCACTTACAAGTATTATTTTTCTATATCTCCATGAAGTGTTGACTATCCATTCATGAGCTATGACTTATCCATACATCAACTTCTAGTTATCCATTCATCATTTATTGGTTATATATATATATATTATATATAATATATATATATAATTCTCTAGTAATGTTACACCCTTAAATTCTACTACGGACAAAAAGATGTTCATATGGTTTATATTTATTATTATATATATATGTTTTTTGAATGTTATATGAAGATCAAATAACTTTATTTCTAATTATTCTTTTATCTTTAACCATATATATATATATATATATTCCAAAAATAGAAAAGCTCCATTCCTCGATGGCTATGGGACTCACTTGATCATCCAAGACGTGGTACTGTACAGGCGGCTAGGATTTTAACTCTAGCCGCTTCCCTTTCCTATGCGCGGCGTGAACTTGGTATATGGAGTGGGAACAAAGCGATTAGTGTGTTTGGGTTCGTCTCGGTTTTAGTTTTGGGGTTTTTGTTGGAGTAATCGTCTATCTGTTTTGTGAATAGGAGCCGCTAAACTATATAGGCGACTAGGGTTCTAATCCAAGGTGATACTTTCCTATGCTCCGCTATGTACTGGAGCCAAGCTGATGGTGTGTTTGGGCTCATGCACATTTTAGTGGAGAAGGAATAAGAGAAGAACCAAGCTCATGGTGCGTTGGGCTCATGCTCGTTGTAGTGGAGAAGGATCCTGAGTGAGAGTCGGTGCGAGCAATGCAGAACCCATTGGGACTTCAACAGAGGTCTACGAGCTATACACTGGTAAAGTTCCGTACTATAGAGGGCCATTACTGTGGAGAGGCTACCTTCTCACAATCGATAGCTTCATTACCTGTTGGCTAGGGTTTGAACCCTAGTAGCCATTCAACATCCATTTGTCTTACCAGTGGTGAACTTCTACCATTTCATTCGGACTTTTGGTTGCGGGATGATGGGGTTTTGTCCATGTGTTTTCATTTTTCCATTGGCTCTTTTTGGAGCAGTTTGCACATGCCCCTAAGGCTTCTTTGGCTAGGGTTTAGTTCTCCGTAGGTGCTCAGATTGTTGAGCACTGTTTGTGGTTTTTCTTGCTTTGGCTGAGAGCCTCACCATGGTTCCTTAGGTTGTTGAGCACTATTTGTGGGTATTGAGCATTGTTTGAGGGTTTTGAACTCTGTATGTAGGTGGGTTGTTGAGCACTATTTGTGGATATTGAGGACTGTTTGAGGGTTTTGAACTCTATATGTAGATTTTGAGGGTTTTGAACTCTGTATATAGATTTTGACCGATATGATACCTAGTATCATAGATGTGTATCTTATTACTTGTGATTCTAATGAATATCAAGGTTTTGATTCTAATAAATATCAAGAAAGTACTATTTTTGTTTTAGAAAAAATAAAGCTTCATTCCTAAGAAATTCCTAAGAAATCATGTTACCAATGCTTTCTAAAATGTATCATTTCTTGATAATGTTGAAATATTGATTTTTCACTCTAGAACTTAATCAAAATTACTCTAATCATCAAAGCATATCTGTGGATAAGATCACAACGTTATGTCTAGGTTTTTAAACAAATATTATATAGATTGTGAATTCAGGGGTGAATTCAGGATCGAATCGGCACAAGGAACTTTATATCAAAGCTTCACAACGTATGAAATTGTCATTGTCTAGGGAAGAGAAAGTTCATCCAAAGAAAACAAAGTACAAAAGATCGAATCTTTAACTAAAATTAAATTAACTTTCAAGTCCTGTAGTTAAACGTCATGATAGCCAAGGCTGAGCGTAAAATTATAACACACTACATTGACCCAAGTTTTTTTTTTAGAGGTGGTAAACTGTTTGTCAGACCTAATTCTATAAAACTATTTATAACGGCCTTAAACCAAGTGAATATACCCAGGTTTTACCAATTAAACTAATCCTTAAAACTAAACATCACTCTAACTATAAAAAAATATGCTAAAACAAAAAAACAAAAAATGTTTATATAAACAAAAGCGTCTACAAAAGCTCCAGGAATTGGTAGAAACAACCCTCCAGATCCCATCACAGAAAGGAGAAGCTCACATCACACGTCAGCCCACACACAGGTCCAGATTACTTCTTACTTTACCATATGGAGAAGCGATATTGCAGGTCCAGATTACTTCTTACTTTACCCTATGGAAGCGATATTGCAGGTTGCAGGTAAAATATCGAAGCACTCAAAAGAAAGAAGCGCTGAGTGGTTTATGTACACATAGACTTTTCTCACTCCTGAAAGAGAAATACTCCAAGGACAAAACTCCTATATCTATGGAAGCGATATTGCAAGTTGCAGGTAAAAGATCGAAGCACTCAAAAGAAAGAAGCGCTGAGTGGTTTATGTCCACATAGACTTTTCCCACTCTTGAAAGCGAAATACTTTCAGGACAAAACAGTATGTACATGCAAAGCATTTTTTTATCCTTTTTTGCATGAAAGACCAGGATAAATGTAAATGCATTATGTAAAGACAATTTGTTATTGCCCACAAAATGACATTACGAAAATAAAATACTACAGTAGGAGTTCTCAGTTTTTACTTGTACTCCTCTTGCCTAAGTAGCAATCTTGTTAGGGAAAACTTCATTATCACGGATAATAGTGATTACTTTTTCTATGATATGCAATTGATCTACAATAATATTTTCATTCCTATATAGAAAAGGCATTGAACGGTGAAGAACATATAAAATTCACATTGGCTTTCCAATATGCCTTCATTCAAATCTTCGTTATATTTTTTTGAGAAAATAATTGAGTAAATAAATAGATTGTTATCTGCATATTGACAGAGATTTAAACCATGACTTTTTTATATATATTATCAATGCTTTTAAAATGGCTGAAAATGCTATTGTTTTTCCCGTTTAAAGAGAGGAACCTAATGAAGAGTTAGCACGCACCGAACATGACGTTGTTACACATTCCTCCACCCTATATAAAAAATTGCAGTAAATGTGACTTCAATCGTCATAAATCAGATGGGCACTAGTACTATTAAAACATTACCCTATTTAGCATTATGAATTCATTATAATATGTAGTTTGTGAACACCAAAGGACAGTTGCCAAACGACAAACCTATAGGATTTAAAACAGACAAACAACCTTGAGGACCCAAATGGATATATAAACTAGGACAGATGATCCTGATTCAAATCCTGTGTAAATGGTAAGTCGGTGGGCTTCCATCTAAGCAAACTGAAATCATTAATTAAATACATATTTAGTTGCATAATACCAAAAACCAAAATTAAACACAGGTAAAACTTACCACCCCCTTCGGATTATGGATTGCTCAGCACAGTGACCCCTTCATATCGTCCCCTGGTTCCTATTTCTGAAAGTTGCACTTTGTTAATATCAGTAAAAACTCCAAGTAGATGGAAACACATAAGCTCTATAGTAATCAATTCAGTACTGCTTGTGGCTGGAGACTCGGGATTCAAAAGACTGTGTATCTTCAATCCTTGACAAACAATAGATACTATTAAACAATTACCTGCAAAACAATGAGCATTAAAATCATATTACGTACCAGCACAAGATATTACTCAAAGCATGTCAGGAGCATATATATATATATATAAAAAGAAATCCATAACCTCACGATGCCAGATGAATCGGTCACATTATAATTTGGCAGTATAACCATGATGACAATGGACAAGAGCATGGTGATAGGTTCAAGTGAACATTTGTTATGGTAACAACCCTATTTCCATCACGACTACGCAATTGTCATCTACATCGACGGGATTTTATCTAGCTGGAGATGACCTGAATTATCTCTATCCCTAGAGCAATATCAATCCTCGCGGAGCCTTAATCTTGTCGGTGCACATTTGTCCAGAATGTCATTTATAAAACCTTTAGAACTTTTACCCATTCATACTGGAGCTGGAGAACACTTGTGGAGTCACAAATAGAGTTCAGACGCTCATCATATCTAGACACGGGCCATACCAAGAAAAAAGAAAAATAAATTAGTATTTTGGCATCCTAGCAAAGAACCTTAGCTTTAGTTATAGCGGTAACAATAGATATAACTAACAAACAGAGCGGTAACAATAGCTATAACAGCTGCAGGGACTGCCTTTCTATGCAACACTTCTTAAATAGTTTTTTTTTCAGATGGAAAGATCCACGGGAAACCCAGCAATACTTTCCCACATTAATGGATGGTATAAGGCCTAACCCCAGAGGACTCAAGGCTCAAACCAGTGACCTCCCCTGAACCAAGAGCGTATACACACATCTTACCAATTGAGCTAACCCTTAAAGATACTTGTTAAATAGTTATAACTATAAGATAACACACAAAACTACGCCATGAACACAAAAGCAACACCCAACTCTTCATGAAATATTGATCTATCAAATAATTTTATTATGCTCACCAACTATATGAGTAGGTGCAACTTACCTTACTGAACCAGTAAATTCATAATCTTTATTATAACACAAAAGAAAAATGGAATAGCTTTCAATGTCAAAATTTATAATCTTTATTATAACAGAAAAGAAAAATGGAATAGCTTTCGATGTCAAATTAGTTAAGCTCAACTATAGCAAGATGCCTTTAAAATAAGAGAATCGATATTCTTCTCTAAAATAAGAGAATCAATATTCTTCTCTCCTATATATATCATTGCATCAATCTTCCATTGACATAAAAATATTCAATCCACTAGGTGTATCCTTGGGGGCAAGTCTCGAGTTGAGTTACTATCACACAACACTTGAATATTTTGTCTAGGCTAACTCTTAGCGAAGCCGAAGCCAAGGGGGTCGCCCGTAAGAAAATGAATTAAGACTAAATAATCTATAGCATGAAATAAATCTAGGGGTTTTACGTGAAGCAAGAACAATACAAGTAAGACTATTCTAGCAGCATAAAATTCATCAACATATCATGGCACATACATTGATAGCATAAACAAATCAAATTCAATGAACAATGGGATACCCTCAAGATAACTTAAAATAAACAAATTATAAGTATTTGAAGTAAATGTTGGTGAAATATAGATTGGAAATATTATAGACCAATGCCAAGCCTAAAGTAAATGCTATCAAAATGAAAGATGCGTTGGAGTGCTCTTGATAGTTTTAATTATTAAGGTGAGTTTCCTAAGTTAGAGGATTTATTCATAAAAACACATATGCATGTAGTTGCATGAAATAAATCCCAATCTAACTTGTTTTTCCCTTTAGAGGTTATCCTCCAAACGAGTACAAAGAACAGTTCTGGAAGTTTAACGAGGAGAGAGCACATCTCGTCAATGAGTGTCCCCTCGTCTTCAAACACAAGTTCAATGTAGGGTACCAAGCAAATAATAAAACCTATTGGATTTCCCTATTAAACTAGAGAACTTTGTGTCCGTTCTCTGATTGTAACCATAGTTTAGGAAAACCCACAATGGTGACAAGATGATGCTCATAGTAAAATGCTATAAGTTTGTTACTCTTCCAGAAATAAAATAACTGAAATAGGAAATTAATATAACTAATCTACAAATTTAAATGTTTTGTGGTGCAATGTTCATTTTATCCTTAGGTTGGTAAAACAAATCCAAAGTGAAAGAAGAAAAAGGAATCCACACAAGTGATATGGTTCCCCCCTGGGGTGATTGAAACTGGGCACTAGATAGCATACTGATTTTATTAATATTTACATTTTTTTGTTTCGAGAGTTTGTGGTAATTTTGTAGAATAAGGACTATAAAGGATGCCCAAAAACACTTTAAAATTGCTTGCAAACAATGCCATAATTTATCCAAAAAATACTAAGTAATAAAACTATGGTAAGTTAGCAAAATTCTACCAAGAAAGAAAGCCTAAAGCTAGCTTCCTTACTATATATTTTTTTCACTAACAATGCTAGATATGCACATGAAATCCTGTGAATTCTGAATTAACATTTAGCTTTAGGATTTTCTTTAAAACTAGATAAAGACTATATCTACTTTCAAAAATGAAATTTTAAAAACAAAACTACATCCAACTTTTAATTAGCATGCAATGGTAAGTTTCTTTTGAATTTAACTTGAAAATGACAAAGTTAGATCTTGCATGCATAAAAAATAACTAAGAAGAATATTTTGATTTTTTGTGAAGGAGAAAGAGAGAGATACACTTAAGGGCTTGAAATTTTTGGGCTATCGGATTCTCCTGGTGGAGAGAAGAGGGACTATGAATTTTTGAGAATCTTCAATCTTGTGGAAGAAACAAGCTAGATAAACCACCTCTTCAGGAAAAAGGAAGTAGTAAATATTAGAAACACTTACAACAAACTCATCAAATATTTGGTATCAACTATACAAGATATGGATATAAGCATAATAACACTTGCAAATCTTGAAACTCTAAGAATAAATGAATAATAGGATCAATGAAGTAACCAATCTTAATCAATCCTATCCTACCGATTGACAACAATATTTTCAAGGCCAATTGACAAATTTAGAATCAAAGAACTAAAATAATGTTACCTCATACATTTAGCACAAGACAATGAGCATCCACACCATTCATGCAATCCACCATTGTTCTCCAAAGGATTTATATTTCAATAAAAAAGTTTTACAATAGTAGTGCAATACACAAGCAAAACCTTCCAAGATCCAACCCCTAAACCAAGAGGAAAGGCCTCTTTAAATATCCCAATATAGCACAAAGTCACCCTCCTTGATATGGTGACAAATGGAGGGGATCCAAAACCTTAATTAGGTTTCTAAAACCCTAATGTTCCACTTGGAGGAATACTAGATCCAATTGAGCCTCATATGTGCCCCCATTACAACCAATTCCACTGACATGCATGCACTTGAGATCAAATGCGCCACCACTAAAGAGTATGGAACAAAATTAGGGGTTAGCTCATCCTCCAAATTTGTAATGTGCCACCACTTCATAGCATGAGAAAAATTAGGAAGAACTGATGAGTTAGTTGAGTTAATTCATCCTCAAAAACCACGATGCACCCTTCTTGAGTAAAATTAGTAACACTAATGAGTTTAGTTGAGCCTAACAAAGACTCCAAGTCACAAATGCACCCCTCATTGCAAGGAATTATGCTATGAATATTCTTTTTACAATTTATAACCCCTTTAAGCCCAAAACATAGTTAAATCCAAAATTTCTTCTTCTAGGGACCAAATACACTAAGAAAGACTCGGGAACAATGTTGACTAACTTAATTTGACATCGAACCCTAAGGAATTAGGCACCAACCTTAGGCACATTTGTTATAACACACTTTGGTTTTGGACGTGTGTAACATACCCATTACCCTTATTAACCATTTGGGGTAGGGGGTATAACTTTTTTCCTTTATTTGTAATAAAAAAAGAAATGCTCCTTTAAAAAGAGAGTAGAACTATCACGTTCAAGGTCACCCCTTCTATAATTCTTAGCATAACACACAACACGATTTGAACCCAAAATCCGACGACATTCGACGTAAAGTATGGATGTGTCGGATTGCGATGATGAAAAGTACTGTACCTTCCGATTTCTTTTATCAACGTCGAATTTTTGACGTCCTTCACGTAGGTTTTTTGACAACACGTTGCAACACTATATCGTCGATTATGCAATAGACGTTTTTCGAATTTGCAACGAACATGTGTCGAATTTGTGACGACACATGGAGGATGAGTCGTCGGATATCCGATAATAGTGTGTCGAATTTTCGACGACATATTAAGCTTGGGTCGTCGGATATTCGACGTCCTTGGGCTATTTTTTGAAATAATTTAAAGACATATTTTAAATAATTTAAACCCATATTTCCAACGGTAACTAGGTTCATATCGTCGTATATTAGACGACTATCGAATTATAAATATAAACATTTTTAAACATTCCGACATATTTGTTATAGAAAAAATGGATTGTTTGTGGAAATTATTTATTCCTTGACGGACGGTCTAAGGAATTGTTTTATTCTTCAACGGGAAGTTGCAGGATTTTTTTTTTCTTCGATAGACAATTTGCGGGAATTTTTTAATTCTTCGACAAACCTCCGTTTGAGAAAATTCTGATGCATGGAACTTGGTTTTTTAAGATTGTCTATAGTATTCATTCATGAAGTTTGTGACAAAATTTCAATTAGAAATAATCTTGATCCAAATGAACACAATCTGCAATTGCTTGCTAAACTATGGGATGCAGCGAAACGAAGGGGTGATGGAAAAATGTTATTGTCCATGTACTCAATGCAGGGGATTTAAGAGGAGAATAATATTGATCTCAACATCCACAAAACATTGCAGGGAACATGGACACGCTGACGGGGGGAATGAGTATCGTCCATTTGTAGGTTTAGCATTATAAAGTTTTTTATATTCTTTACTTTGGTAAATGTATGTATTATTTTAATATTTCCTATATTAAATTATATCTATTGATGTTTTCATGTATTTATAAAGGAAAGACACCCTATGGCATATCGTCTAGAGGAATTGCTTTCAGAACAAATTCTGAATCAGGATCATGGAGCGTCTATGTTTAATGGAGAACAAGTGAATGATGATATTGAACAAGATGATCATACCGATAACGTAGTTGAGGATGATGGTACAAATACATTGATCCATGATTCATTTAATGCCATAGAATGGATGATGATGATGACAATGATAATGAAAATTATGATGACTTTGATGATGTTCACGATATACCTCTTCTCGATAAGGCATATGAACCCCTTTATGAACGCTCCAAAACAAATCTTCTCTCTGTTGTATTGTTGATAATGAACTTGAAGGTTATGAATGGTCTTTCAAATATATCAATCATACGGATGCTAAGGTATGTAAAATAATCCATCACATATATACAATCGTGATAAAGTTTATCTATATTCCTCTAATAATTGTATGGTTAAGTCATTATTGATCATCATACGGATGATGTGTGTTTCGTTAATATTATTTATTTATTACATTAACTATAT
>LPNX010029852.1:25021-69832 GCA_001517045.1 Pseudotsuga menziesii
ACACATTGGATTTTTAGTTGTAATTGCACGTTAAATTTGAAACTTTAAATTGCAATTGAGTTGCAATGTTAAATTGTAATTGAATTCTAATGTGTAGACTGTAATGTAATTGTAATTTAAATTTTAAATTGTAATGATGTTGACGATGATGATGATGATGTGAATGATGATGATGGTGATGGCAATGATGATGATGAAGACGACGACGATGATGATGATAATGATGATGATGATGATGATGAGGGTCATGATGATGAAGACGGTGATGATGAAGACAACGATGATGATGATGATGATAACCATCACCATCATCATCAAGACCATTACCATCATCATCATCATCATCATCATGACGACGATGATGATAATGATGATGAAGACGATGTGTTGCTGATACAACCCCCCCCCCGCCCCCTGAAAAAAAAAAAGTTGTGTTTTAGGCCTCCCCTTTTTGAAATTCTAGCTTTCAAGCCTTAAAAGTCTACCTTTATAAGCCAAGAGTTTCTTCATAAATTAGTTTTCTATTTGCAAGTTGTTTTTGTTAAAAGCAGAACTCTTTCTTTCCACCCGATGTATCAGATGAAATCATGGAGTTTATCCAACGTAGCAGAAGAATTGTTTGTCGTCTTACTGAACCTTGGTTTCATGAATGCTTTCTGGAAGACTCGCAAGAGTTTTTCGACTCGTTGGGTAAACTCTTGTTTATGGTATCGATGATATCGGAGAACCATTTCCAATGCCTTTCGAATGGTTGTCAGTAGTATTTTCGACGCATCGTATCAGCTTGTTGATTTGTTTTCCAATGCTTGCAGAAGAGCCTTACATTCTTACCCTCCCGTAGTTGTGGATGTTTGGTCCTAAGTCTTCCGTAGAGTCTGTTTCTAAGTCCTTCGCCGATGCTTCAAATGCATAAGTTTATGTGCAACCGATAGCCTTTCCGAAGAGTCTCCTGATGCCGGTGCGGATGGATAGTTGGTTACTTTACTGATGAAATCTTCAAGTCATTACCTTGTCCTAGCAGGACAAGTATGTAGCCACCCGAGGAGCATCGGTTCCTTTCTGATCTTCTTCCCAAAGCCATTGTTTCCTCTCTTGGGATCATTTTTGACACATTAACTTTGGCACCAAAAGGGTTTTTCACCTGAAGCTCATTTATTACCTGTCGACATTTGTTTTGTTAGACCTTTAAATTTCGTAGGGTAGTGTGTTATGGTTATTATTAACCATTTGAATCTGTGTTTTCCTGTGCAAAGCTGTCGACTATTGAGCGGATCTAGTCAGCTGGGACTGCGCCTGTTCCATATTGTTTCAGTATCCAGGTAGGATCTTGACCCAGTGCTTGTTTTTATGCTTGACGGGAGATTGTGATATCTTGGTAGGGTTGTGTTTTTTTTCCCATTTCACGGTGATTATTTAGACCTCGAGGTCAAATATTTTTTTTGTATTCCCCTCAAATGATGAAACCTTCCTCTTTTCTCTTTAAGTTAGGCAGGGCCACTGGTTTTTCCTACCCGCCCCAAGCTGTTTTTCACCTATCCCTCACCATGAGAGTTTAGATGTCAGTAGTTTACAGTAGGAGGACTATGGGTAGACGAGCATTTCTCCGTCTGCACCACTCCTTCATTTCACTAATGCGAGGGTGGGGGATTACGGTCATTGGACAGGTTAGAATAGGGGTTTTTATGGATTGTCGTTTTAGATTTCGAGCTACAGGAGGAAGTTTTCATTCTGAGTGAAAGCCCTAACTATCCGTTTGAGGGTTTTTTTTTTTAGTATTCGCGACCTTTCTTTTTCCTGGTCGATGGTGTTAGGGTTACTCTTCACAAGGATATGTATTGCCATGGGAAAATCCTTGGTGCCCTTGAAATGGAGTTTACTTTCCTGCAAACCGTATCTAGTATTTTTGCTAAAGAGCATTAAGCCTGTTGTTTAAATTTTCAATTCAGTATTGCATGGTTTAGGGACGGAATAAAAGACTTACTGAGATGTATTGTGATGATATGGTAAATCTTTCTGATTAAAACATGGCTTTTCATTTTTCTAGTTATATGCAGTGGCAAACTTCTCAGTTACAGTTATATTCATTTGAAATGAATCAAATACATTGTTTTATGGTTTAAACAACCTCTTCATCTATATAAAAGTATGGATCAGAAAGGAAATACTAAGGTGCAAGCCATGGAGGATGATCTAGAAGTGGAGGTCATAATGCAAGTAGAAATCATATACGAAGATACCAAGGTTGTTATTGCCAGTGAACCTGATTACAAATGGGGTCAAATATACCAAATGATTAAGGATCGGAGTGTCCCAAATACGGGGTTAGAGGATTTTCCAATATATTCCAACATAGAAAGTTCAACTATTATGAATGCTTTCCATGTGCATAAGTGATCAACTGGATCCTCCCAAAGGCAGATGTAACCAAGATGATTCTGTCAAATGTGGATGGACAAGGTTTTGTTGCTTATAGCCCGACTTATGTAGCTCAAGCCTGCAAGTTTCCCACTCAGATTTATCTAATAGAAAAGTGGTTAAAAGAGCTTGACCTTGATATTTTGGACAATGTCCGAAGAATGATGGTCCCTGGGAAGCAATTTCGTATGAGGCCTTCTGGGGAATATGAAACTGCGAACTTGCACACCCCGTGTAGGATATTATCTTTAATGTTGAATAGGATTTTCAGCCAAGCAAATGGAAAATATTACAAGATAAGATGGGTGTCGGTGATTTGTTTCGTTGCCACTCAAGGTACCATTTTCAACTAGGATGATATAATTTCCAACAAATTGTCCTTGTGTATAAGCGTAGTGCTTGGAGGTATTTGACAAAAGAATTCATAGTTCTATATGAGCTCTTTTCTGATTGATTGCATTTTATGCAAACAACAATTCCCAGCACTGAACTACTAGTGGGATAATACCAAAACTCCTGTTTATTCTCCATACGAGCTGTTTTGGACACATAAATACTTCATCCATTATAATAGTATCTACGAAGATTTCGTAATGAAACTATACAAATTAATCTTCCTTGCCGAATGTAACTGCATGTCTGAGGAAGCATTGAATATTGTAGAAGATAATGGTCATTATTACCTAACAAAAGAAGGTCTATACCTAAGGATTTCTGGCAGAACTAGGGCCCCTTCTCTTTTACCAAGATACGCCACGGACTATGTTGTTCACAAAGAAGTGGTGAGGCAAATTTACATTGACAGGATTGGGAACTTCGTATTTTATCAGAAGAAGTTTGTGTACCCATCACTCTCGTTATATATAGGTAACTATAAGTTCTCCAAGGTGAAAAGTGCACCGGATTTCATAAAGGAGTTAGAATACTTCCACTTTGGAGAAATAAGCTTTCATAGAAATGATTCAGAAGACAAGATTGCTAGCTTTTGTGCAGCAGCATGGGGTACATTTTGAGTACATAAATTACTGGGATAAAAATGAATAAATATTCCGCAATGCCCGCAATATGACAACTTTAAGAAAAATATTCAAGCAAAAGATAACAATTGTAGGCGGCAAGGGAAGAAGTAGTAAAGCTGTTGAGAAGCAAAAGAAACAAGAAGAAGAAGCTGCGAAAAAGACAGGAGAAGAAGCCCTCAAACCATTTCAGGAATCGGAGCAGCGGTTAGAAAATGAGGAGAAACAAAAGAAACAAGAGGAAGGAGCACAAGAAATGCAGGAAGAGGTTGAAAGGTTAGGACTGGAAGCAGCTAACCGAGAAAGATAACAAGTAGAGAAAGCAGTTGAAGAGCTTCGAAAAAAAGAGCAGGAGGAACAAGATCGTTCCAATCTTTAGTAGACTCAGTCTCATGATGATCTGTTAGAGTCATATGTCCCATCTAGTAGCACTCGCCGTTAGAGTTTGGGATAATTCCTTTCATCCCATCTCAAGAGCAGGCGGTAGTTTATTTCAATACAATTTTCTATGACAAAAATAAGAAAAGAATTTCCATGAGAACCGAGAAGAGGGTGGACACCGGGAAGAAGCAAGGAATTATGGTAACTGAGAAAATAGTCCTCCATGGGATTCACAAAGACCCAAGACTCCTTGCAAAGGAAGGTGTAGCCTCATCCCTTGCAAATGTAGATAATGTGGATAAAATAGTGGATGATTTGGAATAATATAAGAAGAAGGTATCTCAAATTAAGGAAACTTTGAAAAAGGAAAGAGGTGAAGGACAAATCTTGAAAAGGAAACATGGAGACATTCTTAGCAAGCTAGAGAAATTGAGAGAGGCATGCCAAATTTTGCAATATGAAAAGGATTCCCTGGTACTATCAATAAACATCATTGAAGGAGAAAAGAAGGATCTCGAGAAGCAGGTTGCAGAAGTAGAACAGAAAGGAGATACAACAAATAAAAAGGTGGAGGAGCTAGAATCTCAAAAAGTTTTGCTAAAAGAGAAACTCCAAGAAGCAAAAGAGAAGTACACAGATATTACCCCTTTTAGGAATCGAGCATCAGTGCTACAAACTGGAATAAATCAGATTTTGTTGAGGCTAGGAGGAGAGATCTATAGAATTAAACAAATTGAGGCTAGGTTGAAAGAGCTAGCACTCATCTCATCGGAATTCCAGAAAAGATTATTAAAGGTGGTTGAACTTGTAAAGAACCAGCTAGCATGGATAGGATCCAACCCGACATTTCCAGCAAATCACTACAACAAATCCTGAAATTAGCGTTCCTTTTTAGTGTAATTTTTTTTTACATTAAGTGGTCAAACTAGACGCTAAATGGGACGTGTCATGGAAAAACATAAAGCGTATCAAAAAGCATCTTTTTTTTTTCCTAGACAGCATCCTTTATGACGTCCAAAATAGCGTCTATTTCTTTTACTTCCATAATAGCGTCCAAATTTGCTTCCTAAACAACATCGAGGTTTGCTTCCTAAATAATGTCCTATTTTGCTTCCTAGAGAGTGTCCTCTTTTTCTTCTTAAATGACATCCCGTTAGCACCATATTTTCATACTTAATAGCACAGTGTTAGAATCCAAATTAGCATCCAATATTGCATCCATTTTTTCTACCACTTTAGCATCCCATTTTGCACCATGTTTTACTTCCAAATATGTGCCAATATTTGCTTCCAAATTTGCACCAATTTTTGCTACCAAAATGACGCCAAATATTTCTTCTATTGTTGCACCATATTTGCTTCCTATGTATCGCCATGTTTTGCATCCAAAGTAATGTCTTATTTTTCTACCATATCAACGCCATGTTTGGGTTCATCATTAGTGCCATGCATTGCATCCTTTTTAATGCCTATTTTTGTGTCTTATTTTGCTACCATATCAACTCCATGTTTGGCTTAATCATTAGTGCCACATGTTGCATCCTTTTTAATGCCTAGATTCACATCTCTCATTTTTGGGTCAATAATTTAGTTGCTTTTAGTAGTTTTATATACGAATTTTGGTCATTTTGTTTGGTCACTTATCTCCCATTGTTTGGTCACTTATCTCTTATTTATTGCTTACTAATTTAGTTCTTTGTAACCGATATTATAATATCATTAGGGCATGAAGGAATCGAACCACCAACCTCCTACTTGTAAGGCAGGAACTCTTCCATTGAGTTAGCACCCTTTAAGAATTTGGGAACCTAACTTACATAGTCCTTTATAATGGTAAAAAATATCAATACACAACTTTGAGTACCTAATGGTCGAAAAATGATGATAGATTGTATAAGTTTACAGTATATGATCAAGCAAGTTATGAAATTGGCTTAATGGGATTGAAAAATTCACTATTCCTTAGCAACCGTAAGTCTACCACTATATGAGACCTATCAACAACAATTATCTTAGTGTGGATGCTAAGGATATAGTAGATAAACATGATCATCCTAGAGCCATCTGTAAGTGGAGCAATAAGGAGAATCAAAAGAGGATGATCAACCCAATAGTTGGTGCTTCACATGGATCCTATTCACCATGGGATGAGCAAAGTTCTTTCTTCCATCAAGCTAATGAATACCACAGGGTCTTCACTTAGTGAAACCATGCCATAGCACGTTCATTCATGGAATATGAAAAAATACCCCTATTTTGAAAAAATATTGGAAAATACCTCCTAACATCATTTTTTTTAACCCCCTCCCAATATGCCTTCCCAATTTAAAAAACCCCTATTTTCACTATATATTGCATGTATCCATTTTTTCATTTACATTTTTTAAACCCCTTTATATTTATACCTAATATATTGATATGATACCCCACATGCATTCTACAATGCACCTTGCTTCTTTCAATGTTTATTGTGGATGCGCATTACTTCACCCACAATGATCAACATCACAGAGATCACATTCCTTTCCTAAATTAACACTAGTCTGTCACTCTTCCTTTGACCTTTTTCCTCTCAACAATGGACAATCACATCAAGGTTCTACATGATGTCCAAAACATGGCTAAACACTCACTACTTGACTATTTTACAAAAGCAAGAGCAAAAACACCAAACACTTGATAAAACTTGGAGTATATCTACACAAATATGCTTAATTCAATTGACAAATATAGATCTTTTTTTGACCTTTTTCCTCTCAACAGTGAACAGTCACATCAAGGTTCTACATGATGTCCAAAACATGGCTAAACACTCAATTTTAACATCAAACGCCCTAAAAGTATGCCCAATAACATAAGCAACTCTCAACGTGTAGTCTAAATTTTTTCTAGCCCATTTAGTGAGTGGTATGGCCACTATGATACTTACATCTATGCAATGTAAAATATAAATATAAAATATATATTTACAAAAAAAATTAGGGTTATGGTTACAATTTCCTTATTCCTATTTTTGGGAATAGTGCTGAATCTACATCAGATTCTTCAGTCGATTCCGACCGCACCCACATTCTTTTAACGTTAGTTACAACCCTTATAAGTTGTAACAAAGTGATGAACGAGCAGTTAATAACACTTATCATTGTAACTATGCAGTTGTAGTAGCTAGTTCTAATGACAAGAAGGTGCCCCCTTCATTGGGTAGAGAAGGAATAGTGCAAAATGATCTTAGGGGTAACCATTTTGTCACATAAGTTGGTCAACTGACCTTTAGAAAATCAAATAATCTCTAGAATTCATAACCTTCGATGCATGGTATGAAATTGGAAATTAGTTCCATAATCCAAATTGGGATTTGCATTTGGACTAGTGAATACTTTTCCACTTCTTGCCCCTTTGACTCTCAATCGAATACTAAATGTAAGCCTAAAAGTTGTCATCTTTAAAATGCCTTGCTTAGAAAAAAAGGAAAAACGAAACCAAGTATAACAAGGACAATTATGCTCTTCCCTCGTGTTAATGAATTTGGCCATGTACATTTGACAGTTTTGAAATCCAATTTTTTGTGAAACAATGAACAATGAAAGTCTAAAGAGAAATATAAACACCAAAATTGAAAATTCATTCAATATGGCAAGAATTCCTGAAATTTATGGATTAAACCCCGAACCCACTTCTTGCCACTCTAAACCTCGATAGAATACGAATTGTCATCCTAAAAGCTGTCTTATTTAAATGTATTGCTTAGAAAAAATGAAAAAGCAAAACCAAGAAGAACAAGGGCACTTCTTCTCTTCCCTCGTGTTAAGGAATCTAGCCATGTATATTTGACAATTTTGAAAATACAATGTTTTGTGAAATTTTGTGAAACAAATAATGATGACATTCTAAAGAGAAATATAAACACAAATTGAAATTTCATTCAATATGAGAAGAATTCCTGAAATTTATTGATTAATCCCTCAACAACTCAAGCTATTTAGCTAGATGCTTTCAAATAATATGGAAGTCATTAATCTGTATGGAATCACTTACGTAGCTTTTTGCATTGCTTTCATGGATGATGCTCTAGTCCTCAATGCAACAACAGTTTATGTTGTTGCCTTCGCACCTTCTAATATGATCATCTAAAATTTCCCCTTGAACATAAGTTTATAGTTCACAACAGATTATCTCTTTGATAGTATTTGCAGAACAAATACTAGAATAAATTATTTCACTATAGACAAACTTAAAATTAAGTAATGCACCAAGATAACCTAATCATGGATTCTTAGCTAGTAATTTCCAAGATGTTCTATTTGCACTTCATATGGTCTCTTCCTCTTCAAGCATTGTATTGCCACTGTGCATGTGACAGTAATGAAGCATTAATATGGTTCAAGGATTTCATACCAGGATAACAGAAGAGAAGTTTATTATATATATAGAGAGAGAGAGAGAGATTTAAATGTTCTTGTATATTTCCAATCCATATGTATGTAATGAGTGTTATAAAT
Organism: Pseudotsuga menziesii; assembly: GCA_001517045.1. NCBI lineage: Eukaryota > Viridiplantae > Streptophyta > Pinopsida > Pinales > Pinaceae > Pseudotsuga > Pseudotsuga menziesii. The sequence goes on from LPNX010029852.1 coordinate 33,333, forward strand.
TCTAACTGTTAATGAAGAACAAAACTAGCTACACTAACTTGCAACCAAAAGGTTGAAACTTCACGTATCGGTTATTCTTCCATTGTCAGACTTGTGAAGAATTAGGCATTCTACAACAGATCATGGGTGGTTTAGCATATTTTGTTGGTTGTTAATAAACCGTGAAGCATATTTTGTGGGATGTTACTAAACCATGAAGCATCATACACATTGTCAGATACAAGGATAGAGAGTAGAATGTGTAGAAAAGCTTTAAAGCAACCGAAATCATGAACTACAGATTTTGATAAAAAAAAATGAAATACCATTGATTTGTGAGTAAAAAGATTGAATTGAAGTGAGGGAGACACATTTATTAGAAAGTACACTTATCTGTGTGTAGAAATGCAAATCCTAATATTTTCTAAAATTATTCTCCACTTTATGTTACTCAATTCATAACTGTAAATTTCTTACTCTAGCACAAGTGTAAAGATAGCTTCTTGTGGCTCACTTTTAGAGATACGTACTATCAGCCAAAATACCAAAATATTTAGGGAGATAAATTCATAATAGAAAGAAAAAAAATGATCATAGGGATATAAAATGATCGAATTTTCCATTGCTATATTATATAAAGGGAAATAGTTCATCCCATATAAATGTGTTGTCCAACATATGTCTATTCTTGAAATATTTTCAAAAAACAAAACCAGATAAACCAGTCAAAGAAGTCAGGGAGGAACAGATTGATAAAGCATGGCTTGGTCATATTTTGATGGTGCAAGCCTAGGAAACCCATCTATAGCTCAAGTTGGAGTCTTACTCTTTCACGCGATTTTGTTTGTGCATATTTACAGGAAGAGAAACATGGTAGCAAACTCCTTTCCAAAAGATGGCCTTTTATTGGATCAAGGGATTTGGCCATCCAGGAATTTGTGGATGGTGTTGTCTCTGAGTTTCTTTAAAATTCATTTGATAAGATATCTATACATAACTATATATTTATATGTATATTTTTTCCATTTACTGGAAGGTGGTGAATCTTTTCATTTTTATGTGTATTATGAACAGTTTTTAGCTCAATGGTATTTCCAGAATTATGACAATGACAATGTTAGAATGCAATTTTGAGACTAGATAGAAGCTTTTATAAGGGGGAAAGTATGGACTCTGAAAGATCCTTTATCATAGATAGTTGAACATACTTTACCATAGCTATTTTTTACTGATATACATCCTCTGCTGTGACTATCTGCTAAAAGTAATTTTTTCATATAAAAAAAATTACAATTTTTCCCAAGGAAAGACTATATATAGATAGATAGATAGAGAGAGAGAGAGAGAGAGAGAGAGAGAGAGAGATGTGATAGAAAAAGGAATTTCATAACAGACAAAGAAGAAAATGATTTAACTTGTCAATCATAACAAAAATACTTCAATAAATGAAGAAAAATTTTAATGTTCTTAAAGTACATGAAATATTCCCAAAAATAGAAGACAATGCACAATTAAAAAAAATACAATGCATCAGGACCTGTCACCAAAACCACTCACAAATTGCTGACTTCTAAAAATGGCTTCCCTAACTTGAGTTTATAGGACTTAACTGGTAGCTGGTTTCCCTAACTTGAGTTGAAAGGACTTAACATTAGTCGAGTAATAGTTTTTAAATTACCTCTAAAAGACTGCTAAAAAATGAGAAACATGCAACTACACTTTCATGTTGAACAAGTGTTTCTCATGTATGACAGATCAAAAGAACATCATACATCAATTAGATTCATGATATCCTTTTAGCTATCATCCTGATATTATTTTTCATCTATTGGATTCATGCCTTTAAGGAAGGATTCCTATCATGTCACCACTTCTATCAAGAGATTTATCAACTTGATTAAATATAAATAATATTCTCTGATTCTCAGTAAGCTTTCCATTCAGTCAATTTAAACTAGTACCTTACCATACCATACTAAAAAGGTTAATCACTACACATACAATGATTGTAAAACAACATAATTGTCATAAGTTTAATCTCTAGAAATGAGTTCATTGAAACCAATTTTACAGGCCAAGATCATGCTATGGGGGATATAAAGTTATAAACCCTAAGAAACTCCACCGTTTAGAAATAATTATAAAATCCATGCATAGATATTACATAACTATTGAAATTGTATAAAGATAGATGCTTGTAAGAGAAGAGAATTATGCACATATATAAAAAGGCAAAGGAAACTAAAATCTATTATGAATGTTAAACTAATGTTGGGCTTAGGGAAGAATCGGGTTCTATACTTTTGTCTTCGCACCAACAAAAGACCCACAGTGTTGGCCCTTTCAGCAACAACCTGTGAACAGGTTGCAGTCTCACCCGAAACAGCTATGGGCTGCCGCTGAATCAGGTTTCTGCAGGCAGAAGAGGGATATTACTGTACCTTTAGCCTCTAACAAATGATAATCATAAAATACAGAGCTTTGACATTCACTTATTTAGCTTCGTAGTTAGATAACAAATAGTGCCTTGCTTAACCCTTTACTGGGAATTCACAGCGAAGTTAGTATTTAGCAGTGATCTTACTTATCAGTTATATATTTATCAATGCATAAAAGAACATAACAACAACACAAAAGAACCACAACACAAGATATAACGTGGTTCACCCCAGTTTAGGGGCTACGTCCACAGAACTGTGTTTTATTCAACTCTTTACAAAAACCACAGTTCTGATCTGCGCACTCAGCTGCAGATCCATTCAATTCCTCAAAGCTGCACACTAAGCTGCAGATCTCTGCGCACACAGCTGCAGATCTTCTTAATCACGCAAAACCCTCTGCACACACAGCTGCAGAGGTCATCCACGCACACAGCTGGGACTTAACCTTCCTTACAAAACAAGCCTTAGCTTCGCATCAATTCATCTTACATCAAAAGCCTCACCTGACTCTTTTACAAAAGTGCTTATTTATACAAGTGCACTTATTACAAAACCATGGGCTTAAACCATGGGCACCCCGAACCCTAAACCCTGGACTTAAACCATGGGTTAATTACAAAAATAGGGCTTTGAATCAACCCCCGACACCCCTAAGACTATTTTGAGTCGTAACTCCGCTTACAAACTTCCACAAAAACTGCGGAGTTACCAAAATTAAGGATTGTTAAGGTGCGCGCCCCAACAACTAAATACAATAATCCTTGAATATCAATGCATTTTTTACCGTGATAAATAATAATAGACCAAGTTCAGCACAGTCAAGCTTCACCTAGTCATAAAGTAAGCAAGCTTTAATATGTGAAAACCGTTTCAAAAATTCTACAAAATGGTCCATATCTTAGGAGGATGTGCCACCTGTGGAGATGTAATTGCAATTTATGCCACAGAGAAAGAGGAATTTATGCCAAAGATTGATGATGGGAAATCTAGATTATGTATTGATGAAATCTTAAAGGATTCTACTAAGAAAGTATTGTTTACAAAAAATTATAAAATCCAAGAAGCAACTGATGAGTCAGAGGAAATGTTGAAAATACAAAAAGATACATCTAATCAAATGCATTATGAGACATTTGCCAAGAAACATGGTATTAAAAGGGAAGTACATAGGAAAGAAAAATGGCAAAAGACACATGGGGTAGGTGAGAATTCGCAACTCTAATTCTGATGGTGTTGCTTTCATGAGTAAACATGATACATACATTTCCACACGTAATATTGCAATTATCTTATATCCTCTTCAACATTATGCAAGTGCAATGTCAGTATAGGAGCCCTAGTACCAAAACATGGTGCTGATGAGAACTTGTGTTGTATATTCTTGTAGCTTCCCATGAAGCAACAAAAGCTATGGATGTGGTGCAATACATGAAGAAAGATTTTAGACTTTACTATATGTTCCCATGGTACCGTGGGCTTAATTCATAGTATCCGTCAACAAATCAATTACTGAAGGAAAATGCAACAACACAAGCGAATTTGGAAGCAATTGATGGTCCTAATGGTGCAATGACTACTATTTTCACCAGTGCACCTAGTGCTACAACCAATGTTGATATTAGTCTTACATGATTATTAGACAAGTCCCTTCACTATGATACTTTCTTCTCTATCTTAGGAAGTGAAACTCAAAATAACAATGATGGAGAATAAGAACCGAACCTTGAAAAATAACTTGTATCTTACCAATAATGTTGTTAATGGAGGATTCAGAAAAAAACTAAAAAAAAGGACATGAACACAATAATTAAGGTGGCTTTATTGAAGGAGGCACTAGAGATTTTACATTTCACAGAGCAGTCGGGCATGTGGGTGGACACAACTGTGTATGTTTCTCTCGTACAGACTTGTATTGATGTGAAAGCATGGCCAGAAGCCCAGCATGTCCATTCCCATATGATCAAAACAGGTTTTAAGCTTGTCGTCTTTCTGAGTAACATTATTATCACTATGTATATAAAGTGTGGGAGATTATTGGATGCACACCAAGTGTTTGACAAAATGTCCCAAAGAAGTACAGTGTCATGGACAACAATTATTGCGAGCTATACACAAAATGGGCTTCCAAAGGAGGCTTTGAGGCTCTTTTATCAAATGCATTGTGAAGGTGTGAAGTTTAACACATTTACATTTTTCAGCGCATTCAAGGCTATGATTGATGTAGAAGCTCTAGAGTTTGGAAGACAAACTCATGGGTCGATTATTAAAAGAGGTTATGTATCAAATTTGTATTTGGAGAGTGTCCTCGTTGATATGTATGGGAAATGTGGAAGAAATATGGATGCATGCCAATTGTTTGACAGAATGGCCGAACGAGATGTTGTTTTGTGGACTGCAATGATTGCAAGGTGTACCAAGCAAGGTCACGGAGAGGACGCCTTAATACTTTTTTGTTAAATGCAATGCCAAGGAGTGGAACCCAATCAGTTCACTGTTGCGAGTGTGCTGAAATCATGTACTAAGGTGAGTTCCCTACGACAAGGGAAGCAGGTTCATGTTTCCATCATTCAAACCAAAGTCAGGCCAGATTCTTATGTGGGTAGTTCCCTTATTGATATGTATGTCAAGTGTGGCTATGTATTGGATGCACAACGAGTGTTTGAGGGAATGCACAAATAGAATAATGTTATGTGGACTGCAATGATTGCAGGTATGCACAGAATGGGTATGGGGTGGAGGCTATAGCACTCTTTCAGAAAATGGAAAGAGAAGTAATAAAAGCCAACAACTTTACCCTTGTTGTTGTTCTCAAGGCATGTGTTCTGCTTGAATCCCTAAAACATGGAAAACAGGTTCATGCCAATATTATAAAGAATGAATATGAGCCAAATATACATTTGTAGAGTACTCTTGTTGGATTATATGGAAAGTGTGGGTATATGGCATATGTAGGGCATCTTTTTTCGAGGATTCCCATATAGGATGTTGTTTCATGGACTGCAATGACTGCGGGATGTTTTCAATAGGGTTTTAATGAGGAGGCCCTATTACTTTTAGAGCAAATGAGATGTGAGGGAGTGAAACCAAATCAATTTACCTATACAAGCGTGCTTAGAGCATGTGTTGGCCTAGAAGATCTGGAGCAGGTCAAGCAGATCCATGGTTCCATTAACAAATCCCAATTTGAATCGGACGTCTTTGTAGGAAGTGACCTTATTGACCTGTATGCTAAGTGTGGGAGTTTGGTTCAAGCACAATATGTGTTTGGCAACATGCCCAACCGAAACATAGTGCCCTAGAATGTGATAATTTTAGGACATTTAAGACACAGGCATAGTAAAGAGGCATTGAAACTCTTGTACCAAATGCACGATTTGGGTATGAAGCCATAGGAACCTATCATGATCAATGTTCTAAATGCATGCAGAAGTTCTCACAGTCAAGAAGACAAGTCCATCCCCATGTGTTCAGAAATTTCAATGTAATCCACATATTGATAATACTATTGTATACCATTATCTCAAGCACAAGGTGAAGTGTATGGATGCCATGTGTTTGGATATTATATTTTTTAGAATATAACAAACATGACGTTGTGTCAGAGGTGTTTTTTGAAGCATTTTAATGGATGCACGATGAAGCTATGAAATCTGGTTAGCTTTCGTTTGGTAGTATCCTTACTTGTTGTGTTTGGAAACAATGATACCGAAATCGTGTTTTTGTTTCCAGGGTTGAGAAGTAGATTGAGCTTCATTCATTTTCAAGATTTCCCTTGTCGGCATATTCCCACAACATGAACTACATAGAATACATGTAAATACTTTAGTAAGAGTTATTGCATACAATGCAGTATGCAGAGAGCAAGCTAGAGAAGATATTCCTATTCTCCATAGAACTGTCATGCATTCGTAGTGGATCATCATTGAATACATCGTTAGAATCAAAACTAGGGAATAATGCTAGAAATTTCCTCCTGATTGGCAGCTTGAACAGGGATCCTATGTCATCAAGAAATGACATTTGAATCTTATGCATTTATGTTCATAATCCTTATAACTATGGAGCTAGGAAAACACACACAAAATTATGTACGCAAGTGATTAAAGCTGATATTCTTATATATTGTCGATTATTTATGCTACAGGTACATATGCTAACACGATGAATATTGTTGATGACAATAGGTCCAAGGAGATAAAATGTACAGAACATTTCACACAAAAAACATGGTGCATGCATTTCCTCGCACAAGACATCTTTTGATTTGAATGGGAATAGTATCCCTATGCTACCTCCTGGTTGAGTTGAGATTCTAGCTTATCTTACTATAGAGGGCCAAGGAGCTAAAATATACAAAGCTTTTTACACTAAGAACATAGCGCATGCTTTTCCTCATAGGAGACATCTTTTGATTTTGAATGGAAACAAAATTCTTGTTCCCCATCCTAGTTGAGTTCAAATGTGAGGGAGTCAAGCAACCTCCATTGCATTGAAAAGCAGAAATTCAAACAGGCAGGTCAGAAACAAAATTAGAGTTATAACCTCATGACACACTTTGAGCAAAAAATTCCAAGCCATTTTTGGTGGCACCATGCTCCTTAGTGGTAGATGCATTATAACTTATGAGCATTGACCTTAGTTTGGTCCATACTTAGGCCCCCTCCCTGCTTGCAATAAATACCAAATTTACAGCACGACTACTAAATGCAGTGAAAATATGAATCATGTGAAGGATAGGTGACTAATGGTGAATCACTATAAGGGCTAGATTCAAACAAGAACAACCTCAAAACCACCTTCCACAGACTTTTTTGATGCTCATACTACATACTACATAGATGCTCCACTAGTATTGACACCTAATGAAATACTAATAATCTTGTTTATTTTCTATATACTGACCTAAACTACCTCATGATTTTTTTTTCAATCAGTTTTGTAAAAGTACGAACATTTGCATTTTTCTTTGGCTACAGGAAATGCCTAGAAATGAAAATCCGATGAAACTAATCTCATGGGGGAAGGTGTTTTGGGGCCAAACAAAAAAATAACAAAAGAAAAGAAAGTTGAATCTACATCCCTTACATCTGCTGCTAGAGTAGAAAATAAATTGAGAAATACAAAAAGGAAGCATATGAGATGAACCATTAAAACACTCTTATCTATATCTTCCAGAAATGAGAGTAAAAGAACTATGAGCAGATTGCCTGCCAATGCAGTTGAGGTACTAATCTAACTTTCTTCTCTTTTTAATTTTGTAATTTCTTTTCTTCCATTGTGTCATAGGATTTGTATTCTCAAAAATTGACGTAGAACTTCTGTTTTTCAACCAAAATATTGTATATTCAACTGATGGAATATCTTCAATTATATAATTGGGTATCTGTGTGGTTAATATTGGGTCATTGATAACTTTTTGGTTCTATGTAATATAGGTTACATCAATTATTTGTTGAGGATGAGTTACCTTCAATGCCCTGCAAACTGGTATTATCAAAGCAGTTAGATATAACTTATCAGCATGTCTGTTGATGATTTGGCATTTCTATAGGACACTCAAAATTTTCTACTTAGAATTTCTATTTACTCATACTGATAGCAACCAGACTCTATAAATATGTTTTTTTTGTTGCTTCTTTAATTATATTTGTATTTATAATCTTGATTATCTTTTCCAAGTGCATATGTGGTTCAAAATGATCGCTATATGTCTTTGAAGAAGAAAAAAATGAACTATTTAAAGGAATCAGCCGATCCTGTTATTTTTGCAAATACCATAAGACTTAAGGTAGAAAGTGGCAAGTCCACCCCACAAATCAAAGATCCAAATAAAACTGGCAATTCATACTTAACAGAGATGGAAAATTTGGGTAATATTGAGTTGAAACTTGAAAGTTTGAGAAATATTTTAGAAACAGTCTGTCCTAAAGAAGATCTGATTTTTCCAATGACAAGAATCCTGAGGGAATTGCCAACCTTCTCAGTTAGGAGCTCCTGATGTATGTACCAGAGGTGGAGTTGAGGGAGAAGAGCTTACAGGTTGCTCCTGTCAGGTGACTCTACTTAAGATTTTTGGAATATCACCTATGTTGTTCTAGAGAAATACCTTAACACATCCCCTATTCACCTAGCCTTCTCTCTTCCACATACTAAAGGTTATCACTCTTTTCACAAGATTGTTCTCAAGAGTGATGTTCTTTAGATTAAATGGAAGCAAGAATGCCATCATTATTTTTCGAAAGATGTGGTTCATGCCATTCTTTTTCATTTTCAGATGGTTTTTACTTTTGAGGATGTTTGCATCCTAGCTTTCATTTTTCATCATGCATTATCTGTCTGGAATTTGGAGCACAATGCTTAGCCATGACCTTTAGCAAAATCCATTTAATGGCTCCTTGTCTATTCCATGAACTAGCAATTTACTCTTATTGAATGAAAACATTTTAATCTGGAAAATAAAATATGTCAATCCCCTTTCTTAAGAAAAGGTGGTGTTAATACCCCAGGCTCCAAATGTTACATAGGTGACCTTTTGAGCACTATAATATTAGTATACCTTCCACTCGAAATGTGGAATGAGTATACCTGGATCTTATCATATAGAATTAGGTTCGAAGATAAATTTAGTTAGCATCTATGCTAGGTGATTACATAACCCAGAAAAAGGAACTCAAACTTGATATGAAGGATGGCAATTTTAGTATTTTTGTGGCAATATTCTTCAAAGGAAAAGCTAGAAGATTGGAAGGTAGAAAATGACTTATTGTGTTGAAGCCAACATAGTTAACTTTTTGGCTGTATAAACTATAATTTTCAGGGAGTCTGATTAATTCACCAGAAATAAAGCATTAGAGGAAATTTCAACTCAAAATGGGCCTCCTAAAATGAATTAATAAAATAATAGTTAAAATAATAAAATAATATTTATTAATTTTGGAGGAAGAAAAGAAAAAAACTACTTTTTTGTTTGTATTTTTGACATATCTCCCCGTGTTTTTACTCAAATTTCGATTGGGAGAGCTCATTGGATGCGGAATTAAATTCCGCATCCAACGAGTACCCACTCAGCATATTTTTTACGGACCCTTCTACCCCAAAAACAAGAAAAACCTGAAAAAACGGAATGATGATGTCATCATTCCATTTTTTCAGTCATTTCTTGTTTTTGGGGTAGCGGGGTCCATCAAAAGTATGCTGAGTGGGTACTCGTTGGATGCGGAATTTAATTCCGCATCCAACAAGCTCTCCCAATCAAAATTTGAGTAAAAACACGGGGAGATATGTCAAAAATACAAACAAAAAAAGCAGTTTTTTTATGATACCTATCCCCAAATTTATATTAAAAAAGTGTTTAAGACCTATACGGTATTTCAAATTTAAACAATTTCATTGGCTAACACATGATGACATGGAATTTGAATAAAAGTTAAAAGGCCCATTTTGAGTTGAAATTTCCTCTAATGTAAGTATTAGGGGAGGTCATGGAAATTGTTGATTTGAAAGTTGCTTTGGAAACTACAACACTTATTTTTAATGTGATTGTCTGCAATACTTATCATTTTCTAGCGATAATTTTAGTATCTTGCTATAGATGATGCTCTTAGTTCCATTATTCAACACCACTCATCATGAATTTCTTAGCTTAAAAACTGATTGGTCTCCATGCCTTATCATTCTTTGGATCATTATTTTGATAATGAAATACACATAATTAACATAGGATACAACATAGAAGAGGATCTAGCAATTAGTCTCCACTACTCAAAATGAATTTTTGAGAAAGAAGATAGAGACTGATTGATGTAAATGCCTCAGCTTTATTTGGCTTGCTAGTCTGATCACAACAAAAAAACAATTGAACTCAGGATCTATTCTTTGTCTTATTATACAATTTTGATGAGAAGCATAGATTGAGTGCAACAATTTTGATCCTGCAACATTTTATACATTCAGATTCATGGATCATAAAAGAAACAATAGTTTCATCTTAAATTCATTTATTGAGACAAGAACAGAGTATAAGCAATTATAAAGCCATGTTCTATGGGTAGCTTCATACTGCCTCGGTTAGGGAAGGTTGTTCATGATCTTTCCTTGTATTATAAGGTTCCTTCATTTCTTGAGTAATCTTCAGTAGACCATAGAAAACATCATGGATATTTGACTTAGACAAAAATCATTGATTCCTTCTGAAACTTTAGTTAATAAAATACCAGCACACAGATACATTGCACTTCGAAATCCAAAGAAGATGAAGGAAATTTTTCAAACTTCTAGAGTAATTTTTTTTTATATTGTTCATAGAGTAAACAAGATCAAAGCCACATTTGTAGATTTGATTTCCTTGATGTATGTTTGATAAGAGAAGCTAATGTTGAGGTTTATTCTGTGTCTATGGGGTTCTTTGATATAGAACATAGCATTGTGCATATCCATTATCATGATTTAGCAACCAACACAATTTCCTTCTTTTGCTTTAGTTATTGAAATACCCCCACACATACACATCACACTCGACATCGAGAGAAAATAAAGAAAAACATTCAAACCCACTCAAATATTTTTCATGTATTTTCACATTTAGTAAAGGCTAGATTAAACACACGTTTATAGCTTTGAATGCCATCATATTGCCTCAATTGGTGAAGTTGGTGAATCATTTTCTCTTTGAAACCAAAGCTTTTTACATGTTTCTACAAGTAATTTTGACTTAGATTTCCACTTCATTTCCCTCTCCTATCTTTCCACTCCACCAGTGCTCGCTCTCATCTATTGCACTCTTAATGAGGACTCCCACTCTATACAACCCCAAAAATCATATGCCTTCTCCTTTTGCTTCGTCTTCATCAGCATGCCAAAACCAGGGAGGGAGAGCTTGTGAATGAAAACTTCTATTTGGGTGGGTTAAAAAACAACTAGTTTTTTATTATTTATCCAGTAAGAAATTATTTATAGGTTATCTGTAGTAGGGGGTTTACTAAGTTGCAACGGATGGGTGTTGGGATGGTGATATCAATAATGTCTATGAAAACATCTACCTTGGTTTAAATCAAGCACTTGGGTATTGTTAGAATTCTTGATTTGGCCAATGATACAACCACACAAGTTTTTATGAGCATTTTTGGAAATTTCCCCAGTAATTCTTAATTAGTGCTTCATAAATACTTTTCCTTCTTTGGAAACTTGGGTTTTTCTATGATTAGTCACTCAATGCAATGTGTAGCTTGTGCAGTGTTCTTTCTCTTCTTACAACAACATTAGGAAGCTATTTGAGCACCTTAATTGTTACCATTGTCACTTCTGTCACCACTAAAGGAGGAAAACCTAGATGGATACATGACAATATCAATGAAGGCTATCTAGACTACTCCTTTTGGGTTTTATCTTTTGTTAACCTTTTGAACTTATTTCTATACATTGCTTGTGTATACAAATAAAAATACAAGAAGGCCAACTAAAGCTCAATTTCCAAATTGTATATGATGCATTATGGTTATCCATTAGTCAAGCTTAATATTTTTTAATTGTCTCTCTACTGAAGTTAATTCATAATTTTATTTTAAGATTTTATTAAACCTTAAACTGTTACCTTGTGCTTGAATGCAATAACCTTTGTTAGAGTGTTAGATATGGTGGTGTTTTCTTTGAAATAAAATTAATCAAAGTGATTACTTTGATGTTGTCAAAATGAATCATTAACTGTAAACCAGAAAGAGTAAAGATACCATAACCCAAGGTAGCGATAACCATGAAGAGATCTACATCTCGATCTTGAAGCTAAGCTAAAGCTGTTTAGAAATGTCATTAGCCATCAATTCAAATTTACCTTATCTCTTCCATAAAGTTGTAGGAGGTGGTTCCACAAATCAGTGCCTACTAACAATACATAGTAGTGACACTAAGAGATTACAAGAGTTTGGTTGAGCTAAAAGAGAGGATTGCTACCTGTTGCAAGGTTAACTACCAGTGACATGTGTCGAAAAACACTCCACTTGAAATATTATAGACATGCTTCTCACTTGAAAGATGAAGTTTCAAATATTATCTTAGTCCACACAGCCTTAGCATTGCCCGTGAACATACTTAGAATATATTTTTTATTTTTCTACATTTTTTAAGTATACTGTATGATGCTACAATTTATTATATATTTAGAATCTTGAAGTTCTAAATTTTAAAGTTCCATAAGGTACACCACCAAGTCTACAACAACTCGATTTTAGTTCCCCTTTTCATCATTTTTTAGCCTCCAACAACAACCTTTTTTTAAACTTTGGGAACAATAACCTCCGAAGAGTATATCCAACAGTCTGCAAGCCACATATACTAGTAACTTGTGATTTAGCAAGGGAAAACACATCTCGAAGCCCATTGGGCCTCTATCCCAAGGATCACCTACCCTTAGATCCTCGTCACAACGGGCCAATGAGAAACCCTACCCCCCATCTATTTTGAACATGTGACCTTCAACAACAGCCTTATCGGTGTTTTATTGCAACTTCTTGGGGCAATTGCTAGTTTATTTTCTATATACTTACCTAAACTACCTCATGATTTTTTTCAGTCGGTTTTGTAAAAGTTGCAACGTTTTCATTTTTATTTGGCTGCAGGAAATTCCTAGAAATGAAAAATCCAATGAAACTAATCTCATGGTCACAAATGAACGCAGCGATTGCATATCCTCGCGAATGAGGTCGTGGTTCAGCAGTGGAATAAAATCTACTCGTCAGGTTAAATTCCAAATTCCAAGTGCAAGTTCTGGGTGATTTTGACATAAGAGTATGCACTTAGCCAAATGAAAAATAGTTGTAATTACTAATTCATATTTTTAAGGGCCATCGTATTGATAAAAACAGGCCGCTTGTTGGCCTAACAAATTTGGGCCAATTGTAATCCTCTTAGAGCTAGATAGAAACAATTTCCACCTAAACTTGCATCCATCACTTGGGTTTAAACACACAAAAAACACAAACTTGCATCCATCGTTGGGGTTTAAACAAAAAAAAACACAAACTTGCATCCATCGCTTGGGTTTAAACACTAATATTTGATATAGGGTTTGATTTCTCGTGCAGGGTTTCAAAGAATTCCCGTGCAGAAATCAGGTTTTGCAATTCTAGGATTAAGAAGAAATATCGACACATATTGGGAAATCGAAAAAGATGCTGATATCCATTGCAATCAGCGCAATGGAAATGAAACCCTATGAAAATCTATAAACATTCACACAAACCCTTGGATGACAGTCAGGTATTAAAACAGGGCATAAGAAGTATTTAATTTGATGTGGAAAATGCAAATAACAACAACAACATACATCGCATACATCAAATAAGGGCAAACAAATGGGGATGACAAATAGACTGGCATACCTTATAGGGGCATGCCGGATATCCCTTGACCTTGGAGAGCACAAGATCTTCGAGCCTCCATTCTCTGAGGGCAGTTGTTTTTCCTCCTCGTCTTTTAGCCAGTGGCATGTCGTAAAACCCTGATGGCAATGACAAACATAACCCTTATTATTATTCCTATCTGGCATACCATATACAAGAATTATACCCTCCTACTCCTCCTTTTTCATAACACCATTAATTTTCCCCTGGCCCTGACGCCACAATAGTGTTAATTCCTCGTAACAATTGAGTACCTGTTAAATCATCGATTAATATTTTACAGTGGCAATATTTTTGTGGTTCCTTAGCGAATGGAGGAATGGGCTCATGATGGCATCTGCTAGCCCCAGGTTTCGACCTTTGTATCTATGGAAATAATCATCGAAAGCTAAACAATGAAGAATGGAAGAACGAATACCCTCCGATTAGGGAGTTTAATCCCGATCGACCACCTACGCTTTTATCTATTCCTCTTAAAGTTGTATTTTCTTCTATTTTTAAAACTGATGAAAAAAAAGAAAAAGGTAAAAATTTAACAAAATAGATTTCGAAGATTAGCAAAGAAATCGATCACTATATGGATGTTATGTTTTCATCATGTGTCGTTGAAAAAAATATGATTGTTACCTATAAAACATTGATAAAATTCTTGGGAATTTAACTTGATTATCATGTGTCATTTATAATTAAAAAAAATCATTTATAAAATGTGGGATAATTCAATGTTTATAAAACTTTAAAAATTTACACATTAATATTTCACTATTTCATATTTATTCACTATTTTATATCAATTTTTTTAAGCTAGCAAATAATTGTATTTTAATAAGAAATCAATATATATTTTAGATAGAATATATGGAGATTGTTGAATAAATAGTTAAAGTTGTGTTGGTAAAAGGTGATATCAGTTCTTGAGTCTTGTAGTTTGTATATTTTTTTGTAATTATTTATGTCTTATGGATATAAAAAATTGGATTAGTCTATTTGTTAGACATTTTGTATTTTTTGGTGATTTTTTTTATCTGAATTAGTTTTTTTTTTACAAAATTTGAATTATCAAGTGCCCAAATCATGTTTTTGAATACATAAATGGATTTGGCATCCTCAAATACAAAAGGGACACCAAAATTATGTAAGTTTAACCATTATTATATGATTTTTCAGTAATTAATCTAAAATTTCTACTCTATTATGTTAAAAACAAACTAGAAAAAGAAACCATAAAAATAGAAAACCTCTGACATTTAGACTATTGCTAAAAAATTAGCAACTTTCCTATAAATGATGATACTTATTATTTTATTTTTATTAAAATATATGTTTATTAAAATTTTATGTACAAACAATCTCATTATAATTTTTTTTCTTTGGATTTCGTTGCTCCTAAGCCCACGCGACACCTCCTCAGTTTAGGTCTGTGCATTTCCAGCATTCATGGCCACCGAAGGGGGTGCTCCTTCCCCTCCCCCTGAGCTCGTTGCTTTCAAGATCCTGGTAGAAGCATGCAGTAAGAGGAAGATCAGGATGAATCAATAGAAATTTGTCAGTAAATTAGATAGCATACCCTCAGTCAATCTTCCTACAAAATGCCCTTATCGGACAACAATGAACATTGCAAATCAGAGACTTATTGGTTAGTTTACTAGCCTCTGGCCCTACCCTAAGGAAATCGATGGATGGGTTCAGAGGAATTAGAAACCCCTTATCTCGGAAGGCATACGCAGTCATTTGGTAGGAAAGGGTTACTGTGTCTTCAATTCCATAGGTAGAGGTTGGAATTGAAGGTATTGAGCCATAAAATTTACCACTAATACTCATGGATAATGCATGGGATATTTAACCAGCATGAAAACCTAGCAAAGCGTATGTGGCTCCACTCCCACACCACCTTATCCCACCCCACCTTATCCGCATGGGACTATTTTGCAATTTGTCAGCGGATTTTTGTATGGGGCTAGCTGCTAAGTTGCTAAAAATTTCATATTGAAACGAAATCAAATACCAAGCAAGAAGAAATGACATCTGAAATTATAAATATATTCATGTCGTCACCCATTTCTCAAGCACTAAACCAACAAGTCGCTCAACCTGCCCCACATATATATTGGGAAGTTGGTTGCAAATTATTTTCAGGTTTTTGTTTGTTTATGAGAGAGGGAACCACTTGGTTTACTATATTGGACTTATTGGAGGAGTATTGATCCTTTCAAATTTCCAATTAACACCAATAAAAATAAAAAAATTCCAATTCCTCATTAGGGTTAAAAGGAATGACAATTCTGCGTTTACGTCTGGTTCTTGGCCTGCACTAAGGCCACTTTTTTATTAACCCTGAAGTTATTAAGGGTGATAAAGGAGTCTCGATTATCCTCAAGCCCAAACAGCCTATGGTGGATGAGAATCTTAAACAAACCATGATGAAAAAACTCCTATCTCTATTAGTTGCATTGTTCTGAAACAAATACGCCATCTTTTGCAAACTATTGATAAGATAAAAAGGCATATTAGGTGCTTGCCCCTTGAAAATCAGCAATAACCTAAGATAATAATAATGTATCTGAGAAAAACGCCCTTCGCAAGTCACATTCCTCATGATCAGTTCAAGAAAAGGATGGCATTTCCTTTTAACCAGTCAAGAAGGTAACCCATACTTTGATTGGACCTCTGATCCAGTCTTATGTATCTACTTACAACGAGTATGTATTTTCTTACAATGGAGGTTGTAATGAATTAACAATTGAATGGGCTAGTTATGTAATGAAGACTGAATGGGTTAGGACAACTCTACGGGTTGATTGTAGGTTGAAACCACAATGCATAATAGTAGAAAAAATCATTAGAAACTTTGTTTGAGATTATAAATTTGGATAACAACTCTTATTTCTACACCTTTCATCTTACTTCAAATTTGATGAAAGGACTTGGAGTGGCCAATCGTCATATCCAAGGGAATGAGCTTGAGAAAGCAATAACATATTGTATATGGCACTATAATCTAATGAATTTAATTTGACAATCCACTGGAACATAACAACTAGATTAATAATGCAATCTCACAACATATAATACATTGAACACATAATTTAACCTAGAGAAACCTAAAGGAGAAAAAAAATATAGTATCAAATAACTATGGTCAATCTTTATCTCTCAACAATTTGTAGGTTACAATGAATTTTGGCTCTCTAGTTCATTTACAATCATTTCATAGTAATTTTAATACAACATTCCTTTTGATCTTTTCCAAATAACCCCTAATGATTTTGTGTGCCTAAGTTTATGGAAGATTGAGCTCTAATAGGGGTTAATTGAAATACTAAGCATCCCATGACCTGAGCTTTTCCATAGCACACAACAAAGATATTCGATACATTTTATCAAAGTCTTAAATGGCGGGGGTGTCCAAAACAACCTTGTAGGGTGACATTTTGGTAGCACCATGATAGGTGGTATTGTACTACCTTTATGCAAGGGGAGTGTGGGGGGGGGGGNGGGGCCTACTAAACCCAATGGCCATATTAGTCAATGTGAAACCCAATGGATAATAATATTTTTATGGTCAACACCTCACAACCTCTATTACTTGTTATTAACTCCAATATCTCAAGTCTTGTAGTATACATAAGTATTATGACATACATGATCATCGTGGACATCGATGTTGTCATCATCATCATCATCAATTCCATATGGTACATCAACATCATCATCATCAACATCAAGTACATCATCAACAAAATCATCGTTATCATTGTAACTATGGTCATGCACATGCCATTAGTGCTCTTAATCACTCATCGACATTAGGATTCATGTCATGTAGTTGTTAAGGTCATTTATATGCCATTACAGTCATTTCGATGATAATAGGGTTGTTTAGATGTCGTTACAGAAATTTAGGTGCCATTAGAATAAATTAGGATCCAAAAGTGATACCACATGCATAATCATCATTGACATCCACATCATCATCATCATCATAGAATAAATCTACATCATTTTCATCGTCGTAGTCATCATCAATATAATTGCAATAATAATGAGCAAGGAGCCATACTACCTCACAAGAATGGATGATATACTCTTATACTTATCAAATCATATCCATACGCTCCATCATAATTATCATAATGCATCATTGTCATGTTGTTAGGGAAAATCATATGCCATTAGGGTCTATCAAATGTTGTTGGGGATACTAAAATGCCATAAGAGAAATTTAGGTGACATTAAGGTAATTTACCCCTCATTAGGATTAATCATGATCCAAAAGTTCCATGATTACGATCATTTAGGTGCCACTATGATAAATCAAGATCCAAAAGTACTATCACATGAATCATGATCATTGACATTGACATTGATATATCTGACATTATGTCAAACTTTTTTCGAACATGATTCCTAGCTCTAAACCTAGTGTAGTTCCTTTTGAAATTTCTGGCATTATTCCAATTGCTATACCTGGATCTATACCTGGTGCTATGTTGGACGTTTTCTAGGCGCAATTCCTGGATCTATACTTGGTGCTATGTTGGATTTTTTCTTGCTTAAATTCATGGCACAATTCCTATCGCTAACCCTAGATTAATATATGGTGCTATGTTATTTAGGACATTTTTTTAGAGGCTATTCTTGGCGTTATATGGGATGCTTTTTTGGACACTAATTGGGACAGTAATTGGGATTCTAATTGGGATGCTAATTGGGATGATAATTGTGATGTAAATTGGAACATTAATTGGGATGCTAATTAGCGTCCAAATAATGCCAACTTTTAAAAATGGATGATAATTGGGATGCTAATTGGGATGCTAATTGGGACATTAATTGGGACACTAATTGGGACGTTAATTGGGATGCTAATTAGCGTCCAAATCAGTGCCAACTTTTAAAAAGGGGTGCTAATTGGAATGCTAACTGGGTGCTAATTGGGACGTTATTTGGGACTCTAATTGGGTTGCTAATTGGGACGCTAATTGGGATGCTAATTAACGTCCAAAATAGCGCCATATTTTAAAAAGGGATGCACAAAATGCCATTAAAAGTGCCATCCCATGGAAAAGCATCCACTTTGTCCAAAAAATGATGAAAAATACACTAAAAGTGATAGTGGACACTAAAAAGGAAGCTAAAAGAGACGCTAATCACAAGTTTTTGTTGTAGTGAATATGCCTCAGAAAACTGTGGGGAGTCTGAAGATGGAAGTGGCCATATTGAATTTCGGGTGTAAAGCAACAGTCAGATTAAACACAGCTATTGATAGAACTATTGAAATGTGCACTGAATTCTACAAAGACATGTGTTTTGTGCATAATCAATGCATGATTTTAGCAGACACCCAGAAATATTTACCAGTCAGGGAGGAACATTTGAAGAAATTAGAAGAGAGGCTATTGAAAGGAGAAGAAAGCATATCTAAAATCGAGTTTTTTAGTGAAGAATCTATTGGAATCTGGATTATACAAGCTCCAGGCCACAAGAACCTGTTGGAAGAATTACTGAGTCAGAATGCAACCAAAGTGAAAGAGATCGAGTCCCAATTGTCAAAGCATGAAGTGGCAGTGCTTGTGCTGGAGCCAACCGAGTATCAAGTCATCAGTGAAGAATCCCAAGCATAGAATGCTTTCATCAAGACACCAATAGGGCCCACTTAAATTTGTCTTATTCACAAACTGAGAATTTTGTAACATTTTGTATTTATTCCTTTTCTAGTAAATACACTAAAAGATGAAATTTTGTAAACAAAGAGTCAAGGAAGCCCAAGAGGTTGGGAAAACTCAAGATTAATTTTGTAATTTGTATAAGTAGGGGTAAAGTAGATGAAACCAAGGACTTTTCACTAGCATATTTACTAAATCTTGTTGTAAGAATAACTATTTCCTTTTATAATGAAGAAGATGGAATTTTTCTAGAGAGAGTATTGCATAAGTCTCAAAGCATGTTGTGTAAAGCTGAATGGAGAAATATTTCTTCTTTAGCACTATACATAGTCTGTGAGATCGTTCCTAACCCTCTGAACTATTTCTAAGTTATGACTGATTTTATGTTATGTGATGAATCTTATGAAATAATGAATGATGAATGTTTTAATATCACTGAGCTATCTCTGTGTTAACTTTCTGTTGTATGTCTGTATCCTGGATTTATCAATTATCTGTAGAGTTCTTTATGCAAACATATAGTACATCATTCATTCTTATTAAATATCAATCTTTCTCCCTGGGGATAGGCTAGAGTATATTTAGATTAGTTGTCATGTTACTTTCATTTAATATAAACACTTGCATTTCATATATAAAAGATAAAATATATAAATGGTAGATCGAGCCGTAACCGGTAAAAGAGATTTAAGAATACGCTTTAACTCTATGGTAGCCATACCGCAAACCAGACAGGTTCCCCATACCAAACAATAAACGATCTATTTGGGAACGACTATTGGCAATAACCCCTACTTTCAGTCCATGGGATTTTTCCAGGCGTCAACAGTTTTTGGGCACTAGAAGAGGGCTTCCAGTGCATGGTTGGCCGAGTAAATTCGTTTTCTTGAGAATATTCCACCAGTGCTAGTTCTGAAACTAGTTTTCCCAAAGACTCCATTTCTGGAGGAACGGACAATTCTGAGCTAGAAGTTCCAGAGCACCTTTATCCTGTATGTCTCAAAGTAGTTAACGATTTAAGAAGAATCACAAGGTCGTATGCAAAAAATCTTGGAGGATTGCCAAATATCCCTGACTTACCTAGAAGACAAGATTGCAGAAGAGAGCGCCCTTTCATAGAAGATTCAGTGTTAGTCAGAGATTTTGAAGAGCTATTAGATTTAACCTTTCAATAAATTTTTCAACCTCTTGACTTGTTGGGACCTGAGTCCCCACCTTGTTCACCTTTTCGAACCCCTTTTAAGTCTCCACCTTGAATCATGGCTGGAAATGTGGATGGAAATGCACTTGTAAATCCAAATGCTAATCAGCCCCCTCCACCACCAGCTTGGAGGGCCAGAACCCCCTTTAACATGGCTTCTCCATTATAGAATCTACCTATCCACCCTGATAAGTCATTACCTAAGTTTGACCCAACAAAAGGCATTGATGTGGATGATCATTTACAAAGTTTTTCTCAGCCCTTGAATTTTTATCAGCAACAGAACACGAAGATGTAGTATGCATACTTTTTTCACATACCCTTAAAGGAAAAGTAGCGTCATGGTATTTTGGCCTGCAGGAGAATTCAATCACAAATTGGAATATGTTTGAAAGACTGTTTAAGAGCAAGTTTGGACACCGAAGAACGACAGCTACTCTAATGAAGGAATTATTTTCTCTAAAGATGGAGAAAAAAGAGAAAGTGCTTGATTTTAATCATAGGTTCACTCACCATTTGAACAATTTCAGTGTTGTCATAATTCCTGCTGAAGAGACGTTAATAGAATATTATTCTTTGGCACTTTCGTCAAAGATAGAAATGTTTGTAAAACGATCGGTAAAACCTTCATTGTTGGAAACCTATGAAGAAGCTAAGAAGGTGGAAGAAGAACTCGAAAGTATAAATAAATAGTCTGCAGAATCAAATACAAATTTTTTTAATAAGAAGCCTTTATTACTGAATAAACCCAAAGAGGAACGTTCAAACAAATTGGAAAATGTGGTTAAAATGGTACAAAAACTCTTGAACAAGATTGTTGACTTAGAGAAAGATAAAGAAGCCAGTTATTCTAGAAATCCATTTAGCTAATTTTTCAAGAAGAAAGAAGAAAATAGTCCACCCCAACCACCCACCAATAAATCCTCTGTGTTGAATCTCATTGAAGTTGGTATGGATAATTTTTGTACTTTTCACCAGCAACCCCACTCTGAGAAAAGCTACCCTCAGTGGATTAAATCAATGAACCTAGTAGTGAATCATCTATTAGATGTTCAACTAACAGAACCAAAAGTTAAGCAAGAAAAGGAAATTGAAATAGAAACAACTTTGGAAGAAGCTACTATGGTTTTGTGGGACCGTATTACCACACTGGGTTTAGAAGAAGAATAACCCACTGAATAAATACAAATTTTGATAGTCAATATCACAACAAGAAGCCAGGGACCAATAACATATGAGAGTTTATTTCCCAAGATTAAGAAGTTCCAAGAAAGTATGAAAAATCTTGCCAATAAGACTCAAAACCCACCCATGCCTGAAAAGGTCATAGCAAAGCAGAAAGCTCAAATAGTAAGTAAACCAGCAAAGGTTGTGGAGAATAAGTCAGAGAATAATAAGAAAATCTCAGTGGAACTAGAAATGTGATATGATATAGTAGAAGATATTAAAAAAACCTTAGAAAATGTTTTGTTATTCCCAGTGACCAAACCACTCCATGTACACCACATATTGCTCCCTTATTGTCCACTAAACAATCGGCAACATGCTCTGCGACACCCCCGAGGCCAGTAGAGGGTGCATCTGATGTTGACTGACCCACAACAGATGCTGCAGAAGAAGGGGTGGATGCAAGGTTAGATAGAGAGGTGGATGCATTTCCTGGATCTTCTCATGTCACTAGCATTGGTTCAGTAGTGACAACATTTTTGGTGAACGAAGAACTTGTTCCAATAAATAGAGATAAGATTCCAGGTGATTATAGATTGTTCAATTTAGTTTTTATAATTTGTGTCTAATATACCGATAATATTTTTTATTGTTGACTAATGATGGCATTAATGTTTTGCAGGAAATGATATATTTTATAAACATCTGAATGATTTGTCCTTGGATATATTCAGGCCCACCATCCGCACAAGGTGGAACAAGCAGGAAAAATATTTAAAGGATGAGTTGACTAATTGCTTGGTTGGTCTATTAAGAAAAGATACCTTCGATACATCGATGAACTTGTTACCTTATATAGCTTGATTTATCAGGTTGTTTCTATGATTGAATAACTTGGAAAAGAAGCTTCTGATCTTTATGAGTTAGTAAGTTGTAGAATCCAATCTTTTCACAAATATTTTTAAAAATAGATCTAATGTATTTGTAGGCCAAGAAGTCCAAGAGAGTACTTTTATAATTTATATATATAGACTTTCCTTCATGTCATTCCAGTAGTAGAATTAGAGTATGATATTAGTGAGCTATTAGCAAACCATGATTCTTAGCTTGAGTGCATGAGGGTGGGACCAAGTTTCCTTTTTGGTTCACTAGGCACAAAGCCTTAGTATGGTTGTATTCATGGCTTGATCTACATCTGAAAGGTAGTTTTTAATAGTCCACCCAATATGATAAAATTCTTTTGATATCTCATTAATCATGATTCAACCGTCCACATATCCCGCAGATCAAACGTTGATAAACTAGGGCACTTACCAACAAGCTTCATCCATAAAATAGGGCACTTACCAACAATGTCCACTATTTCATACTCAACAAAAATTAGAATAAAAACCCCTTTGCATTAGGTTGCATCGACACCATATTCTCCAAGAAAGAAACCCAGAAGTATTCTACAGATTTTATAGTGATGAACATAAGATATGAAACCCTCGTATCATGATATGTAATAGTCCTTGCCCTCCTCCTTTAAGGGTTGTAACTATTGAACATTACCATTGTGTAGGGTTGTAACTGCTGAACATGTCAGAGGAACTTTCAGGCATTCTCCACTTTAGTAAGAAAAGGTTGAACATTACCACTCTAAGGAAGGTAATATTGCATTTCTTAATTGGTTGGTTGTATAATTTTGCATTTATTAATTGGTTGGTTGTAGATCCTCCATGGTGGTCTTTTCCATTGTATCAAGGATTCTCTTAGCCATAAACCTAGACAAACCTTGGCCACAAACCATTGTAGTTGGATTTAACTTAAGGTCTTAGTCCTGGATCTTGATGATCCACCTACCCCTTATCGCACTGCTCTCCTATTGCAAAAGTATATCCTTCACCATGGGATGAGGAATGTAGGCCACCGTCCTAGCATTCCAAAAGTGACCATGAAAGTATTTAGGTGCCTTCAGCAAGGCATAAGCTTGTGTTTCCATTGAGGCTTAATTCAACCTTTCCCCCTGAAGTGCATTGCTCATGAAAGTAATTGGTTTCTCACTCCCTTGCTGATTTTTTTGTAAGAAAACAACATAGACTTTGCTTGATATATATGCAAAGGATTTCTTTGCTTCTTCTCTCCACTTCTTCAAACTCGATATTATCAATATTATTTAACCAAAATCTTTCCCAAAAAGAACCAAGAAATGTTACATCGTATTCAAGATTGGTTGTAACCAAAAGTTTGAAAAACATAATTGGAAACAAAGGCATAGATGAGGTTTCAAAAACATAATTGGAAACAAAGGCATAGATGAGAGGAGTATCGTTTCCAATTCATCTAAAGAGGAATGGAAGATTCAAGTCATGATATTTCTTAAACATATTTGATATAGACCTTCGAATTTTCACAAAAATAGGAAATGAAACAATTTACAGAATTGATGTAACCAAAGAAAGATTGACTGACTTGTTTTTTTTAGTAAAAATAATCTCCTATATACCCTTCACTGTTTTAGGATCAATCCTTACTCAAATATTGTGTTCCAAATCTTGCCTTCAAATACCCCCAAGATGATTTTTCTGAATTCAGTGATATGCCCAAGGATTTGCAGTTATCAACAATCTTGCTAAGTGTCCAATATGATCATCCCTATTCTTCAAAAAAATAGTGATGTCATCTTGGTACACTGTTATGTACTCATTAGAGAAAAAAAAGTCCATAGTACATTGGAAAGTGGCTTTAGTAGTTGTCAATTCAAAAGGCATCCACACATATGCATAAGTCCCCCAAGGGGTAGTGAAAGCAATTTTATATCTCTCATTAAAATAAAAATTACGAAGATATGAAAAGGCAGGGTCAAGGACATGAATGGGACAATGGAGTGTTCCATTCCAACAGTGATCAATCCTCTCTCAAAGCATTAGTTATTTCTCAAGGCAATCATTTATTGGGTAAATTTACTCACAGAAAAATATTATAGCTTCTTTCGCCCTATCCATAGAGCTTCATATAAGTGGCCCATTGTGGGCTTTTCCCATTAACTAAATGGAGAACCTTTATCAAAATATTTTTGATTGAGCACACTTCCTCCGCTCCTTGATTTTCCCCATCAACTAAATGAACAACCTTTACCAAAATTTTGTTGATTGAGCATTCATCCTCCACTCCTTTCCAATATCCATCTTGGTTTATGAGTTTGTGCTATAGGAACAACCATGCCACTCATCAGAAAGAAACATCTCTTCAGCTTCAGTTCACAACAATCAAGGGACAGGAGAGAAATGAAATTGGTGGCAAAATGTGTAATTCTAGGGTGCAAGAACTCCTTGTTCCTTGTGAATCACCTCATGAGACTAAGGAAAAATACATGGTTATATATGTATTTGTTCATGTTCATGCCTTTATCAATGGTTTCATTGACAAATGTGAGTTTGTTGATATCCTCGAGCATCAATCAATGCAATGGTAAACACATGGAGTCGAAGACAATGTGGGGTGCTTCTCCACTAGCAACTTGTCAGCACCTACATAGTTAGAAACATTATTGGTGATTACCTGCACCACATGCTACACAATTCTTTGACAATTTCATCCAACTAACAACAGAACAATGCTACATCTTTAACATGTATAGATGCATCATAAACTTTGTGCCCTTTTCGTAGTTTAGTATGAAATTAAGAAGGGCCTTGCCCTTCCCATCTGTCCAACCATCAGACTATACCATGGATAATAGTGTCAGAAACAAGCATACCCTAGGACAAGACACTAGCATTGGAAACGATCAAATATTTGTTCAATTTCTATGAGCCTGAATTTCTTTACTGTGAGAAGGAAAAGCCTGTAAAAGAGTGTGCTTGATGACAAATTCAAATGGAAAGTATGTAGTTGGTGACTTTGATGAATTTCTAGTTTTTATTGCTACAATTTTCTACTCTATATATTACAATGTACTATCTTTTCTAGGCTCATGAAATGGACAAGAGAAAGGAGGGCAAGCCTGGTGAAGCTAGAGCTTCTTTAAGACGCTCTGTTAGAGACAATGGGTAAGGCTAGTACTTTTTTTATTAAACATATATATTTAATTTATTTTGGTTTGATTTGTAATTTTTTGTATGTTTGGCCATGCTTCCAAAATACATTTATGCGATCTTTTTCTTAAAATAAATGCAAGTGTCTTATTTAGGAAAAACTTGCTTTTGTTAAGGCACTCCTTGTAACGTCAAGGGGTCAAACCTTGTTTGAAAACTATGTGTTGCACATGGGGCAGAAATTGTATGACTACGGGTATAGTGATAGTGGATCAGAATAGACTCAGTGTTATAAAAGTACAATCCTGGTCTCCGGTGTTGATTACCCTAGTTATAAAACAATTACTTAGTCTTCCAAATTGTAAAGCTCTGTTGTAAATTTAGCATTAAAATTTTATCCCATTTCAAGTTGTTATTTCTGAACTGCTTTCTTGATAGATGAGCCAAAAATTGAATGCTCTAATGATATAGGTTCAGTAATGTACCCAAACATTTTGTCAAACTTATTTGCACTACTTAATCAATGTGGTTAAGAATATTGTTAAATGATTGTAATTGGGAGTGTGAAAGAGGCAATGATGCTTGTGGAAAAGCCTCCAAATACTTCCCTTTAGGGCTCAAGGCCGATACAACAATATACTCATTAAGTGCTCAACATGTACCTAGATGGGGATGTAACAATCATTCTTACATTTGATATCTGGTCAATGAATTGAATGGGAGGCCATTGTTAGATTTGAAACAATTAGTTCATAACCAGTTCAGATGTTGGTTGATCGGTTAGAAAAAAAGGAAAAAAAAATCTCCAAAAACCTAAAGCGAGAAAACATTATAATTTTATTTTTATTTTTGTTTCTATTTGTGTATTACATTCCCTGGGAATCCCATTGGGGACTTCCCTTCAGGCCTCAAGGCTGATACAACAATATACTCATTGAGTGCTCAACATGTAACATACACGAATTGATCATGGATGGGGGATGTAACTTTAATATATATATAAGTTTACATGCTTTATATAATATTAAATTTTCCCTAAACCCTAAACCCAAATTTTCTTTTGAATGTCCTTTGTTTGATCTGTGTCCGGTCCTTTTACATTTCATGAAATAGTATTCCTCCCTAACCTTGGAATGTGATACTCATAATTGGGGTTGGAAATTTCAAGCCTCGAATCAAATTCAAGAGTTTTGTGTTGGGGTTTATTGCACTTATTAAAATCCTATATGGATTTTTGTGATTCATTGGCTCAATAGACAATTTGTGTTGAAGCCTAATATGGTCTTCAATGTAGAGCACTTCTTGGGTTTGATAGTTGACCTCATTGTTTGACTCGCTTACACAATATGATATTGGATACATGTGCTGAGGATCCCTGTTGGTCAATTTTTATTGGGTTCACAGAGGCTTTAAGTAGAGGCTAAGCATCATATTTAATGGGAGGATAGGATTTGGTAACTATGCCATATGCAGTATAGTGAGACTAAGGAGCCCTTTATTTTTTTGTGCCCTATCTACTAGTATATACATGGACAATTCTATTGCCTCTTCAGGGATTGTAATCTAAGAATCATGATCACGTTGGTGAAAACTGCATATCCTATTCCTGTATTATGAAGTGAAGGATCTGCCATGAGTATAGACAATTGGAAAGCAAATGAAATAAAATAAGATAGTTTTATTAATGTCCAGCAAGTGACCACAAATAAGTCAATGTAACTTCTAATTACAATAGTATCAGTATATTAGGAAGTATATTGCTTGTTAGATTTTAACTTGTTACCCTTTTTATTTGAATAGAGCATGGCTGGTTTGTCTCCAGTGTCATTCTTGTCATTGTATCCTGAGTTTTTTAATAGATCCTTACTATTGAGAAATTTGAAATTGCTTCTTATTAGGAACATATTAATTTCTAATCTATAAGGAATCCACTGTCCAACAGGATAGGTTCAATTTCAATATTGGGATATTAGAACATGGATTCAAAAATTATTATATGCTTGCTTTGCATATCAGAGATTGTAGAACAAAGTGGAGAGGTGTTTTCAATACCAACAAGTGTACCGGCTCTTTCAAGGTGTTTGCTAATTATTGTATTCACCATATTAATTAGCGTAATTTGTTGAGGAATGATTATTCTTTTTTAGATTTTATGATCTTTTATGCAAATTCGTTGTAAATATTATGTCATTTATGCACTTGGGGAACTTTTCTCTGCCCTCATTTGAGTATTTTCATATCTTTTAATCTCTCTGTTGTATGTGAATTTTCAACAATTTAGATGATTTTAATGTGTTCAATATTTCAATGCCAGAGTAAGCAATGTGCATTTTGAGGGTTTATCGATTCACACTTGATGACAGCCTCACAATTATTGGAAGCAGGACCATCTGATTGGAATGAAGCACTTGATATAATTTCTTATGGGTCACCAGAGCAGGTTTGGCTAGTTCATATGATCTTGGAATTTTGTTTTATATTTCTAGTAATTTCAAGTTAAATGCTTGTGTTTGTTTTACAGTATGCCATGGTTTGGACTGTTTCACCATATGTTGCAACATTAAAAAGTTATTATCAGACAATGGAAGGATCTTAATATAATGTAGATTCTATAGTTTGTTTTAGCACTTCTTGTGCCATCTTGTTAAGTTGATCATCAAATAGATCAAGGGGCTAGTTCAACTGGTAGTCGAAAATTTTGTTGGGCAGTTGGCTATTTCTGTGTTGGCAAGTGCTTGGTTTGAATCCCCTCTATGAGGGCCCAGGGATACTAGTCTATGGTGATTGGTTTATTACTAATCACAAATGTGGGAAAGCGGCCCTTATGTTTCTATCCAAGGTTTTCTGTAATAATAATAATAATATCTATTAAACATGTCTTAGCTAAGGGGTTTGACTATTAAACCATGGGTTTGATCTTGGCATTTTGTTTTATATTTCTAGTAATTTCAAGTTAAATGTGTGTGTTTGTTTTATAGTATTCCATGGTTTGGAATGTTTCACCATATGTTGCAGCATTAAAAATATATTATCAGACAATGGAAGGATCTTGATATAATGTAGATTCTATAGTTTATTTTAGCAATGCTTGTGCCATCTTGGTAGGTTGATCATCAAATAGATCAAGGGGATTTTTCAACTAATAGTCGACAATGTTGCTGGGAAGTTGGATATTTCCGTGTTGGCAGGTGCCTAGTTTGAATCCCCTCAGTGAGGGACCAGGGGTACTAGTCTATACTGATTGGTTTACTACTAATCACAAATGTGGGAAAGTAGCCCTTAGCCTTCTGTAATAATAAGAATAATATTAATTAAACATGTCTTAGCTAAGGGGTTTGAGTATTCAACCATGGGATCAGTAAATATGTATATATACTGTCGAGGTGGCCATTATAAGTATATATCTATATACACATTATTTAATTATTATATATTTGTCCTTGATGGATTCTAACCTATAATCCTTCAGTAAATGAACTATGTTCATATTTAGGAAATGAGCTTTGTTTGTTTCATTTTTCTTGAAAAAAATTTGATCAATCAAACAGTTTTGAGAATGACGTGTAGGAATATTTTTATGAAGTTTGAATTTTACATCAATTTATTTAATTTGTCGTTGCGCAGGAAGTTGAAGGTATGAAGCTTGTTTGTCATGAATTGATTCAAATTGAGAATGATGCTGAAAGCACAACAATGGATGATCTTGTGAGGGATTCAAATCGTCTTGTGATTTCATTGTCGGCAAAGGTAAATTCAATGTTTGGTTTATCTGTGTATAAATAGTTTTTGATATTTTTTATGCCTTTGACCTTCTAAAACATGATTATCAACTTTTGTGACTGCTTTACAAGTAGCTAAAACATTTAATTTAAATCTTGTTGGTGCTTCTTCAAGGGCATATAAATGCGTATTGAATACGCTGATGCAGGTATGTGCATAGTTGACTAGTCACTTGTTTTGATAAAAGTTTTATTCTTTTAACAATGGTTATAGATATTGTTTTTCTAACTTTTCACTTCTTTCTACAAACATTCCAAATAAATAAACTTTCTTACGGAAAAAAGGAAGGTACACTTAACATTCTTATAACTGATCTTCTCCTCTAGCTACTCGATGAAAGGGTTCCACTAATGGATGAGGGTAGCTAACTATTGAAATCTCGAAACGTTTTAATGCTGAAAATATTGTTGAGAATCATATATTAACTTATATGATAGTGTGATATCATTCCTTGTATGGATGAAAACTTTGTTGTTGCATTGGATTGAATCTCATGGATTTTGACTCGTAGGAAAATGCCGAGCGAACTTCATCTTTTGTAGTTTTAATTTATCTGTTGCGGACACTAGATCCATCTAGGTGGCCATCTCCAACATCTGAGGATGCTTCAGTTGCCAGAAGTTAGAAGTTCTATGATCTTGTTGTAAAATGTCTGATCAAACTTACAAAAGTAAGAATATTCATGATTCATTTTGTTTACTGATCCTGATGTTTCTTTTCTTATGCTTCGTATTTGTGAAGGACTTTTTGGTTTCATATCGATTTTGTGCAAGTTCTTCAAAATATCATCTTTGAAATTGATCTTGACCACCTTCTTCAGAGTATACATGTATATTTACAGGAACTTGGAATGGAAGAAATTCGTCGAAGGTATGACTGCGTTTTTTTGTCACTAGCATGAAAATATATGTTCTAATGTTTATATTGTAGTTGAAATGATTAGATATCACACTTATTATTGAATAATTGGCACTGAATCCATGCCCAGGTAATTTTATTAGTGGTGTATGTTTATGCCAGAAATTGTTCCCAGACTACAAGAGAACAAGCCAACACAATCTCAGTAATTTCAATAAAACAAAATAGGGTTTTTAGGGGTTTTTGGTTGAGAAGTTTGATGACAAGAGGGAATACATTCATAAATCCAAAAAATCACTAAATCATAAGCATAGAAAGGCTGAGATGCATAACATAATAACCATAATCCAACATAAAACAACACTGAGGTTCATCCACAGATGGCAAGCACTCCAAGTATAAAAAATTTAAACCAACAACGAAATTACCAACTGGGTAACTAAAGCAAGTTATAAATGAAGCCATAGAACAAAATGAAGGGTAAATGGAGCATATATTTCATAATCAGTCTTTCAAATACACATAAGAGTCATTTACTTAGCTTATGAACAAGTTTGAAGACCTCCTCTTGCCATCCAAGAAATCGAACCATCTGTTCTCTTAGTGACTTACATTGATACTATCCTTCAAAATTGGTTAAGGAACTGAACCCTAACTACTTTTTTAGCCTACTCATCGAAATAGTTTCATCTAAATAATATTTACAAAAATAAGGTAACTTTCAACCCTAACTAATAACTGATTATCTTAACAAACTTTACAAATCTTTATCTGCTTCAGCTAACAAGGCTATCCCTTCCAGGGCTTGGGATTTTCTCCTTGCCTTCATTTGATCTGCTTCCATATCTGCAATCTTTCTGGTTAGTTCTTCATTTTGCTACCGCAGATCCTGGATGGTTTGCTTCAACATTGTAAATTGACCTTATGTATTCCTCTTCCTTTTCAATGCCTCTTTTGAAACTTCAATCAGCTCCTGATAGTGGCTATTCACCTCATCCAAATCCTCTCTGAGTCTTCTGTTTGCCATGACCAAGCCATCATTCGTCTCCTGCATGTATTCCACCTGATACTTATATTGTTTTACACTTCTCTGTAAATTTTCTTTTTCTAAATCAAAGTTTTTATTTCCTGCTATGGTTTGCATCTCATTTGGAAGCCATGGAATATTTAATCTCTTATAAATTTCTTCATCTTCTAGAAACAATTCTGTAGGAGTTTCAGGAAAACCTAGGTGTTCTTCAGTATCAACTTCACATGGAACATTTTCCTCCACCATCACCTTCTTTTCTGAGTAAGAATCCTTTATCTCACCTTCTTGTTGTTCCTGCAACATCTAACTTTGTGCCTCTAGAAATATATCAGATATTTTAGTATCAGTTAGGACAGACTCTCTTTCTGATTCCATTGGCCTTTTACCTTTACTGTCACCCTTATAATCATTCAATTTTTCCTCAGATGAAGAATCATCTATCACTGTTACTCTTTCTTTATTCAATTTAGGATTCAGCAACTTCTTCATATTTAGTCTTAGTTTATTTCTAGGTCTAGTTTTTGGTCTCCACACAAGAGCAATTTCCCCCAACATTTTGAAAGTCTTATCCTGATGGGTAACTGAAGAAAACTCAACAACTTTTAGTTTCTTTTTTTTTGGTAATGCTACTTCATCACCCTGGCTATGAAATTCCTTCTCAGTACAAACCCTAGTTGCATCAGTGATAGGGTGTAACGTCCCCGACCCTTCGACGAGTGAAGAGGACGCTACTAACGCCAAACAAATGAGAAAACAGGCCCATGAACATGAACAAGGACAAATGCTGAAATTAAAAAGCTTAACATAATACATACTAAGATGCATCAAACATACAAGGATACATAGTTAATCAACATTCAACGGAAGCAAACATATACATAAACCAACATTCAACATGTTCATCATTTCTCATGAAACAGTAGATATAATTGCAGAGATGAAACAGACAGGAGTACTTATCTCTTGATGAATAATTCACCTCGCAACCAGCTACGTCACTACAAGGTTCCACCCAACCATAGGCCAGCATTCTCATCAATCTCTCAACAACACTACCACCCCCGAGCTGGGCATGATTCCTCAAGGAATAAGGGTTAATGCAGGCTTACACATAGCCAAGGTACACAATCAACCAAACCCATGCAGTAGGGTTTTACCAAGTCGATAAGGAGCTAGGAAAGGCTCAATTCTAAGCTGCTGGCCTCAACACCAGTCTTCTCAAGCATACCCAGCCTCTAATACCACTCTCAACAGTCTGAATGCCAACCACTGCATACTTCAGAAAAACAACCCATTCACAGCTCTGTGAAGAAGGGAAAGACAACCCGATGGAAATCCCAACCAAAGCTGAAACACAAATCAAGCCCACAAGACAACTAAGAGTTTTTCTTGGCCCTAGCATGGCCAAAACAACTCAACAGCAACCCAAAACCAAGGTACATCAATAGCCACAAACTCACAATGAGAACTATGGCAACCTTACATAGTCCACAGTTGGGGAAGAAGCAGAACTCCCAACATAGACATGGAAAAACTCAGCCAACGGATGTGGCAATCAACAGCCAACCAACATCCATGAGCCCACAACACACACAATCCCCCAATGTAATGGCTGGAGGATTTACACAGGAGGAAAAAGGGGAAAGAACAAACTCTTAACATGTGCGCAAGGGAAAAAGACATAGTCCAAAAATGGAAGAAGGAGACACACACACAGTCCGAAATGGAAGAAGAAATCGAACTCACAACAGCATCCAAAAATCATGGGAAGAACGACAGCAACCCAAATCGCAGGTTAAACCAACAGCAAGCCTGAATCGTGGATGAAAATCATGGCTATTTCACATACACAGCAGAAATCGTGCCCTTGAGGCCGCTCTTCCAGCTCGCTGCACGCACAAAACCAAAGGAGAATAGAATGTCTCTCTGTGTGAGGATGGAATTCCCCAGACCACAATCATGAAGGTGAATACCAGGCCAACTGCCTGCATGAGGGAAATGATGGCTTATGCCACTAGGTATGCATACCATCAGAGCTGACAGTAGCCTACCATACTGATGCCCCCCATGCCCACATTTCCTCAAGCAGTAACTGCCCTCAACTAATGCCTGCCCCCAAATGACTTGGTGGCTGAAAGAGACAAGAAGGTGGTTGACACATGGATTTCCCCCCCATGGATCAAGGTTCATCATCTCCCCCCCCCTTATCCTTTGGAATCATGCCCTTTTCATTTTAACGTTGCACCGTCGTAGCTAGCTGTAGGCTTATTTTAATTGATGTGCGTATTTACATGAGGCCAAACTATAATGTGCCGGATAGCATGATATACCATCGACAACTATCCCTATTGCCAAAACATACACAACCAAATCGATGGTGGGGATTTTTCCTTTAGATCCTCACCACGATTAATTACATTATATACATCATGCAAACAAGGTTAAAACTGGGGTGTTACATTCCCCTCCCCCTTGGAATAACACCGTCCTCGGTGTTCCAATACATAGGAATAAATATATAATTTGCACGTCCAAAATTTCAAAATTTTGCAGATCTGTCCCATGTTCAATTATTTACTTTGAACATTGAGGACCAAGCCCCTCGACTTCCATGAAATTCTCCTGGTGGTTCTCAGCTTTCAGCTTGTCCTGAAGTCTAGGAACTTTGTGGCTACTTCCCTCTTTATGTTCCCTC
Source organism: Pseudotsuga menziesii (assembly GCA_001517045.1). Taxonomy (NCBI): domain Eukaryota; kingdom Viridiplantae; phylum Streptophyta; class Pinopsida; order Pinales; family Pinaceae; genus Pseudotsuga; species Pseudotsuga menziesii. The sequence continues at coordinate 67,562 of LPNX010029852.1, forward strand.
ATTAGGCAGTTCTGGCGTAGATGATGTCCTCTGCATTCCCAGCATTTCACTCACTGCTTCATCTTTACCTGCTCAATTTCCTTTGAGTCTTCATGCCTGGACCATTTCTTAATGGGTCACTTGGACGAATGTCCCATCACTGATTCACCTTCCTTTCCCTTGCCGATTGCTCCCAAAAGGCCCTTCACCTCCCTTTTCAAACCAATAGAGTCTTGCAAAATCTAGTGGTTCATTTCATTCTGCCTTTTCTATATCTTAAGCATCTCCCCAAGATTTTCTTGGGTCTTGGAAATCATTTGAGGGAGTCTTCCAGCCAATTCCAACAACTTTTGATCTACTGCCATGATTAATGTGCACCACCGAGTTTCACTTTTCTCACCTCTGAAATGCACCATTGAAATTCTGTCAGACCAAGCATAATATAGATATTCAAATTAGTCAGTCAATTACCCAATTGGCATGACAGTCCAAGTGTCATCAAGGAGACTTTCATATTTTTCATGCCTTCCCAACAGGCACACAAGCTCATTCATGTCCATTCTTGGGAAGGGAATTAACTATTCCAACATTCACAATTTACTTTCAGCGAATACACACATTCCATTTTCAGTCATACATGCATTCAACAATATTTTGTTTTGCACCATGCATTAATATATATATATATATATAATTAAAAAGGTAAGAGAGAGCAGCAAGAGTTTTTCCCCTCTATGTTTTGTTCCATTTTGGAACCCACACCACCGATGTGGCTTTTCATGCTCTCATCCTCTTTCACTTCACCATGAATGCTGGACCAATCCCTCTTGGTCATGACACTTAGTGTCTCTGGTCTATTTTAGACCTCTCAACCATGGAGTCTCTCCACATGGTTTCCTCGGCTGCTAGGAACTTCACAGTCTCACTAGCACCTTTTTCATTACCGCTCATTCCGACCTCTCCAGGACGGTCACATGTCCACATGCACCCCTAGGATGCTCTCATAATCCTCGCTCCCAACGATACCTATATCCAAACATTGAATAGATTCACATGTTTAGTTTATTCTCATCGGTTTTATCTCTAGAACAAGAGCTTAAAACATCATAACCAAATCATATACACATGTATATTCATCAGCAAAACAATCCAATACTTATCTATATTGTGTGTTTCCTCGTTGGTCCACAAGATCCTGCTTCACTTTGCAAGCCTTGGGATCGCCTATGGACTTGGATGTTAGTTCAGCACGCAGGCTGCTCCACAACATCAATAATTAATTTCTAGCCAGTACACCCTCGTGTCGACTGAGCTTGGAACTTTACCACGACCATTTTCAAGTCCAGGATCTACTATGGAACCCCAGGCATATAACAACCCAACATACACTTATACCAACATACACTTATATCAACAATAATACATTCACTTATATCAACAATACACTTATACCAACATACACTTATATCAACATACACTTATATCAACAATAACCCTTACTCTGCAACCCCTCACAACAACCGTTTCCCTTTTCTCTTTAGGGTGCAACACCCAACTGCACCTATTTAGCCTGTCAACACAAGCAATATAAGCAAACTCATCGGTGTTATTGCTCTAAAACTGTAATCATATTTCATATCATTCACTATCAAGTATTGAGACACCAGGAGTGTGTCCACTCCCTAGAGTGTAGTCAATATTGAAAACCCTTTCATGACTCTACATTGGAAAAGTGTGCACCCTTTCTCGGTGTGTGCCATGTAGGCCCTATTCATACTCAAGCAATCGGTCATCCTGGAAATAAAATCAAAACATATTCTCCATATTGAATTTAACAATTTGACATGCATATTCTTAGCTAGGGTCACAGAACACTTGTCCATTTGCCAACGCAGTATTCCTTCATTAAGGAGGAATGGGGCTCCCTTCTCTGATTTGACAGTCCCTCGGTTAGCCATCCCAACTCCTTTTTACATTTCATATCCACACATTTCTTACCGACATAATCCATACCATCTCACTCATGTTGCTTACCAAACATGTAGTGGAGATGAGACATTTCCAAAATGCATTAGAGAAAATTTCAACTCAAAATGGGCCTTTTAACTTTAACTCAAATTCCATGTCATCATGTGTTAGCCAATGAAATTGCTTTAAATTTGAAATACCGTATAGGTCTTAAACACTTTCTTAATATAATTTTGGGGATAGGTATCATAAAAAAAACTACTTTTTTTGTTTGTATTTTTGACATATCTCCCCGTGTTTTTACTCAAATTTCGATCGGGAGAG
>LPNX010029852.1:69862-97542 GCA_001517045.1 Pseudotsuga menziesii
CTAATGTCCAATGGAGTTTCACCCGAAACCCATTTCCAAGATAAGGGAGAACCTTCCCATGAAGTTTGGCTACTGCAGGCCATCACACATGATCTTCCTGCAGTGTGTACCCCTGGCACATTCATCAAGTAGACAAACAGTCAATCATTATCTGATAATACAATCCAAATTGATTGTTCCATAACTAAGTAATGACATTAGTAATCAAATTCAATAGGAATTTGCAACTTTGTCTACTACATAAATTTATTTGCTTAGCAATGAGGTGATCCTCATTTGTGGGTCTCTTGTAAGTAGCACTACTATGCCCATTGTAATTTTATGCTTCTAGCATAATATGAGTACCCACTTACAATGCGTCCTCCTGACACAATCTTATGCAAGCCAATAGTGATTAGTAGTTGTCAACAATTTCTTAAATCTGAAATTCACAATTCAAATTTAACAACCCATTATGCATACCAACTATTTTCACAGCCATGAGACTCTTCTCATAAGGTTTGGCTCTTTCACGTGGTAGATTCCAGCATTTGTCATGGTCTTACTCTCATTTCCATGCTCTAAATAATCTACCTAAAACCTGAGCTTCAATCAACCAAACACTTGGTAAGTCTGGATGCATATAACCTTTTCATTGCTGCAACCATCACTTGAAACATTTCCAGAATTTATAAAATTCAAATACTTCTAGCTGTTAATCACATTAATATTACCAAAACTCATTTACTTCATGCAATCATTATCATACTAACATTTGCAAGGTATAGTCACATCATTCATGCAATTAAATGGAATGTTTAGATACTCCTTACTTCATAAGCGTATCATTATACCACCTTGCTCTTCCATAGATCATTTCCAGCATCCAATTGATCATGACTATCCTCTTTATGCACTTACTATCCTGCATTCATAACAACCTTTGAAATGGTTCTTGAATTGTCATCAATTCATCATTTCAGCCATTAGTTATTCATAATATCACATGCACTCATCTCAATGCATTCATGCAATGCATCACAACATTTGCACCTATACTTATGCAATCAGTCACTCACACCCTTCATATGCATCCATTCAATGCATGACTACAAGATTCATAAAATCTTTTTAATGCATATCCATTCAATACTACCTTGCATTGATTCAGGAATACTATGCATTCAACACACCACGCATGGCCTAACCATGACTACTTCATATAGGATGCATTACTATAATCAAGATCATCATTACTTACTTTCCTTGGGATACTAATCTCAATCAATATATACAGGCATGACACCTTTCTATATGAATGTAGTATAACATTCAAATATCCACATGGTATGAGGTCTCTTACCTTTACCACTCCTTGAAATTTGTCATAATTAAACCATTACTTGCATGGATCCTACTTACACCTTCGACATTACCAGTGTAGTCAGTATCTTGCAGAGGATTGCAGAATTTGCTCACCAACTTTTGATTATGGACTGGTTGCTTTATCCCTTCCTCCATAGGGTTGCTAGTCACATTTATCAGTATCAGCAACATATTCAGCCAGGTCCATGTTGTCATTGGTTTTTCCACTAATCCCAACACCAATGCAATAACTATCATTAGTGGTTCATTATAAATGTATAATCCTCAATATCCTATGTATGCAAAGCATATCCTCATGCACTTCATGCATAAAACTTAGGAAATTTAGTTATAATCAACAATATAGGGTTTAAGGAAACCTTTTTTTTCAAGTCCCACATCCTCGCATGGAACTCCTCTTCCACACAATAGCTGGTTTGACTTCATAGTCTTGCTACATCTAGGCATGCAATTCCCAGATTTGTCCATTTGACAGCAGTGGCTGTCATTAGCACTTTGCTTCTCCATACTCGGATCCTGGTGACTTTCCCCTATTCCCTACTGGATAAGCTTTCCAATTCCTATCCACATGCTTCATTCTGACCTTGGGTGTGAAAACCACACCATTTCAAAATGATGGCGAAACACACCACTGAATTTTGGTCTGGAATGCGAACTTCAGCCACCTGGAATTCTCTTCTCCTTTTCAGCCCTGAAGCTGTTGAAAGACTACTGAGAATTTCACTGAAGACCCCAATTTTTCTTTCATCGAATCGGGCCTCTTCCCAACTAAAATTTCGACACTTCAGTGATGCAAACAGCAATTTTCCTCCGGCGCTCATTGACAGCCCTAACAACTAACATTTTTCGCTGCATCGAATCTTTGGTTGTCTAGGCTTCTGAATCACTATCGGCGATGGTAGTGTATCGGCAATCGAAACCACTAACCCTTACCGCATCGGCTATCAAAACCACAATTCCTTGGGTGGACAGTTCTTTAGGTAGCCGCAGCTATGGGCAACAAACCAACTTTGGGTCCCACAGACCATACAACCCATCGGCGGTCTCACCAACTGATTTCCGGTAATCTGACCCACTAGTCTTCCTCGTTGCACTAGAAATTTGAACAACAAATCCTTTCTGCTGTGTCAGTGACCAGAACCACTATCCATTGATTGGATAGTTCCTTAGGCATCCACAACAGCGGACTCACAATCGACTAAACTTTTCCGACTTCTATTGGCGCTCAAGACCACTAGTCTCCTGACGTATCGGTGGTCCGTTCATCTACACTTTCAAACTTTATCAGCAATTCCAAAGGCTATCCCTTGGCGATCAAACAGCTAATGCCTTCCACAGTTTCGGATCCCCATCCATCTAAACTTTCGAGTCCTTTATCAGCGCTGCAAAAATCCATCATCGGCGGTCCAATCAACTAAATTTTTCCGATGTTTCGGGCTGATCCTCCTCTGGCTTCCGACGTATCGGTGGACCGATCCTCTAAAGTTTTCCAATATTTTCTGTACTTAGAAAAAATTTCAGAATTTTTTCTTCCTTCTACTGCCGCATCGTATGCTCGATCATCTAACCTTCACCGACGTTTCAGCGATCTTCGGGAGATCTCCGCCAAAAATACGTCTCTACCCTCAACTATTTTTCGCCAAAACCTTCTCTTCTCTTCCACCACTACATCGGCAACCTCATCCTCTAATTATTGACGATCCCATCTTCCATTTTTCTCCGATACTTACTGCTGCATCGGCTACTCAAACAACTAAATTTCACCGACGGTTTCCATACTTAGAGGAATTTTCAAAATTTTTCCCTTTCTACTTTCTTCCGCCGACATTTCGGCTGATCAATCCACTAAATTTTGCCAATCCTCCTAACTCCTCCACTACTTATCGACGCCTCGAACAACTAAGTTTTTCTGACATATTGGTGGCCTTCGGCTGATTCCCTTCGCAACTGTGTCTACGGCTTCCACTGTTTTCCGCCGACGGCATCGAAAGTCCTTCCATCTAAATGTGTCAACATTTTGGCAGTCTTCAGCTGACTCCTTCCGATGATTTCAACACTTAGAATTTTTTTTTAAATTTTTACCCACGTCGGCTCAATCATGTACATTCTGTCGCTACCGTTGCGGCTCAAACCTACCAACCCAGCCGAAGTATCGGCGCCTTCATCCTCTTTCTTCCACCACCATTGCAGCGCCTTCATGATTTTCCATCCGCTTCGTCGACTCAGACTTCCTCTATCTCTTGCCACTACCAGGGTCTGTATTGGAGGAGCTTCCAACTAAGTTCTCCGACGATCTTATGGTCTCAACACTTAGAAAATTTTTCCAAAGGATTTCCTCTTTGTCGGCTTATTTCGCCCGATGGCATCGGCTCTCAACACCTCTTCGTTGCCGCCGTTGCGGCTCTCTTTCGACAAGCCTCCCCTTTCTTCTGTTGCCGCCGCTGCATCGAAATAATTCTCGTGAAGCTTCCCACCTTTGTAGCTCCGTCTCTAGGTTCTGTCCATTGTGCATCAGGCGGACTTTCGCCTAGCTCATCCGATGATTTCAGACTTAGAAATTTTTTGGAATTTTCTCTTGTCATTCACATATTTCTCCTATTTTCTTCTGGGCAGTAGGAACCCTGCCTTTGATAACTAGTTATTCATGGTCCTTTGAGGCCCAATTGCTGCAACATACACTCTGTCACTGCATCTCCATGGCCCATTCAGGCCCATGCTACAACCTTTTCTCTAATACCACTCTGTAATGTCCCCGGCCCTCCAACCGGCGAAGAGGACGCTACTAATGCCAAACAAATGGGAAAAAGGCCCCATGAACATGAACATGGATAAATGTTGAAATTAAAAATCCCAACATAATACATACTAAGATGCATGAAACATACAAGGATACATAGTTACTGAACATTTAGTGGAAGCAAACATATACATAAACCAGTATTCAACATGTTCATCATTTCTCATGAAACAGTAGATATAATTGCAGAGATGAAACAGTCAAGAGTACTTATCTCTTGATGAAGAATTCTCCCCGCAACCAGCTACATCGCTGCAACGTTCCACCCAACCATAGGCCAGCGTGCTCATCAATCTCTCAGCAACACTACCACCCCCGAGCTGGGCATGATTCCTTAAGGAATAAGGGTTAATGCAGGCTTAGACATAGCCAAGGTACACAATCAGCCAAACCCACGTAGTAGGGTTTTACCAGGTCATCAAGGAGCTAGGAAAGGCTAAATGCTAAGCTGGTGGCCTCAACACCAGTCTTCTCAAGCATAACCAGCCTCTAATCCCACTCTCAATAGTCCGAAGACCAACCACTGCATACCATAGCAAAACAACCTATTCACAGCTCTGTTAAGAAGGCAAAGACAACCCGGTGGCAATCCCAACCAAAGGTGAAACACAACTTGAGCCCACAAGACAACTTATAGTTGTTCTTAGCCCTAGCATGGCCAAAAAAACTCAACATCAACCCAAAACTAGGGTACATCAACAGCCACAAACTCACAATGAGAACTATGGCAACCTTACACAATCTGCAGTTGGGGAAGAAGCAGAACTCCCAGCATATACATGGGAAAACTTAGAGAACGAATGTGGAAAACAATAGCAAACCAACATCCACGAGCCCACAGCACACACAATCCCCTAATGTAATGGCTGGAGGACTTTCACGGGCAGAAAAAGAGGAAAGAACAAACTCTTAACCTGTGCACAAGGGAAAAAAGACACAATCCAAAAATGGAAGAAGGAGACACACACACAGTCCGAAATGGAAGAAGAAATCGGACTCACAACAGCATCCAAAAATCATGGGAAGAACGACAGCAACCCAAATCATGGGTTAAACCAATAGCAATCCCGAATTGTGGATGAAAACCACGGCTATTTCACATACACAGCAGAAATCGTGCCCTTGAGGCCGCTCTTCTAGCTCATTGCATGCACAAAACCAAAGGAGAACAGAACATCTCTCTATGTGAGGATGGAATTCCCCAAACCACAATCGTGAAGGTGAAGACCAGGCCAACTTCCTGTGTGAGGGAAATGATGGCTTCAGCCACTGGGTATGCATACCGTCAGAGCTAACAGTAGCCTGCCATACTGACGCCCCCCATGCCCACGTTTCCTCAAGCAGTAATTGCCCTCAACTAACGTCTGCCCCCAAACGACTTGGTGGCTAAAAGAGACAAGATGGTGGTTGACACATGGATTTCCCCCGCATGACTCAAGGTTCATCATCTCCCCCCCCCCCTTATCCTTTGGAATCATGCCCTTTTCATTTTAACATTGCGCCGTCAGAGCTGGCTATAGGTTTATTTTAATTGATATCCGTATTTACATGATGCTGAACTATAATGTGTCGGATAGCATGATATACCATCGGCAACTATCCCTATTGCCGAAACATACACAACCAAATCGATGGTGGGGATTTTGCCTTTAGCTCCTCACCACGATTAATTACATTATATACATCATGCAAACGGGGTCAAAATCGGGGTGTTACACAGGGACCTTATCATCATCAAATAGGCATTTCTTATCTTCTGACAGAACTGTGAAAGGACTTTGTCTTTGAAATTCAATATCCTCTTTCTCATCTGAAATTTTCTCTGCAGGTACAGCACTTTCAGCAGAAATTCTCTACATGTACAGCATTTTCAAGAGGCTCGGCCTCCTTATTATCTGACTGTAAATCTTTGCTCTCATTGTCATTAGGGTGTTGTTTAGATTCAAAGTCTTCATTTGCATGATCTGAAACTTCCTCTAATTTAACCCTATCTTCATCTTTGACCTTTACCTTTTTCCTGAGCTTTCTGATCAAAGTCTGCCCTTTATCAGCCTGTCTTCTGTGAGACTATCCTTCTTGACCATTTTGAAATCTTGACCAGAAAAAGAAATACTCCCAAGTCTTTCCCCTACTCTGCAAAATAGTGTTTATGATGATTTTGATAAGTCCATGATGGAAAATAGACTGTTTAGTATGATTTTGGTGCTCCTTAACTCTGCAAGACATCTTCTGCAGACTCTTTAGAAAGAAAAAGGGTAAGTTCATGTTGGACTCATTACTGAGGTGCTGAAGAAATCTGAAGTGGTATTTGAAAACAAAGGCATATCTACCCTCACAGGTAATATAACTCTGTAAAAATTTAATGGGCTCTATCCATTTAGGCTTGAAGTTATGAATGGGTACACCTTTACTCCAATCTGGAATTACACCAGGAAGTAAGTACTTTTGTGCATTGAAGGTGAATGGAACCTTCTTAAACCATAATTCTCCCTCACTCTTTATGCATGTTGCCTCAGCAGCCAACTCCTTAGTCAATTTTAATTGTAAAGTATCAAAAGACACAATGTCTTTATCATAGCACTAAGCAAATTTATGGGAGACCTCTGCATGATATCCATCAATCTTTTTGAAAAATGTCAACCATCCTGCATTAGAAAATAACTCTGCACATTCTGGAAAATTATCCATCCAACTAAGGTCAGTGGGCTCAACTCTATTTTTTTTTCCACTTTTATTCATGTTTACTATGGTTTTAACAGCACCTGTCAATATCCCATAGTATTTCTATCTTCAAATCATAACAATCTGCCCTAACACACAGTTCAGGGAATCTTTTGTGCCAAATTGTAACAGTTTGACCTAATCACAGAGTTCAGGGACCTCTAGCAGTTCTGCTTTGAATTTTATTGTTTTAAACGATGAATACTTCGATATATTTGTTAATAATTCATCATTCATAGTCTATTAGGTGAAAAAACTCATATCCTTCCTTCGAATTTTAACATTAAGGATTTTATCAGAAAAAAACCCAAAATAAACAAACCCTAGCAAATGCCACGCGGGGTACCTGCTCAGAAGATCAATACGAGCACTAGAATGCAATCACATCAATGATTAGGTGTCGAATTTCACGTTCCACCTGTCTCTAACTGTCTAGACCACTTCAAACAGTCGCTGTTGGAAATCCCTAATTCCTCATTCAGTTGTAAAAACCCTGATTTCTCAGCAGTGTGTTCTCACCATGACTTTCAATATCCTTCGTATCCTTCAGATAAGGAACATACTCCCGAAAAACTCTACCTCATTCTACTCGTTGTCATCATTTATCCTGTGCTGCATGCAATTGCCATGATCTACCTCATATGATGATCATCCACCTGTTTCAATGATAAACTATGCAAAACACGTATCAAATGCATCAAATGATGTGATTAACCCCTTAGAGACAAGACACCTGAATAATTGGACTGAAAAAATGATGATTTTAGCATTCACGACTTTCTTGTAGCACTCTAGTGTATTAATTTTGCTCTTGCACTACAAGAAAGTCTAATCACATAATTTCACATCATTAGGCCAGTAATAAAGTTTAAGACTTGGTTTATGTGCTTAATCTCGACCTTAGTGTTATTTATAAAACCATTTAATCCATATATACCTTGCAAAACCCTTCAAGAATGAAATCTAAGCAAAATTTATAAAAGCAGGCTTAAAAATAAGAAAAATCAAAATCATAAAAATTAAAAGTTTGAAATCAAAATTACCTTTATAAACAAAATTTCCTAGAAGCAAAAATACTAGCAAGTTTCAAAAACATAAATAAAAGCATAAAACTAAGGAAGACAAAATCATGACCTAACATCTGGCTCCTGCTGCGGGCTGAAGTCCTCCTTGTGAGGCTTCAAGAACCTGTGGACTAGTGCCTTCTTTACTGTTACCTGCTAATCTGCAAAATTTCCATTGGGTTATGGATTCCTTATTGTGTTTTACTCACACCGGTATATACAATGAAAACTAAAATTCCCCTCAAAAACTGTAGAAATGCTTGAGGAATCATCCATTAACTAGACTTGACAATTCCTCACCCTCCAAAGTCTGTAGAACAAAAGTGTTATTTTCCAAAAACTTAGATACTAGGAAAGGGCCAAACCAGAGGTTATCAAATTTTCCATGTTTCTCTTTTGCCTCTTTCCTAGCATCCCACCTTAGAACCATATCACCTATTTAGAAAGTATTATCTTTGATTTTCCTGTCAAAACTGTCTTTAATCATCAATTTGTATAGCTATGCCTTTTCTTCCACTTTTTCTCTATACTGCTACAACTCTATCATTGCATAAATCCTTCTCTACATATCATTAGGTTCTTCCTGACAATCCTGAAAAAACTTCATCACTGGGATACCCAATTGGACAGGAAAAATTGCATCTGTACCATACACCAATTAGAAAGGAGAAGTTCCAATTTCTTGTTTGACTATTATTCTATTAGCCCATAATGCATATTTCAGCATAGAATCCCATGATCTCTTATTATGCTTCAGCAATTTTATGATACTCTGAATGATATTTTTATTGGAGGACTCAGCTAAACCATTACCTTGAGGATAGTAAGGAGTTGAATGTTTCAACAAGATTCCATTCTTTTCACAAAATGCTCCCATTGCCTTAGACTTAAAATCCTTTGCATTATCTGTTACTTTTCTTTGAGGACACCCAAACCTACTGAGAATATTTTCTTCAATAAACTCCATAATCACTTTATCTATGGCATTCCTCGTGGGGATAGCTTCCACCCATTTGGTAAAGAAATATGTTGCAGTCAAAATCCACTTGTTTTGTCTTGAGGAAGATGGACTTATCTCTCCTATAAAGTCCAGACCCCGCTGCTGGAAAGGGTAACTTACTGCAATTGGTTTTAAAGGGAATGACAACAATTTTTGTTTACCAGCAAACTTCTGACAGGGGATGCAAGCTCTTACCTGCTGATATACATCTGTAAATAAAGAGGGCCAATAGTATCCAGCTCTTAATATTTTTTATGTTGTTTCCTTCCAATACTTCTGACCTCCACAAGCACCCTCATGAGATTCAGAAATCACTCCTTCAATTTCAGGTTTATCTAAGCATCAGAGTAGAATACCCCCTGGATCCTTCCAAAATAGCTATTGTTCTACCAAACAGTAATTAGTAGTTCTTAGCTTCAAAGACCTAGCAGCTTTTCTATCTAAGTATTCAGGACATTACAAATACATCAGAAAATATACAATGTCTGCATACCATGTGGATGCTAAATAGAAATCCATAATCTTCTGTTTCTCCAACTCTGCTTGATTTTCTCCTTGTGCTAGCTCATCTGCCATCAAATGCAATCCTAGATCTTGGCAATTTGATTCAGCCAATAGCTTAGCTAAACCTTGTCCCTTCACTAGTTTGGTAGGTCTGATATCTACATCATACTCCATGATTTTAGCAATCCACTTGCCTCTTTTTCCCTCGCTTTCAGGCTGTGTCAAAACAGCTTTTACAGCAGCATTAGGAACATATGAAATAACTTTGGAATGCAAAACATAGATTCTAAAAAAATTCAAAGCTTTTACCAAAGAATAAGCCTATTTTTCTAGGATGCTGTATTTTAATTCAGAATCTCTGAGAGTTTTGCTGAAGAATGCAATAGGATGTTCAAGGCCATCCTTATTCTTCTGTAACAGAACAACAGCCAATGTATCTTCAGATGCAAAGGAAAAGGTTAGAAATTCCTTGGTAAAATCTGGACTTACTAATACTGGAGCCTCAGTAAGAGCCATCTTAATTTTTTCAAATGAGTTCTTTGCTTCAGTGGTCCATTTAACTTCTTGATCCTTCTTTAGCATGCCTGTGATCTGCTTGATAGTCTCAACAAAGTTTGGTATAAACCAACGCAAAAAGTTGATTTTACCAATGAAAGATTGGACATCTTTTTTAATCCTTGGAAAACTTATCTTCAATATTGCTTTCACCCTTTCTGGGTCAATCCTCATACCATCAGTTGAAACTAAATGACCCAACAATTTTCCTTCCTGTACAGCAAAGTGTGACTTCTTTGGATTCAAGGATAAACCAAATTTTCAGCATTTTAGGAAAGTTTGTTTCAAATTTTTTATATGTTCATCATCTTATTGTGAAAATACAGTAATATCATCTAAGTAAATTACCACAAACTTGTCCTTTTCCCCAACAAATGCTATATCCATAGCCCTCTAAAAAGTTGCTCCAGCATTCATTAAACCAAAAGGCATCTTATCATACATGAAATTTCCCCATGGAGTAGTAAAAGCTGTTTTTTCCTTATCATCAAAATGCATAGAAATTTGATTGTATCCTGAAAATCCATCAACCATAGAAATCCTTTGTGCCCCAACAACCTTCTGAAATATTTTCTCAATTTTAGGCAGAGGATAATTATCCTTTAGTGAAGATCTATTCAAGTTTCTAAAGTCAACACATAGTCTGATTTGTCTGTTCTTTTTCCTAACAGGAACTAGATTAGCCACCCATGAAGAGTACCTGAGAGGAACAATGATCTTGGCATCTAATAACTTCTTAACTTCTTTTTCAATAATAGGAAACAAGGCTGGATTAATCCTCCTTAATTCCTGTCGAAAGGGTTTAACATTCGGTTTTAAACGTACTTTATGTTGTATAATCCCAGTATCATATGTTCTCAATTCTTCATAAGACCATGCAAAGACATCAACATGTTTCTTTAACAACTTAATGTACCTATTTCTATGTTCTGATGTGAGTGTTTTTGAAATCTTCACCATTCTTGGATGTTCTACAGTACCAATGTTACAATCCACCACATTCTCTTCTAAACATTGTACAACAAGTTTTAGAGGTGTGTCATCTTTTGAAAATATCCTTTCTAAGGGTACCAAACCTTTTGGGATGAAATTACCTTTTAGTTCAATAATCTTGTGGCCAGCAATTTCATTTTCACCAATCTCTTCAACATCTTCATCCTCATCATCTTCTTCTTGATCAATCAGGGAATTAGAAAACTCATGTGTAAGCTCCAAAAATATTTTAATTTCAATGTCATATTCTAACACTCTCCACTGCTTTACATTATCAGGTACAGAAGGTTTGTACCTAACCTCAATGGGATACTTCAACTGTGTGGTTTTGGGAATTCTAAAATGTGTAGCTGCTAAGTCCAATGAATCAGCAATTTGATTATGATCCCTTGGAATATAGGTAATGTTAAAAGCTACAAAATAATTGTCGATCATGTCCCATACCTCATTTCGGTAAACTTTCAGCAAATCTTGCTTCACTTGATAGTTGTTCCTCACCTGCTGAACAACCAACTCGAAGTCGCCATATGCATAAATCTGCTAAATGCCTAAATCTTTAGCAGCCTTCAAACCTAACATCAAAGCTTCATATTCAGCGGTATTATTTGTAGTAATAAATTCTAATTTATACATCAGCTTTACTATTTCACCACCAGGGGATATGAGAAGCACCCCTACTCCAGTACCTTCTTTACAAGATGATCCATCAAAGTATAATTGCCAAAGCTCATCTTCTTGTTCCTTACTGCATTTAACTGGCTGTTCCTTTTCAGCCTGTAACAAACCAGCAATATTATCATCATCACTAAAATGTAACATGCAAGTACCCAAATATTTATCAACAGCATACAGAGGATGGTTTGTAGGGTTCTTGTCATCTGTCACAATATAGTCAAATTGAAGCTCTCTGTACAGCCTTCTGTTTTCTCCTCCAAACACAGGAATAGTAGCATATGTTAAATCCATTTGTAAAGTTCCACCAACTTTCTTTGCCCAAGACCTAGAGAGAAGTAATCCAAATTTAGGTGTAATATCTGCTACTAGCACATCCATGATTACACTTTTCATTGGTAATTGAGCCAAACTGACAACCATATTTTTAATTACACCCAAACACTTTACAGCTCGTGAATCAAAAGCATACAGATCATGGTAAGGTTTGGTTATGCTCAAACCTAAAGCCTCCATGACAACCTTTGTCATTAGGTTATGTGATGCTCCTGAATCTAAAAGACAGTTATGTATCATTTTTTCATGGATAGTCAGTGTAATGTAGAATGGAGGTGAAGCACCTGCTTCATTCTCAGTTTTTTCAGCCAAAGATGATCCAATAAAGATATTAGGATTTTCTTCTTTTAGATTCACTGTATCAGAACGAGGCTGATTGTTTGCTGGACCAATCATTTTAAGAACTTATTCTTTGTAAGAAGGATTTTTCATTAATTCAGTAAAAGGCATAGGAATCTTTATTTTTCCTAATTCATTTTCCAGATTAAAATTCTACACAATTTTATTTACCTCTTCAACCTCCATACTTTTCTTTTGCTTATCCTGAATTTGTTTTTTCTCTAATACAGGGTCAGATTGTTGTTTAATAGGTACAACTACCTTCTTCTTTGGGTTTTGTACTACTTTTTTGGGGCCTGACCTCAAATTCAAAGTATTCTTTGGTTCATTCTGATAGACATCAACAGTTACAACAGTCATTTTCAGATTTAAATCATCTTCTGTTTCAAACATATCAGCATCATAGTATTCCGCGTTTAAAAATTCTTCTTCAATGACAAAACCCTCAGTCAACTGTTCTCCAAAATAGTTCATATCCTGATATGTGTCTTCAAATAACACTTCCTCTTCAATATCTTCTTCATCAACAACATTGTTCTGAAGAGGTGGGGGTACCCTTTGATCCTCAGTCTCTCTCCTTTCTCGTTGTATATCATTATTTCTTCATTCTCTAGGTATGAAGCGAGGAGCAACCTGTCTTCTGAACTGGTTTTGATTGTTAGGGTTCCTTTCACCTTCTTGAATAGGTTTGTTTGAATTTCTTTCTAGTTCTAAATTGTTTAATTTTGTAGTTAAGATCTTAACTAGCTTGGCCATCTCATCAATTTTACCTTCTGCAAAATGAGATGTTGAAAACCCTGGAGCTGCTTCCTTCTTACCTTTCCTATCATACATTTGTTGAGTTGTTTCCTTCTTCAATCGATTAGAAGCCAATATATAAGACTCCGCCTCTAATGCTGCATCCTGCATGTTCAGTTAAAAAACAGGTCTTCTTTCTCTTAGTAGTAAGGAGAATCCATGGTTGAAAGCATTTGCATATGTGAGTTTTGCAGATGTTTCTGAAGGTTTTATTTCTATAGGAATTCTGCCATACATTTTATTGAATCTCTTTGAAAAGTCTACAATGGTTTCACCCGTCTTTCTCCTAAGGGCTCCAAACTCAGTTATATAATAAGTATGATCTTTAGTGTCACCCCATTGTCTCATGAAGAGGTCCTGATGCTCTTCTATGATGGTGATAGAATTTGCAGGCAACTCCCTAAACCATTTTCTGACATCTCCATCAAGGCTCTGCACAAACATCCTCATCCATACATCCTTAGCTTCAATATTCTGGTTATCAGCATAACTGAGAAAGGCTTCCCAATGTTCCTCAGCTGTAGTTTCACCTGTCCATTAAACCTAGGCAGGTATTTTTGATAATCACCTCCAAGAAGTGCATTCAAAGGGTGAGGCAAAACTAATGGTGCATACCTGGCTGCAACCATTCGGTCCATCATATCTATAGGCTGATTTTGGGCTACCATTTTAAGGTTGACTGACTTTAGTGATGGAGATATTTGACTAGAACTTGGCTAAAAAGGGGTTTTACCAACTTTCAGACTGACTTTAGTGATGAAGATATTTGATTGGAACTTGGCTAAAAAGGGGTTTTACTAACTTTCAGATGAAATAGATGAATTTTACTAGGAGATACTATTTTTTCATTTTTGAAGTATTGAGGATCAGTGAAAACTTGAAAGTTACTGACATGAATTATAGGCTTCAACCAAGGTGAAGTTTTTTCTTCTTTTCTCAAAACAGACAAAGGTGATGAACTATCCAACTGATGAGGGTTATATAGGGATGGTGATGACTGAGACCTTCTAATATTCCTTTCTATTTTCAAGTACTGTTCTGGGTCTGAAACACCCAATTGCAAAGGTGAAATAGGTCTATTTCTAGTTCCAATTCCCTAGTAGCCACTGTGACAAACTGGTGAAAAGTAGTCTTTAAGATTTGTTGGTTTAAGTTCACTTCTTAAAACCAGCGAAATGATAAGTGTCCCAGGGAAAAATATGTTTTCAACTTCATTCCCCGGAAATGGTGCCAAAGATGTTTATGCCATAAATTGTTCCCAGACTACAAGAGAACAAGCCAACACAATCTCAATAATTTCAATAAAACAAAATAGGGTTTTTAGGGTTTTTTGGTTGATAAGTTTGATGACAAGAGGGAATACATTCATAAATCCAAATAAACACTAAATCATAAGCATAGAAAGGATGATATGCATAACATAATAACCATAATCCAACAGAAAACAACATTGAGGTTCATCCACAGATGGCAAGCACTCCAAGTATAAAAACTTTAAACCTGCAATGAAATTACCAACTGAGTAACTAAAACAGGTTATAAATGAAACCATAGAACAAACTGAAGGGTAAATGGAGCATATATTTCATAATCAGTCTTTCAAATACACATAAGAGTCATTTACTTAGCTTATGAACAAGTCTAAAGAACTCCTCTTGCCAACCAAAAAATCGAACCATCTGTTCTCTTAGTGACTTACATTAATACTATCCTTCAAAATTGGTTAAGGAACTGAACCCTAACTGCTTTTTTAGCCTACTCGTCGAAATAATTTCATCTAAATAACATTTACAAAAATAAAGTAACTTTCAACCCTAACTAATAACTGATTATCTTAACAAACTTTACAAATCTTTATCTGCTTCAGCTAACAAGGCTATCCCTTCCAAGGCTTGGGCTTTTCTCCTTGCATTCAGTTGATCTGCTTCCATATCTGCAATATTCTGGATTAGTTCTTCATTTTGCTGATGCAGATCCTGGATGGTTTGCTTCAACATTGTAAATTGACCTTCTCTATTCCTCTTCCTTTTCAATGCCTCTCTTGAAATTGCAATCAGCTCCTGATAGTGGCTATTCACCTCATCCAAATCCTCTCTAAGTATTCTATTTTCCATGACCAAGCCATCATTCGTCTCCTACATGTATTCCACCTGATACTTATATTGTTTTACACTTCTCTGTAAATTTTCTTTTTCTGAATCAAAGGTTTTATTTCCTACTATGGTTTGCATCTCATTTGGAAGCCATGGAATATCTAATCTCTTATAAATTTCTTCATCTTCTAGCAACAATTCTGTAGGAGTTTCAGGAAAACCTAGGTGTTCTTCAGTCTCACCTTCACATGGAACCTTTTCCTCCACCATCACCTTCTTTTCTGAGTAAGAAGCCTTTATCTCACCTTCTTGCTATTCTTGCAACATCTGACTTCATACCTCTAGAAATATATCAGATATTTTAGTATCAGTCAGGACAGACTCTCTTTCTAAATCCATTGGCCTTTTAGCTTTACTATCACCCTTATCATCATTCAATTTTTCCTCAGATGAAGAATCATCTATCACTGTTACTCTTTCTTTGTTCAATTTAGGATTCAGCAACTTCTTCATATTCAATTTGAGTTTATTTCTAGGTCTGGTTTTTGGTCTCCACACACGAGCAATTTCCCCCAACATTTTGAAAGTCTTACCCTGATGGGTAATTGAAGCAAACTCAACAACTTTTATTTTCTTTCTTTTTGGTAATTCTACTTCATCACCCTGGCTATGAAATTCCTTCTCAGTACAAACCCTAGTTGCATCAGTGGCAGGGACCTTATCACCATAAAATAGGCATTTCTCATCTTTTGATAGAACTGTGATAGGACTTTGTATTTGAACTTCAATATCCTCTTTCTCATCTGAAATTTTCTTTGCAGGTACAGCATTTTCAGTAGAAATTGTCTATGCATGTACAACATTTTCAACAGGCTCGGCCTCCTTATTATCTGACTGTAAATCTTTGCTCTCATTGTCATTAGGGTGTTGTTTAGATTCAAATTCTTCATTTACATTATCTAAAACTTCCTCTAATTTAACCCTCTCTTCATCTTTGACCTTTACCTTTTGCCTGAGCTTTCTGATCAAAGTCTGCCCTTTATCAGCCTATCTTCTGTGAGACTATCCTTCTTGACCATTTTGAAAACCTGACCAGAAAAGGAAATACTCCCAAGTCTTTCCCCTACTCTGCAAAATAGTGTTTATGATGAGTTTGATAAGTCCATGATGGAAAATAGACTGTTTAGTATGATTTTGGTGCTCCTTAACTCTGCAAGACATCTTCTGCGGACTCTTCAGAAAGAAAAAGGGTAAGCTCATCTTGGACTCATTACTGAGGTGCTGAAGAAATCTGAAGTGGTATTTGAAAACAAAGGCATATCTACCCTCATAGGTAATATAACTCTGTAAAAATTTAATGGGCTCTATCCATTCAGGCTTGAATTTATGAATGGGTACACCTTTACCCCAATCTGGAATTACACCAGGAAGTAAGTATTTTTGTGCATTGAAGGTGAATGGAACCTTCTTAAATCATAATTCTCCCTCGCTCTTGATGCATGTTGCCTCAGCAACCAACTCCTTAGTCAATTTGAACTATAAAGTATCAAAAGACATAATGTCTTTATCATAGCACTAAGCAAATTTATGGGAGACCTCTGCATGATATCCATCAATCTTTTTGAAAAATGTCAACCATCCTGCAATAGAAAATAACTCTACACATTCTAGAAAATTATCTAGCCAACTTAGGTCAGTGGGCTCAGCTCTATTTGTTTTTCCGCTTTTCTTCATGTTTACTATGGTTTTAACAGCACCTGTCAATATCCATAGTCTGTCTATCTTCAAATCATAACAGTCTTCCCTAACACACAGTTCAGGGAATCTTTTGTGCCAAATTGCAACAGTTTGACCTAATCACAGAGTTCAGGGACCTCCATCAGTTCTGCTTTGAATTTTACTATTTTAAATGATGAATACTTGGATATATTTGTTAATAATTCATCATTCATAGTCTATTAGGTGAAAAAACTCATATCCTTCCTTCGAATTTTAACATTAAGGATTTTATCAGAAAAACCCCAAATTAAACAAACCCTAGCAAATGCCACGCGGGGTACCTACTTAGAAGATCAATACGAGCGCTGGAATGTATCCACTTCAATGATTAGGTGTCTAATTTCATGTTCCACCTATCTCTAACTGTCCAGACCACTTCAAACAGTTGCTGTTGGAAAGCCCTAATTCCTCATTCAGTTGTAAAAACCTCGATTTCTCAATAGTGTGTTCTCACCACGACTTTCAATATCCTTCATATCCTTTAGATAAGGAACATACTCCTGAAAAACTCTGCCGCATTCTACTCACTGTCATCATTTACCCTGCGCTGCATGCAATTGCCACAATCTACCGCGTATGATGATCATCCACCTGTTTCAATGATAAACTACACATGACACGTATCAAATGCATCAAATGATGTGATTAACCCCTCAGAGACAAGACACCTGAATAATCAGACTGAAAAAATGATGATTTTAGCATTCGCGACTTTCTTGTAGCGCTCTAGTGTATTAATTTTGCTCTTGCGCTACAAGAAAGTCCAATCACATAATTTCACATCATTAGGCCAGTAATAAAGTTTAAGACTTGGTTTGTGTGCTTAATCTCGACCTTAGTGTTATTTATAAAACCATTTAATCCATATATACCTTGTAAAACCCTTCAAGAATGAAATCCAAGCAACATTTATAAAAGTAGGCTTAAAAATAAGAAAAATCAAAATCATAAAAATTAAAAGTTTGAACTCAAAATTACCTTTATAAACAAAATTTCCTAGAAGCAAAAATACTAGCAAGGTTCAAAAACATAAATAAAGCCATAAAACTAAGGAAGTGTATATTTACAAGAACTTGGGATAGAATAAATTGTTTGAAGGTCTGTTGTTGTCTTATTTGTCACTATGATGAAATTATTTGTCATAATGTCTACTTTGTGGTAGAAACTATTAGATCCCATGCATTATGACATATTTGGCATGTAAGTCATGTCATGTACATGTAATTTTGTTAGTGAGTTATATTTGAAAATGCTTAATTGTAGTATAATCTTCTGAATTCTGCAAAATTATGACAGAGCTGTAGCTAACGATAAACCATTACGAATGGTCAAGACTATATTGCACAATCTAGTCAAGATCCGTGGAACTACAATCAAGGGCCATCTTTCCATGGTTCCTATTAACTTGGAACCGCCGCCTATCATTCTTTCCTATATTGATCTAAATCTTCTGGTAATTTATTACTATATGATTAACTGGTTTATGGTTAAATTGAAATACAATACATTTCACTTGCTCATGTAGAAGCATGTTTGTTGAAAGAGAAGAGGTTGTGACTTGCAAGTTGCAATTGGTTTGTAGATGCCATATCCTGTCATGTATAAGCATTAATGTTTGTTTGATATGCTGCAGAACTACAAGTGGTTGTTCGTAATGATTTCAGGTAAAATTTTAATGTCTCATGCTTGTTTGTTTTTTGTACATACTTTGGCAGCGGCTAGAATGTTGGCTCCATATGGACAAGTCGGTCATAGTCACTGGGGAGACTCTTGTGCAAATAGTGGATCCCCTGCAGCTCCTTCTATAGATGCACAATTGAAGGTTTATATCCAACTTTGTCAAATATTCAAGTTCTGCAATGTGAATGATAAATGTCTCTAGATTGTAACTCAACAAAGCTTAGTAAAACTATCAGTAAACATTATGTTATGTATTAGTGTCCCTTGGATTTGGTTTAGTGGTTGGGATGTGGCGCTGCTATGTAAACAATCCAGTTTTAAACCTCGATGGGTGTAGAGCCATTGTGTGTGTGAGGGAAGGTGTCTGACCTCTTATAGTTGGTTTTCCTTCAACAAAGGGGCTAAACATGTGTGCCATGCCAAATTGATTCAAGTGGCTAATAGGATACTTTATTGTCTTGGAATTTTAGAATTTGTTTATATTATGTATTCTTCTAGTGGATAATTAATTGTTTTCTTATGTATTTGTATATGTTACCTTATGTGTCTCCAGCAAGAGCTTGGCGTAGTTTTCAAAAAGATTGGAGATAAAAAAACATGTACAATTGGTTTATCTGAACTCTACCACATCACACAACTATATCCACAAGTAAGTTTCTCATAGGCTTTTATGCCATTCATATATTAATGGCATGGATTCACCTCCACTAACCTTGTGAAAGAGTGGTTGCAGGATTGTTCAACTAGTAATTGCTTTATATATTGTTTCAAACAATATTATTTCTAATGCAGGTAGACATATTCTCTCAACTCCAAAATGCAAGTGAAACATTTTGCACATACATCAGAGATGGACTAGCATAGGTTCTGTTGTCATTCTTTGATATTTTCTTGTTGTGTTTACATCATCAAATGTTGTATACTTATTTGTTCGTGTTTTCTTCTGTAGATGGAAAAAAATGCAGTTGCTAGTAGGAAACCATCCAGCGTACCTATATCAACACCACCTCTAGTATCTCCCAATTTTTCTTCTCCAAATCTTGCACCTCCATCCCCTTTAAATGCAAAATTGCAGCCAACTAGGCTAGATAACATAAATCCCAACATCTAAGCTTTTCCTGAGAATGCTGATGGAAATGGAGGATCCAACTCTGTGGCTACTGATCAATTTGATTCCAGAAAGCTTTCCCTTATTCATAGTTGAGAAGAAAGAAATTAAAACAATGTTTTTTAGGAGGTATGTTATTGTTAAATCTGCTTTAGGTGTAGTCTTTTGACTTCTAATCTTAATTAAATATTGAACTAAGGTTTTGAGCACTAATAGTTTTTGAAGGTGAAATTGAACAAATATTTGACCGTTTCCAATACTGTAATATCTATGAGCCTGAATTTCTTCAAGTCATGCTACAGGTTCCCATGTTAAGCTATAGGTTGAATTAAGGCTTTACTGCTAGTTTATTGGGTTGCTATGAATGTTCACTATACTACCATAACCATAAGCTTTGAAAATATTTTTAGTGTACTTTGGATGCATCGATTGATGGAGCACTTCTAAAATTTTGCACATCACTCTTTACCTTAATTGAAAATATATACTTCTCTCATGCTTGCGCTAAGACTTGAACCTGATGTCTACAGCACGAAAATTTACTAGATCTTTTATATTTTAAATGTTTACCTTAACTACTAGATGTTGAATGGCATTCAAATATTGTTTTTCTTGTTCATCTAATTTTTTAATGTGCAAATTTATGTACTAATATGAAAGGTATGTTACCTCTTATCTAGAGTTTTTTTTCCGTCTCTTCATTTCTTGTATATGAAACCTCTAGAATCCATTTCTTAATTTTTGTTTCTCAATGTGTTTCTTATTTCTTTGTTTCTTGTAACATAGAACCACAGCCTGGAAAACTCTAAACCGACGCTCTGTTGGGAAACCAATACAATTTTTTACAAATGGAAGATTAGAGATTGCTACAAATTAAATATTTTCCTTTTCAAGAAAGGAAAATGATGAGAAACCTTGTCTTATTTGAGGTTTTGATAAATATCAATTATTTTTTCTACCAGGCTTGAAGACCCTGATGCCTTAACTGAATCCGTACTACATACTTGTGAGACAAGAGAGAAATTGACAGAGTGCATCACAACTTTTTTTAACCATCCTAGATATGGCTATCCATTCAAACATGGTGATAAGTACTTGTATTTCTTTAACTCTAGGATCCAAGCATAGAGTGTCATGTATGTCCAAGTACACTTCAAAATTCTGAGAAGAGATTGATGGACGTATTTTGTAAAGGCATTGTTTAAAGGATTATGATCAACTTTTTTGTGAAAATTTAATGTCATTTATGAAAATTTGATTTGTTGCATGAACACATTTTAGTTATTTGTTAATAATTTGGTTGTGACTGTTCTTCGTTTGTTTCTTTATTTCTTCTTCTTCCTTTTTGCGTGTTGGGTGGGAACATAAAATATGATTTGATTTCCGTTTTATAAATTTATGATCTTCAGGAAAATATTGAAGTAGAAGTAGAGGTCTTGCTTGACCCTAACCATCTAACTGAAGATGGATCAGTGGCATTAAATATTTATGTTGTGAGTCAAAATGCAAAATTCTTGGTATTTGGCTTAAGCAACAATGGTAGTGACTGGGTGAATATCAATGTTATTCGGGTGGAATATAAGAGTACAGGTCTTGATTCTCTTTCATGGGTAAGTTTTATGGCCACTTATTAAACATCTATCAATCATTCCATGAGTAGACATTTGAAAGGACTTAACCAACAAATATATATATATATTTATGAGTAGTATATATTGGCCATCAATCTTAGGGTTGGATATTGTTAGTTCCTATGATGGTCAATGTAACCAAGTCCTTTGATTCTCTTATTAAGTTGTTGTTTTCAATAACAAATTTGGTGTGACCATATTCTATGCTTGGGGTTGACCATATTTAATTCTTAGGGTTGACCATATTCTATGTTTGGAGTTGACCATATTCCACATGTATAAAAAAAATTAAACTATACAGAAGCCCTTCTGTTATCCTATGAGTTGTGGCCCTAGTCCGACCAAGTTTCCATAAGTCCGTCAAGAGCGATCCATCGGACGCCATCGAAAAACTGACTAGAACCCATCGAAAATATGATGACCTAAGCGTCGTACAAACGACAAGGTGAAGTTGGGCAATTCAGAATTCACCGTTGGAGCAACAACTAAAGAGTCGTCAGACATTTGACATGTCTCCGTCGGAAATCCGACAAAGTATTTCTTATGTCATCAGGAAAGAGAAGTCATATTTTCAACAAGATGGGAGTCGAAAATGCGACGAGGTTTGGCATGTGGTCAAATATCCGATGATATGCCACCTATGACAAAAGAAAATGTTGTTGTCGAATTACCGATAGGCTTTTGTCCAATTTCAGACATGGAAATCATTGGATTATGGGCTCAAATTCTGTTGTGACAAATACATAGTAGTTTAAAAGAGAATTAAGTTAGCTTCACCCCGAATTTCACCTTCTTCTTGTTGATGTATTTGTAACTTCAAAATGTATTCACTTGTATATCTTATGTATTGTACCCCGATGTTTATTCCGGGAAGTATCTATAATGTAATTGAGTCATGTCATGCCCCGATGTTCCGATCAGGAGATTCAATAATGTAAACAAGTCATGTAAAGTCATTGATGTTAACCCTTCATTATAAGTCGGGGAAATAGTCCCCACAATTTAGTCAAGGTTAACCCTCCTTGTTGATCGAAGGGAAATTTCCCCACAGTTGTGGGGCACTAGGGTTATTAGACTCTCCTAGAGAAGTCGACCCTGGTAAGTAATTGTTAAGTGAGGCCAACTTGTTGGAGTGGACATTAAGTGAACTAAAGAATATAAATAGAGAGTGAGCCTCTCTATTTATCACATATACACTCACTCACTGGGGCGCATGAGTGAGAGAGGAGAAGCTCTCTCAAGTGAGAGAGAGAGAACAGCTGTGGAGATCATCTTTTTTGTCTTTGGGTTTCACTGCTACCATTGGTGCTCATTCTATCTCTGAAGAAGTTGCAGGGTTTTCTCCTTTATGGTTTCCTCAAGGAAAATTATTTGTGTCTCTTATCTCTTGTAATTTTTGTTGTGCATGTTATTCTCTTAGATAAGATCCTAAGATCATGTTGCTTAAATGATAAAAATATAACACTTCTTCTTCTCTTCCAAGCATGCCCCTTCAAATTTTACCAGGACTAGCTAGTGTTGAAATTCCTATTTTACCAATAGTAAACAAGAAAGTATAACAGATTCATATAATTATCTTTCTTTTAGTAGAGGCTTTCCTCCAACTAAATAGACATAAGATTTGAAATCGGTTCTGTCTCTACAGAGACCATCTATCTTATTCACGATACTGGTTTCGTGTCTCTTCCAAGCCTCAAGTTGTGCCATACCGCAAAATCATTTTTTCTTTCTCCCCCAACTATGGAGCATACTCCCTCTCTCAACTCATGAGGTAGTTCTTACCTCTATCCCCATGAAACCCTAACCACCAAAGATGAGTTAGTTATGTATATTCATAAGTTAAATAACATTGATCCTATACTAGTAATCTCTTAGATAGGCAATAATAAGGTCATAGTAACTCAATTTATCTCATAAGGTAAGAGTAATCCATTTGCTTATCCCACAAATGATGAATTGTTTCACAACATCTAAAAACTAATAGTATATCCTTCTAACACCTATAGAATTTTAGGTTAATATGTGAATAACAACTATTCATTTTTCGTTTCAATAGTGCCATAAGTACCATGATGACCATTGGTCATCACTAATTCTATTCCCAAGGATTCACTAGCATTTAATATTTCCCCCTAGTGGATGCCTTCTCCCATCATTATTTGCTTTACACATTCATCCTCCTAGGCCTAAATTTCATTAATTCCTCATTGCATTTTACATCATACATTCAATGTCACCATGATTTTAGTCAGTGCATGGTCTCTACAAAATAATAACAATGTTAGAATGATCACTGGAAGGGCCTTGTCCATGAGCTCCTCGCCAGGAACTAGTACAAAATTGCATATTTACATCACATAGATTACAACAATAGGTGGGTAAAGAAAAAACGATGTTATATTCTCACCCCCTTAACATAACAGTGCCCTCGATGTTCTCATTATTTCACAATTTTGAATTTCTTTCAACTTCTAGTTTTTTGCATATAGAAATACTTCTATCTTCAATTTTTAGTTGCCCCGTGCAGGGCTTTCTAGGATAGTCGCATATTCATTGTCTCTTTCAGATTGTCTTCAATAATTTTACCTCTGGTTATAGCCACATTTTAAAACAAATCCAAGATTCCAAAACCAAAATGGAAACACATATACATATGTACACTTATTTTAAATCACAAAAGGAGGTAAAATAAAGAAAAGTAGCAACTTTTCCCCTTTTTGTTTATGCCTTCTAGAATCAACTTCTTTTATGAACAAGTTAGATTGATTTTTAATATGCTATACATTCTTGGGGAAAATAGACCCAATGTATCACAACCTATTGCACCTGCAATATTTCTTATTATCGCAAAATATGTCTTAAACATAATTTGATACTTGAATATCCAAGTATTTCTATCATAATACATTGAGGTTGGTACTTCCAACCAATCTTCTTAATACCTAAGCAATCATTTCAAATGTTGCACATATACATAGTTAAACAATATTCAATCATATATATGTCACTTGGTTGTACCATCCAAGGTATTTTTTCATGCATCCTCAACTTTTTTCAAAACAAAATTCATTTACAGACTTGAGGGTCGTCTCTTGATGAAGCCACAAGTTGTCATACAAGCCTCCCCATGGTGTACATATGATATTTTCACTATAAATATTACATATAATAAGTACTTATATGAACCAAAATTCACTAACAAGCCATGGAACATTATCATTCCACCCTTCTAAATACCTTAGATATTCCTTAAGTTTTCAATTCCGAGGGTCACCCCCAAACATAACCAAGCATATTAGGAGAGGGAATAATTTTAGAATATTTTCTAGTAAGCATACCTTGTGTTCTTTAATGTAGGAATTGAACTAGGATGCAACCTAGCCACAAATAACGCAAACAATATTCCTTTACCATACCTCTTCAAATTCTTGTAACTAGAACTTCAAGACATGGTCTCCATCCCAATACTCTAAGCCTATTAGAGTTAAACAAGGAATCAAGATAAACTTGTTACTGTATTTATATTTCACTTTCTATAAACAAACGACATGCTCTTGGTAGTCTCTATTATAGTGGATTCCAATACCACTTTACCATCTCTTTTGGGTTCCTCGGGCCCAACTAAACTTGGTACTGCATTGCATGCCCCATCCAACATGAGTACGATACCCCTTGATTTCTATATGGTCTCTCAGGCGTATCTCCTACCTTTTCTATTTGGGATGTGCTTTCAATTGGGGTGTCCCCACAATTATTCAAAATAATATGTCTTGTTTATTTATTATCACGTTAGTAAGGTGAGGGTGTTTATTCATTGATTTATTCCTACAATTATTTTGTAGTTTTGTTTTTTTATAGAAATCAAAATTAAAAAACATGAGGTTTTTCTCCATAACATTTTTCCTCATCATTTTTCCTCTCACAAAACATGGGAACTTGATCCTATTTATAGCCTTATTGATATTTCAAAACTAAGTACCTATTACATGCACTTACTCCAAACAATGTCAATCACAATAGAATATAATTAACTTTAAATGAATTTGCTTACAATGATTTTTATCCATCCATTGTTTCAACTACCTTCCCATTATTGGAAGTCAAGGGATTACTTTCCCAACTATAACGCCATTGTATGCATTAGTACAATCATAATTTCTTTAAACATGAAATTTCTATATAATATTAACTATGCATACTTGCCCCCTTTGTAGGACAAGTAACATTTTTGCAAATCACTTCAAACTAAAAAATATCAAAATTTTAGAGGTCCTTTTCTAGTATCATTTTCTCGAAGCGTATACTCAACATCGACATGTCATTACTTTTCTATATTTAATGCACACATAATAAAAAAAACATTAGTTACATTTTCAAAAGAATCACCATATGATTAGCCTCAGTTGAAATCAAGTTTCTATTCATATCATGTTACTACTCTGACTCAAAGGTAGGCTCGGTGAAAGCACATAGACAAAGGTTCAAATCTCATAATCATAGTTTTTCTTAGTAATCATAGCCACCATCAAGATTTCCTTTATTCAAGGTGTTGAACTGTTATGTCAACATGTTTCATTACATTCTCATGTTTGCAACACCATTATCCACTAGCGTTTACTTTCAACTGAGGTCTTATTCAGGATGACACATACTCTCCATTCATTGTTTATGAGAAGAAACCACTTCATCAAACCTTACCCAATTCTATCCTACTATTTAATAATAATTATGGAAGGCATAGAAATCCTTTAGTTACGTATAATGACATGCCTCAAATCATTTAGGTACAAATTATTTTCTTAATAGGTTTAGTTCTCATGCATTTGATAGAAGAACAGGACTGCAGAGCAATAACAGATATACAGTTAAATCAATAAACAAGATGCAAAAACACATTAAACATTACAGAGAGACACAGATATAATGTGGTTCACCCAAACGATGGGCTACGTCCACAAACAAATTTGCCAATCCTTTTATTTTAGTCCAGAAAGATGAAGGGATACGCCCTGCAGCAAAACCGCTGCACTTCCTCTTCACGCTCTCACAGTTTCTCTTCCAGCACAATACAATGCCCACATCTAGTACAATATAGTACCCAGTACCATACAGTACTCACATCCAGTACACACACCAGTACCTTTGCAATGGATCCTCCTCAAGCCTTATAAAGGCTTAATCACATGCAATACCATGGGACAATACCATGGGCTACAACAAACCATGTGCCCAAACCATGTGCTAGACCTAACCGCCTTTGACTCAATCTCAAGTCAAGTTTAACACATGCAATACTATGGGAAAATACCATGGGCTACAACAAACCATGTGCCCAAAGCATGTGCTAGACCTAACCACCTTTGACTCGATCTCAAGTCAAGGTTAACCCTAACAATACCCCCTTTAAACTTGACTTGGAGTAATCACCAACTCCCCTCAAGTATTTACCGAGGAATATTACATACACCCCCCTATCACCTAGGTCTATCTCCCGACTTTACCAGTGAGTTACCAGAGGTATGCATGCCTTACCAAGTCTTACAGCCATATGCCCATTTACATGCAAACCGCTCCATTACATAATTTTTCATGTGCCTTCATGGTGACTAATCACAGCAACTCTACCGCTGCTGCACTTGCTGGACCTTGGACTTGGAAAATTTCTTCTTTTCACCTTCATGCTTTAAGGCCAACAGAAACCGAGCAGGAACTCAATTTCTCTCTGGTTACTCCCTTTGTCAACATGTCTGCAGGATTCTGGCTAGTGTGAATCTTTTCCAGTTTTAACAGTTCTTCATCTAGAACAAATCTTATGAAGTGGTACTTGAGTTCTATATGTTTAGTCCTTGAATGAAATACTAAGTTCTTTGCAAGATGAATGGCACTCTGGCTGTCACTATACAGCTTACTATTCTCCTGTTTCTTACCCAATTCTTCCATGAACCTCTGCAACCAAATCATCTTCTTATTAGCCTCTATAGCAGCAACATACTCTGCTTCCGTTGTTGAAAGTGAAACAACCTGTTGCAGTTTTGAAATCCAACTTATTGTTGTTCCACCTACAGTGAACACATACCCTGTGGTGCTCCTCCTACTGTCTTTATCACCAGCCATATCTGCATCAACATATCCCTATAGAACAATGTCTGAACCTCCAAAACATAATGCATGAGAAGTGGTACCTCTCAAATACTTGAGAATCCACTGTACTGCTTTCCAATGCTCTTTACCTGGATTATTCATAT
>LPNX010029869.1:0-16386 GCA_001517045.1 Pseudotsuga menziesii
CACAATATATGCTTTATCAAATTATAAATAAAATGGTTAATAATTTCAACATACAAATAATGCCATAATTAGATAACTTAATAGGTAAGAAATTTCTTGCAACGGCTATTGTTCATGAGATGAGGTAAACCTTGATCAACTCAAATATTAATACAAATTAAAAAATTATAATAATAAAATAATGTAAGGAATCTAAGTTTAATATTTAATAGGAAGATATGTTTCAACTTTATGTAAATTTGATTTTATATAGCTTATATTGATAATATTATAAAAAAATGGTGAATATAAAGATTGAAATGAGTGAATTAAGTAATTTTTTGGTTTTTCATTTTTTGAAAACTCAATCTTGTTGAAGTTCTAAATTCTAGATCCCTTGTATAATTCTAAATTTAATGAAATATGTGTTCTTTGCTTCTTAAGTTATCCCTTACCAAATGGACTGCATTCTCCATTGCTTCTGCAGCATTCCATCATTTTACAACTCGTAGAGACATATCATGCATTTAAAGGCAAATGAGGAAAATGTGTATCTTGTTGTAGTAACTACATTGAAGGGTCACATGAAGGCCATATTTGAGAAATGTATGGATATGTTGTCTTTCCTATTATATTTAAATGCATAGTCTTTGGTCCTTTCAAAAATGAAATCGTAGAAGGTCAAATTACAGTTGTGATTCAAAGACTGGTGCTCATGTAATTTGTGAATCAATGGTTGAAGTTTTTATACCATCTCAACTAAGACATATTTTGAATGCATAGTCTTTGAGCCTTTCAAAAATGGAATCACAGAAGGTGAAATTGCAATTGTGATGAAGACCAGTGTTCATGTAAATTGTGGATCAATGGTTGAGTTTTTTATACCATCTCAACTAAGATAGATTATTATTTTAAGTAAAATAATATTCTTATCTTTTTATTAAAAGGGAAAATAATTATTAGTTTATTGTACATGCACACCCATCAGTTTAATTTACCCATAATCTTTTTCTTTGACGTGGAAAAAAAAATTACTTTACCCATAAAAATTGTGTTTCACGTGCTCATACAAAAGGGCTTTGCTTCTTAAGTTATCCCTTACCAAATGGATTGCATTCTCTACTTTTTTTAGACAAAAATGGTTATAGTATAAATTATGAAAACAGTGGCGAAGCCACTGAAAGTATTACAACATCTGATTTATAGGAAAACCAGAGAAGACTGTGCCATCAATTTCCAAAGAAACCATTCCCCGTCACTTTGACAAATACAATCAAAGAGTTATAAGGACCTCGCTTCTTAAGGCAGAATAGTGATATAAGGGTGAATATTAACATAGAGCTCATTATTGTGAAGTGTTATTGCCTTATTTACTGCTAGATCCGCTTTGCCATTCAACTCACAGAGTATATGAAAGAAATATAGATGTTGAAATGTTCTTGAGATAGAAAGAATTCTTTCAATTAGTCTAGTTAGTCTTAAGTTTTGACATTGATTTTTTCCAACCATAGCCTGAATTATTATTCGGGAGTCACCAAACACAATGGCTTCTTCAATCGCCCTAGCTTCCAATTGCTTAATTCCTTGCTAAAGGCCATAAGCTTCAGCCATGTTATTTGTATTATTTCCTATATTCCAATAGTATTCAATTTCAATGTTCCCTTCAGGACAGCTGATGATCCCTCCTCCTCCCGCCCTACCTGGATTCCCTTTTGAAGCTTCGTCAAAGAAGAGTTTAAATATTTTCCTCTCTTTCATCTAGATTTCAAACCGAGTTTAATCCATTCTTAATTCCCATACTTCCAATGGTTTTTTAACCATATATATGTCTAATTCAAAAATTTTGAAGGATTCCATCCAATTAGCTTCATCTAGCATCAGCTTGGTCTTGTCCTTCGGCAACAATGACACATTCAGAATTTATCCCATGAGTGATTGTGTTTTCACGACAATCTGTTCTGGAGTCTAGTACTTGTCTTTGAATACTCTTTGGTTACGCTCAATCCAAATATTCCAAAACATAACTTTTGGGAGCATCATCCAACAAGTTTTAAAACCTACTTTTTTTTCCAGATTGCCTTGATACAATCGTTCCCAACTCGCATAACACTGTTGAATACGGCTAGGAAGATCCATATTACCAAACCGGCGATGGATCAGATGATCCCATACCTTACAGGCGAAGGGGTGAGTTATTATCAAATGGAGGCTGGTTTCTTTTCTTTCATTGCACAACGAGCAGCAGAACAGCCCAGCAATCCCTCTTTTTTCAAGATTGTCTCCTGTTAACACTCTTCCATGCACAAGAGTCCAACTAAACATATCGATTTTTGGAAGACTCTTCACGTTTTAGACAATTTTCCAACTCCTTGGATTATTTGTCACATTTGGTATCACAGTGAACAATTTATAACCTTGTGTTGTCGTGTATGCTCCAGAGCTTCCCCCCCCATCCTCGCTTATCTCTTACCTTGCTGGCCATTGGCTCTGCACCTCCTAGTTGTTCAATGAAACATGACTTACCCTCTTTCATTTCTGTAGGATAGACTGGAAGATCCCAGCAAAGCCAATGATGAGGTGGGACAGGATCCTAGCTAGAGATATCCCAAAGAGTGGTCTTATCATAACTATCAAAGTAGTGTTTGATATCGGGAGAATAGGATAGAAGCGGCTTCCCTATAATGGAATCCTACTAGATTCTAACATCGTTTCCATTACCAAGTATCCAGAAGAGTTCGTCTTTGAACCGAGCTAGAGATTTCTTGCAGAGGGAGAATATGGGAGAGCCTTGTTTAATCGTAATATTTGAATCTTGATACCTTAGCCCTGGGCCTGGAAAATATTTGTGTCTGAGCACCTAGATGCTCCAGGAAGTATTTATTTCAAACAGATTCTAGAGAAGCTTAGCTCCCATCGCTAAATTCTAGTATCTGAGATCTTTTATAAGAATTCCTCCTTCCATCCAAGGCAATTTGATTTTCTGCCAGCTAACAAGAGCGAATTTCTTTCCTCCCTTTTTTTCCCTCCTTGCTAGAGG
This sequence comes from Pseudotsuga menziesii, assembly GCA_001517045.1. Lineage (NCBI taxonomy): Eukaryota > Viridiplantae > Streptophyta > Pinopsida > Pinales > Pinaceae > Pseudotsuga > Pseudotsuga menziesii. Next base: position 3,017 of record LPNX010029869.1, read on the forward strand.
AGGGATTTCAGCAAGCTTTCAATCTTGGCGAAGATTCTGAAAGGAGCCAATAGAATTGAACATTGATATAAAGGCAAGCTATTAAGAACGGATTTTATCAAAACCATTTTCCCTGCTGCATTTAGCCAGACTGCTCCCCGGGCTTGGAGTTTATTCTTGAATTTTTCTAACAGTGGGTTGCACTCAGTGATTTTCAGTTTGCTGCTGAATATTGGGACCCCTAGATATCTAAAGGAATCCAGATTGTTACTCCCTCAATTCCTAAAATGCATGAGATTCTATACATCTCCCTAGGATTTATATTCCAACTGTAAATCTTTCTCTTTCTCAGATTTACCTTACTGCCATATGTTTGGAAATAGGCGTCCAATTCATACTTGAATCTTTTCGCTATTAGCTGACTAGTGCCTCCTAACATAATAGTATCATCAAAAAACTATGTGTGGTTAGTATATTTAGTTCCTCGAACCATTTTGATTCCTATTAAGTCATGGTCCATCCTGGCTTGCTCAAGTTGTAAGCTCAACACCGAAGCTTGGATTGTATACAGTAGTGGGGAGAGGGGGAAACCTTGTCTAAAGACTCGAGAGGCTTGAAAGAAGGTTGCAGCTCTTCCATTTGTGAGGGGAGAAATCCACAGGTCACTTATATAGGATTTTACCCAGTAGATGAAGCATGGGTCGAATCTGAACCTTAGCATCACCTGGAAGAGAAAGGAGTGAGAGACTCTATCAAATGCATTGGCTAAGTCTATTTTCACCACCACTCCTTTTTCATGATTCTTTAGACTGGAGTGGATTTCCTCTTGGACCAATATGATGTTATCCCATATTCTTCTGCCTTTGATGAAACCCCCTTAGTTCTCTGGAATGATACGAGGCAGGATGCTTTTAATCTGTTTTCCATTATTTTGGTGATTATCGTGTACCCAATGTTACAAAGTGAAATGGGTCGGTATATGTCAAATGACACTGCATATTTTTCTTTGGGGATAAGGGCCAAAAATGTAGAATTAGTGCTTTCTCTGATTCTTTCACAATGCTGAGCTTTTAAAACCATTTTAAGAAGATCCGTGTGCATAATTTCCCAGCACACTTTAACGAATTTTGCATTGAAACTGTCTGGTCCTGGAGCCTTATCTTCCTCCATATCCTCCATGACAGTTTTCAGTTCCTCTAATGTGATCCTTTGCATGAGATCATTGGTATCATTTCTCTTAACTAGCTCTGGCACAAGATCCATTATCGTTGTGTTTGGGGGAATGTTATCAGTTTCAACAGAGTATATTGCTTTAAAATGCCTCGTATCTTCCATTTTAATTTTATCAAAATCTTGGATGACTTGTTCGGGTGTTTGTATCTCTAGAACTGATTTGTAGTCCTTTCTCGCTTCTTCATGTTTATGGAAAAATGCAGTATTTCGATCCCCTGCTTTAAGCCATAGACATCTGGACTTTTGTCTCCAAAACTCATCCTCATGCCTACAGGCCGCATGTAATTCTTGATGAAGAATTACTTCTTTTCCGAGGTATTTATTTTAAATATGAGTTTCCTCCATGTTGAGCTGGTATGCCTCAAGATTTATCATGACATTAATTCTTCTTTGAGTTGGAGAAGTAGCAGATTTGTCCCAAGTATTGAGCACATTTTTAACTCTTCTCGGCTTTTCTTCCCAGATGTAAAATGGTGAACCTGTAACTGGAGCAAACCAAGTTTCAGAAATAATTCCCAGGTAGTCTTTGTGGGAGGTCCATAGTGTGCTAAAGCGAAAGGGGATAGGCCCTAGTTTCAAATATTTTCTTATCTCCAGTAGCATAGGCTTGTGGTATGAACCCCCAAAAGGCAGGCTTTTAGAGGTAGCGTTCATCCCTAGAAGAAGATAGGAGTCTTTGATCAAGAATCTATCAAGTCTGGCCTCTATGTACCCAGGGTCCAACCTCCTGTTGGACCATGTGAACTTTCCCTTAGTTAGAATGACATTAGATATATCCTAGTCTAAAATAATCTCATCAACTTTCTCCCTTAATGGATCTCTGACCAAAGATCCTCCTCTTTTTTCAACTTGACTCAAAGTAACATTTAGATTGTTGACTAGAATAACGTTATCCAATGATCCATTGCTCCTTTCATCCCTCAAGAGGTTCCAGCAATCATTTTTTTCAGCATACATGGCAAGTACATAAATATTAAAGAGATAAACTTTGGGTATTTGATTCTTTATGCATCAGTTTGGTAAGAATCCAATGAATATAGTGCACGTACCCATCATTCAGTAATTTCCATATATTTGACATAATTAACACATGATACATATCTAAACATGACTACCGACCATAATACTATCATCACACACACACATATATATATCGGCAAAATAATAGAACCATATGTCCACAGTGTTGTCAAACCGACGAGGTCTCACAATCAAACAAATACAACATATAATAGTAGTTCAGGTAGAAATTTCAAAACGGGGTGTTACATACACCGACCCTTCAGGAAACTTCGTCCCGAAGTTATGATCAAAATAATGTGGGATAATCACGACGCATAGTCTTTGTGTCCTCCCAGGCAGTAGACCCCGGGCTATATCAGTCCCACTGGACCTTAACTTGGTCCACCAAACGGTGCCTCAACTGTTTAACCCTGCGGTCCAATATAAGTAATGGTTCGACCCTGATGGTTCCCTCGTCCGAAACCTGCAGTTCCTTCCAATTTATTTTAGGTGACTCATCGGCTTCATAATGTCGTAAAACAGATACATGAAAAACATTATGAGTTTTGTGCAAATGGGGTGGCAGCGCAAGACGATACGCGACAGGTCCAACCTTTTCTAAAATTTCAAAGGGTCCTATAAATCGTGGTGACAACTTTGTCCCCTTCCCAAACCTGATGGTACTTTTGCTAGGCCTGATGCGGACGAACACTGCATCACCAACCTTATAGCTTCGGTCAACCCTATGCGCATCGACATAACTCTTCTGCCTATCCTGTGCTTCCTTTAACTGTTGTCTAATCTGAACAACGTGTTCTTCCATCTCCTGAATCAACTCAGGTCCTATAATTACTCGATCCTCTAACCTTTCCCAACTCAATGGTGTCCTGCATGGCCTTCCATATAAAGCTTCATATGGAGGCATCCCAATTGAGCTATGGTAACTGTTGTTGTAAGCAAACTCCACCAAAGGTAAGTGCTTTTCCCAATGAGTTTGTTGATCCATGACATACATTCTAAGCATGTCCTCCATCACCTGATTCACTCTTTGTGTTTGCCCATCTGTCTCTGGATGGTAAGCAGTGCTTAGGTTCAACTGAGTACCCAACGCCGACTGCAAACTCGTCCAAAACCTGGATGTAAACCTGGAATCTCTATCCGATATAATCTTCTTGGGAAACCCATGGAGACGAACAACTCCATTTATGAACACACGTGTTACATCCGTGACATCATAGGTCTCCTTAACTGGAATGAAGTGAGCAGTTTTGGTCAGTTTGTCAACGATGACCATAATGGAATCATGCCTATGAGAGGTAAGAGGCAATCCCACCACGAAGTCCATGGAGATAACCTCCCACTTCGACATAGGAATGTCATGAGGCTGTAACAGTCCTGCCGGGTGGTGATGATCAGCTTTTACCTGCTGACACTCAAGGCACCTAGTGACAAATTTGACCACGTCACTTTTCATCCCTGCCCAAAAGAAGAGTTGCTTCATGTCTGCATACATCTTCTTTACACCTGGGTGTGCACAATACATCGCTCTGTGGGCCTCCTTAAGGATAGTCTCTCTAATATCTCCCTCCTCAAGAATGTACATCCTCCCTTGATACCGTAGCAAACCATCGGCTTCCAACTCATAGCCTTCAAACTTTGGTCCCACCGGTTTCCCATTCTGGAGCGCCGCTGTGACCTTTAGGTACCAACTATCTCCGAGTAGCTGCCCTAAAATTCTTTCCCTAAAATCCACCTTCAAAGGTATAAGAGAGAAAAGTCTTGGTTTTCTGCTTAAGGCATCCACTACCACATTTTCCTTCCCTTTGATGTAGGAAATCCCAAAATCATACTCGCTCATGAATTCACTCCATCGCCTTTTCCTAGAATTTAGGTCTCTCTGAGTGAAGATATACCTTAAGCTTTGGTGATCAGACTTGAGCTCAAAGCTTCGTCCAACAAGGTAATGTCTCCAAAGCTTCAAAGCTAACATCATTGCAGCCAACTCTAGGTCATGAGTAGGGTAATTCTCTTCATGTGGTTTTAGCTTTCTCGCCGCATAAGCTATTACCCCACCTTCCTGCATCAATACTGCACCCAAACCCTGCCTTGAAGCATCGGTGCAAACTGTGAATTCCTTCTCCATATCTGGAACTCGTAGAATTGGTGCACTTGTCAATAGTCTTTTCAACTCAGCGAATGTGGCATCGCATTCATCTGTCCATTCGTACCTAGTGCCCTTACGTTGTAGGGTAGTTATGGGTTTCGCGATTTTTGAGAAACCCTCAACAAACCTTCTATAATACCCGGCTAACCCCATGAAGCTCCTTACTTCATGCGCATTATTTGGCATGGGCCAATCCATTATGGCCTTCACCTTTTCAGGGTCAACAGAAATTCCCTAACCGGAAATTATATGCCCTAGGTAATGGATCTCCTTCTGATAGAACGAACATTTGGACAACTTACCATACAACTGATGCTCCCTTAAGCATGCCAACACTATTCGCAAGTGTTCCTCGTGCTCCTGTTCATTCTTGGAGTAGATGAGGATGTCGTCCAAGAAGACTTGTACAAACTGATCTAAGTATTTTCGAAACACGCTATTCATGAGACTCATGAATACGGCTGGGGCATTGGTCAAACCGAAGGGTACCACAACAAACTCATAGTGCCCAAACCTTGTTCGAAAAGCAGTCTTAGGTATATCACTTTCCTTAATCCGTAGCTGGTGGTAACCTGATCGTAAGTCGATCTTTGAGAAGAATGTCGCCCCTTTCATTTGATCAAAGAGGTCATCAATTCGAGGTATCGGGTACCTATTCTTTACGGTGGCTCTATTCAAATCTCGGTAATCTATACAAAGACGCAAGGAGCCATCCTTCTTCTTCACAAAGATTACTGGCGCACCCCACAGTGAAACACTTGGTCTGATGAGCCCTAGATCTAGCAATTCCTTCAACTGCATTTGTAACTCACAAAGTTCTGGGGCCGTCATCCTGTAAGGTGTCTTCGATGTTGGCTCTGCACCGGGTTTTACTTCAATGGTAAAATCAAGTTCCCTCTTAGGAGGTAACCCAGGTAATTCCTTTGGAAATACATCACTGAACTCGGCTAACACTGGATAGTCATCAAAGGAGGGTCCCTTCTCACTATTTACTGCTTCAACAATATACAACTGGCATCCCTATCGCATACATCGCTTTACGTTCATCGTTGATATGAAACGTAGGGACACCTTCCATTTGATACCCTGGATCTTAATGGCCTCTCCGTTGTCATTAATGCAAAGAACCTTCTTTCCATAACAGTCCAAGAAAGCTCGATGTTCCTCAAGCCAATTCATACCGATGATGAGATCATAAGTTCCGAGAGTGGTGACGTACACTTTGACTTGTGTAACACACACCCCGAGATCCACCACACACTTATCGACACTAGGTCATACTGCTTGCTTTACCCCTGAAGCCATTTCGACTAGATATACTGTAGTAATTCTATGTAGGTGTAGGTATTGGATTCCACACAACCCTCATCGAGTTGCCATCAACTCTTCAAGATATTCAATTAATGTTTATTGCCCCGCTCTTATTAACAATTAATAATTTAATAATTTACTAATAGAATAACCTAAGTTTTAAGTCTAGCATCGTGTTTACCCAACATTTTGTCATGAAATAAAATATGTGTCCTAGCGATCAACTCGTCATGTTGGTCTCCGTGGTATCTCGTTTTCAAGATTCCGTGTCGGTCTTGCCCCTTCGACTATACGTCGAAGTTTCGGCAAGGAGCATTTTCAAGAAGAGAAGCTAATTTCATTAACTATATTAATTCTTAACTATAGTAATGATTAATTAATACATATAATAAACCCTTTAAATTAACATTACATCATCACTTATACTATATATTATATTTGATCCTATAATAGTATTTAAATAAAATTTCCGTTAATTAACTAATTCTATATTTACGATCCCTAACCCTAAACCTTACCTCCCCACTTGGCCATCTTGCATGAGGGCCACCTGTCATCATCTCGACTTCCCAACAATCACCCCAACCTTGATGCTGCTTGTTAAAATGGGGCTCCTCCCCCCACACTCAGTCATTTGCTTTCCCATTTTTCTGATATTGAGCTCTGCAACTAGGTAAAGGAGCTCAACAACTCGGCACTCATTCCTGGGCTCGACTTTACCCTTCATAGCTCGGCTCAGGTCGGCTATTGTGCAGGTGGAACCTCTCTTTCTCCTTATTCTTTATTAATTTTTTATTCTTTATATATATTCATAGTCCACCACGTCCCTCTGTTTCCACTGGAAGTTGCGGCTATGGCCGGCAGGCTACCAGGCCACCTGCTAATGGGATTCTCTTAGCCATAGAACTGCCCTTCGATTAACAAGTGGGTATAGCTGTGTTTTTTTGTGTGTGTGTTTTTCCCTGGCCGTAGCTCGGCCGGCACGGCTGGCAGCGATTTACAACAGATATTTTTCGCCTGCTAGTCCGACTTTATCTGCTAGGTATCCACTATTACACAATTGTATATGTTGTGTAGTATAAGCCGTGTTCTTAACTCTAGTGTAGAAAAGATGTTCTCTTCTTCGACCGTATTGCTCATGGGTTGAAGAAAATTTTTGATAATAAAGGATTGGTTCCTACAAACTTCTAGTTTTTACATGCCTACCTGCAGCCTGCTGTACATGCTTATTCTGCCGTTGCGCAGTAGATTCATCATATATTCATAAGAAGAACTTTTGCGTTTGGAAAAATCAGGTAAGATGCTTCCATTAAAAGTTTACTGCGATTAAAGCTTTCTTTTGCAAGGGTTGTGAGTTCAGATCGAAAGCAACTAGGTCAATTAATTAGTAGAGACGAACTCGATGTATGTAGGACTTTTTGTTGCGTTTCATTATATTTCGGAATAATGCTATAATTAATCCTTCTTTGACCAACCCCTTTCTCTTTAAACACTCAACAAATTATGCGTTGATGTGAAGAAACGAATTTTGTCTGCCAGTGTTTTGTTTTGATAGCAATACTGTAACTTGTTGATTAACATGACTACAGTAATGTATGCTGCAACCCAAAACCCTATACCCTAATGCGTGCAGCAACCCTAAAACTCCATCTATTTATTTTAAACACCTGCTGGTACAGACAGAGCCATGATAGATACACGCGTGGTGTGGTCGGCCAGGCTATAGCTAGTTAATTTACCTGTTTATTGGGCCAAGTTTAGAATCTCTGTGATTTCATGTTAAATTATTTATTTTAAATTATCTGCAGAATCAGAGATTTTAATTTTTTTTTTTTTGGTACTGCTAGAAAAGTCTGCCGCTATATTAAGCGGGTTTGACAATCCGGCCCAGAAGAAATTGAAAAATAATAAAAGAAACTTCAATTTATTTGTTTCTTCTGTATTGTGAGATTTACTATAGAATACAATAAGGTATTTCTAGGATTTGTGAGATGAAGTGTTACAGTTTTATAGTTTTGATCTTTAAAAAGTTGTACATTACAAGTATATGTTTTAGCGGATCAGTTGGAATAAATTTCACATTTCAATTATTATAGTAAAAGGAAAAGCTCGCTAATTAATCTATCCAAGGTCGGTTTTATCTTACAGGAGCAGGTTTATGAAATGCTAATTGTTGATCTTGTTTACATGTTTGACTTGCTTATTTTTTTTTGAATTGTTCTCATGTCTGTAAAGCTTCCTATCCATTGCAATTTCTGTTTTGTGCAGGTAATCTAACTAATACAAAGATTTCGGTAAGAAAAGTTTCATACAGTTTCGTTTGCCTAAAATAATTTTCAATTTCAGGCACCCAAAAGCCAATACAAATATCAATTGTGAGCCCTCTGGTTCCAGATTTGGAACCATGGCTCTGATACCATATGTAAAGCCCCCAACTGGGTCTCTTTTAACTTTTATATACAGTCAGAAAATTCACTTCTTGTCAAAATTTTTGTTCTGTTCTGTTTGTGTTTTGTTCCTGCTTTTATTGTGTTTCTATTCTCCTTTACTAGTTTTGGGCTGTAAAGAAAATAAAGTGTTTACATTTACAGAATAGAACAATAAAAATTCTGTTTTAATTTCATGTTTTCATTTCTAACTTTTGCTCATTTACATGCCTGAAAACGATATAAAATCTGCATTTTCATTCTTTTCAGATTTGAAAATTTATAAATATGTTTTATCTACTTCTAAGAATTTATTGTTGACTGTGCAGGTAGCAAAGATAATCACAGCATATAAACTTTTAAAATTTAATTAAACATAATTTGCCAAGGTAGAAACGATAACATACCTGCTGGAAAATACCTGTAGGTAGCTAGTAGGTCCACCTTTGTTGCTGTTCTTGTTTGCCGTTTTTCCTTGCTTTTCCCTGCAGCCAAAAGTTCTTCCCAAAGCTCTGAAACTCAACCAGTCCAAACCAGTCTTGCCACCCTGCCAACTGGCGAGGTGTCGCCGACCACCCAGCTCCAAAGGTACCCCTTTGGACCCCCGAGCCCAAACCGAGTACAAGCCCTAAGCTGTTGTATCCCCTAAAAAAAAAACAATCTCCAACAAAACCCCTTCTTTGCAGCTCTGTTCTCCCAAAACTTCTCCAAAATACTAAGGTAAAAATGATACCCTTCTCCTCCCTCCTTTCTCCCTCTTATCCCCATGTTTGCCGACCTTTCCTCCCCATTACTACCCATATCTTCCTCATAAATTTATCCACCCCCTTCCATCTACCATGTAAGTCCTCGAGCCCTCAACTTGGACTTGGACTCATTTAAATATTCAAATTAATATTAAAAGGTGTTGGTTGGGGTCACTTCTCAACCGTAACTTCTAATTCAATTAAATTTAATCCTTTTATTTAATATAATAATTTTAAACATATCATTACTCATATTTCAATATTTGACCATTTAATTAATAAATAATAAATGTTATATATATTATATAGTTTAAACTTGCACGCTTCACCAATTTAATTTAATTAACAGTAATTGTCAATTGATTAATTACACTTACCTAATCATTTAATTAATGGTTTCTAATATTTATAATATGTAAATTCCCTTTAATTATAAATTCACTAATTCAATTTATCAATTATGAACAATAATCCTATCAATGTAAATCATAACATTATCAATGTGTAATCATATTAATTAAATAAAATTCACTATGATTTAATCGACTCATATACCTATCTCCATTTTAATTACACATTAGTTTGTAATTAGCTAATTAACAATCATTACTAAAGATAAGCATAGTCTTGTTAAAATTAATTAACATCATTAACACATAATTAATTTAAGGGATCAAGTTACTATCAACTTATTTAACCTTGTAGTTACATTTCAACCCTTAGTCCTGGCTAATTAAACTCATTAACAATCAATCCAGCATTCTAATCAATTGCATTAGTCACTACCTAGGTTAACCATTGCTTTGTTTATTATTCAACCATAATTAATTATTAATGGACAATAATTAACCATTAACCAACATCATTAACCCTAATCGTCATTATTAACTTTAATCGACATTATTAACATTGATCAACAATAGTTAATTACTAAACGACAGTAATTAATATTAAGAGACACTAATTGACATTATTACTCAACAATATTTCATGTAATTCATAATATGTAGGTGAGTTATGTAAGCGTAGCTACTGCTTACATTCCTCACGTAAGTACACTAAAAGTAATAATTCACATACATCAATCATAATCAAGGAACTTATTATTTACCGACACATGTTTTAGCATAGTTTACAAGGTATGATCCATTAGCTTACTAAAATCCATGTTACGACAATTCATACATCACTGATTTACGACACATACTAACCAAGGGTTTTACACACCTACAGTTAGATCTTGTTTTCACCCCTACTTCACGCTACATCTATCTACCTAAATCATTACTAACTTCCACATCCTATCCTGTCCTCTATTGGACTACCCTGGAATTTCAAGTCATGACCGGTTCCAGCTAGAACCTGTAAGCGGAAGTGTCGACCACATCGACCAAGCTTCCCCAGCAGGCAACCACCAGTCATCATCACACACCTTGGGGAGCGCGCCGTAGCACATCCCTCCCATGACTCTGGGTTTCGGGGATAAACGGTGGGTAAAGCCTCCACCCCCCTTAATGGAACAAGGGACTATGTCTGCTCGACATAACAACAGCGTTGCACTTGTACTCGGTCTGTCATCGTATAACCGATCTGGGCGGTTGAGTTTCTTGGAACTCTACCCAACCCATGTCATAACATACATCATAATAAACAACATAATAACCATACAAAAGTAAATAATGCATCACTCGCATACCATTTTATCTTCCGAAGTCCATGTCCCCGAGGCCCTCCCACCTCGTAGGATCCAGCTATCACTTAGTCGTTTCAACCTGTAAGTCAGCCCTCGACATACAATATAGGATATCGTGCATAATCCTCCATACGTATACATATATCTCATCATAACATGACAACAATAAACTCATTCATTCGCCATGCACTTGGCATAACATTCATTATTTCAACATATATCTGTAACGGTATCCACGTACCCATCATTCAGTAATTTTCATATATTTGACATAATTAACACATGATACATATCTAAACATGACTACTGACCATAATACTATCATCACACACACACATATATATATCGGCAAAATAATAGAACCATATGTCCACAGTGTTGTCAAACCGACGAGGTCTCACAATCAAACAAATACAACATATAATAGTAGTTCAGGTAGAAATGTCAAAACGTGGTGTTACATATAATATTTTGTTTATAGTATAGATCTGTATTATTTAATATATACGAAAGGATTTCACTTTAATCAATTAACATTATAAAAACTATAGGATTCCAATTAAAATATTCTAACATAATAATGTTTACATAACTAATTGTGAAAGTCTAATCCAATAACAAAATCAATCTTGGATTTAAATTGTAGATATACAGTAATCAAACTAAGAGACTATATAAATAGCAGAATTATGGTAATCAACTATGAAATCACTTAGACAATTGGTTCTAGATTTTATTTACACAAACACATACGGATTGGAGATCCTAATTAATATCCACAAGGCATGCCTAGGATAGTTAAAAACAAATCAAATCAAATCTAATACTTCCACCAACGGGTGTGCTAGTTGTTATAGCTACATTCACGTCATCAAAAGCTCAGTCATGAAACAAGTATCGTTTTCTATCCAACCAAAGATATCACCAATAGCCGAGTCTTAAAACATAAATACTTTTAACTACTGCATAAGAAATTACAGACTGTGAGGTTCGTATTATTTTAATTTAATAAAAAAAATAAAGATAGGGTCGTAATTCCACATCGTGGCTACCTTAATATACGTAGAGGAAAAGCCTCGGTAGAGTATTCACATACAACCATCGTGTTTATCACACATCACAACAATTACAACTATAAACAAAGGTAGTATTGCTCACGACTGTAATACCATCAACGATAGAAGCCGAATGGTTTAATAGAATTAACACATAAATATATATACATAGAAGACAAAAATGATCATTGAATTTACCCAGTATAAGGTCGACGCCCTTTACTTTTTAAAACAGCACACACATATACACACATGTACATACATACATATATATTAGAGTGGTTGTAAGACAGTCGTCGATGGATTCTACAGTAAATTGAATACCAACGTTATACAGTATGGGGAATAAGACCAGTCAATGGCACCCAAACCCTGTTAGGGTACTTTCTAAAACATTACATTACAGTGCCGTCACAGTGGATAAAGAGTTGGCACAGAACAAACCCAAGAAGGGTTTTATAAAAATGTTTATGATTTCAAAACTGAAACACTTATCTTTTAAATCGATGTGGCTACCATTTGGAGCCCTCACAACCCATGCCCAGCATGACCTGCATCCACAGCATAGATGGGGTTAGCATTGGGTTGAAATCTTAATAAGGAAAGACCAAAGTTTAAAGCAGGGATGAGTTGTATACTTTACCTTCGGCATTTGGAAAAACGGGCCTCGGAGAAGGTGACCATGTCACCTCCCTCTCCAACGCCGGAACTTGCATTTTTTCCATTACCATCAAAAGAGTCATTACTTTGTATTTTTAAATCAAATAAAGAGCTTGAAGTTGGCACAAACCTCACCTTGGCGAAAGGGCAGAGAGGGCCAGGGGTCGGCTCCTCTCGAGCACCCTTATCCCTCCTCTGTTCGCTTTACAAACAACAAGAAAAACTCAGTCAGTTGTACTGCACATTTAATCACGAAATAAACGGTAAAAAACTTCTTTTAAAAAATTAAAACCCTTACCTATAGAGAGAGTCACGTGATTGAAGAAATGGTGACAAGGAAAGTTATGTTCTACAGTCCTCCATGGAAGCTGAAGAAGCTCTTTCAAACACCTCGAGAAGAACAAAAGAAAAGTATTGTTAACACTTACCTCAAAACCATGACCGACACTTAGCAAACAAAATCAAAGCTCGATGACCCTTGATAGCCAAACAAATTTCTAAACAAACTCTTGCTTCCACCATGGTCAAGGCAGATCATTCGGCCCATGCTGAGTGCATAAAGAAGGGAGAACCACCTATACACGTTCACCATGACTAAAGCTCGGCCTTGTGTCTTCTCACCAAACCAAACTTGCAAATGAGGTTCCAAACACAAAACTGGTCTGAAAACCCTAAATCCCATCTTAACTCCCATCTTTGGATCAAATCCCTAAATGAGCTATGACTTTTCAAGCCGTGAGTGAGCTATGACTTGCCCCTAGGGAGAGGTGAACCATAAATGAAAAAAAAGTTCATATAAAAATTGTCCATTTACAATTACATAAATGAGTTTGAATCACAGCAGTCATTGAAATAAGTACTAATAATTGTGCTTAATAGGTGGCTTAAAAATTGACTACATTTATGTAAAGGACTATACTTGTAGAATTCCAACATTTTCATATATATCGCCATAGATTTATAAAATCATTGTACTCTTGTTTTAAGCCTTTGATCTTTTCGAGGCTGGTGTGTGCTATTTCATCGAACTCATAGCATAGTAAGCCTCCCTGAACGTTGGTTGGTTTTTCGAATATGGGAGATGAATCACAGTCTGGGGTT